>OU342744.1:141041802-141621175 GCA_910589775.1 Avena eriantha | reverse complement strand
GTGTTGACACGAGATTCAAGTGTTTTGACACTTGGTGAAATCACAAGAATATTTTGATCAATCATTCTTTGAGATGTACACATCCAGATATGTCCTATGCTCTAAATGTTATGAGCATATACCAGAATGATTCATAAGATGATCATTGGACAATAGTAAAGATATTCTTATGAGCTTTGGAAGAACTAAGAATATACCATGTATAAGTGACAAATAGGTAAAGGTAGTTCATTGTAAGTGTTACATTGATACTAGTTTTGTCACAAGATACAAATTAAAATTATCTCAATTTAGACTATGGGTGGCACAATATAATGGAAATGATGTTCCATGATGGATTTGGATGAGTTCCAAAGTTGAGATATTGTGACGGATACTACAACAAAAGGCTAAGTATATAACTGCTATAGTAGCAGCAAAGGAGGGCATTTGTGTTAAGTAGTTTGTTATCAAACTAGGTGTGGTTCATAGCGGGATAATACTATGAAGATACATTGTATGACAATTGTATCAACATAATTTAATCCCAAGGAACTAAAGGTCTCACCAAAGGACCAAATTTATACAATGCCATCTCATTGGAGAATGAGTAATGCGTAGAGACGCAAGGACATGCAAATACACATGGACCTAGAAGTGTCAGATCCGAATATTATGTTTACCACTAGCAATAGTGTCTATACAACACCAGAAAGCCATAGGTGTTGAATGCACAAGTTTTTTAACTAGATTATTGACTCTAGTGCAAGTGGGAGACTGTTGGAGATATGCCCAAGAGGCAATAATAAAGTGGTTATTATTATATCTTTATGTTTATGATAAATGTTTACATCCCATGCTATAATTGTATTAAACGGAAACATTAATACTTGTGTGTTTTGTAAACATAAAAGAGTCCCTAGTAAGCCTCTTGTTAAACTAGCTTGTTGATTAATGGATGATCATGGTTTCCTGATCATGGACATTGGATGTCGTTAATAACAAGATCATATCATTAGGAGAATGATGTGATGGACACACACCATAGTAAGCATAGCATAAGATCAAGTCATTAAGTTCGTTTGCTATAAGATTTAAAATACATAGTAACCTAATCCTTCGACCATGAGGTTATGTTAATCATCATCACCGGATGGGTACTTTGATGACATCAAACACCGCTTCGTAACTGGGTGGTCATAAGGTGTCATTGGGTATTCTGAAAGTATGTGTTGAAGCGCATGGACCAAGATTGGGATTTGTCCATCCATATGACGGATAGATATGCTCTGGGCCCTCTCGGTGGAATGTCATCTAATTAGCTTGCAAGCATGTGGCTGGGTCACAAGGGATGACATAACATGGAACGAGTAAAGAGTACTTATCAGTAACGAGGTAGAACTAGGTATGGAGATACCGACGATCAAACCTCGGATAAGTAGAGTATCGCGTGACAAAGGGAATTGGTTTCGTATGTTAATGGTTCTATCGATCACGAAGTCATCGTTGAGTATGTGGGAGCCGTTATGGATCTCCAGATCCCGCTGATGGTTATTGATCGGAGAGGTGTCTCCATCATGTCTGCATATTCACGAACCGTAGGGTGACACACTTAAGGTTCGAAGTTGTTTTAAGTAGATATGGAATGTGCGTTGGAGACCGAATGTTGTTCGGAGTCTCGGATTGGATCCGGGACATCACGAGGAGATCCGGAATTGTCCGGAGAATAAGATTCATATATTGGGGATCATTTTCTAAGTTAGGAAATGTTCCGGAGTATTTGTATGGGGATTCTAGAAGGTTTCGGAACGTTCCGGAAGGTTCTAGAAGATTTCTTGGAGTTTACTTGAAAACCAAGAAAGGATCAAGGAATCCTTGTGGGGCAAGACAAGGAGTAGTGGGGGAGGAGGACTCCTCCCCCCACTCCCAATCCGCCGGCCAAGGAGGGAGGGGAGTCCTACTACGACTCCCCCTCCCATGGCGCCTCCCTCCTTTAAATAGAGGGGTGGAGGCACAAAGCCCTTTGCCCCTTCTATTCTCTAGATCTCAAGTTGCCTCTCTCCTCCTCCTTCCCTTTGCTCTGGCTTAGGCGAAGCCCTGCAGAATTCTCTACTCCACCACCACCACCACGCCGTCGTGCTGCTGGGATTCCGTGGAGAAGATCTACTACCTCCGCTGCTCGCTGGAACGAGGAGAGGAAGGTCTGCTTCGACTCCGCACGTGTGACCGACTGCGGAAGCGCTGCCGGAACGCGGCGCCGGAAGGATCGTCCACTCGATCTTGAGATCAGCAAGTGATCGACTACATCAACCATGAGATTCGATCTCGTAACGCTATTCAGATCTACAAGGGTTAGTACAGATCTATCTCGTTGCACATGTCTAATAGATTAGATCTTGGCTTTTATCTAGATTAGATCTAGGTTTTGTTCGTTCTTGCGGTAGAAATTTTTTGTTTTCCATGCTACGAACCCATCAGTGGTATCAGAGCCGTGTCTATGCGTAGATCTATTGCACGAGTAGAACACAATGGTTTTGTGGGCGTTGGTTCTCGTGCCGTCTTTTGCTTTGTGTACTTTGCATCTTGCGGTATGGTGGGATGAAGCGGCTCGGGCTAACCTTACATGTCATCGCACATGAGACTTGCTCCACGCTTGACGTGTAACTTGCTTTGCACAAGTGGCTTTGCGGGTGTCTGTCTCTCTCACCATAGTATAGATCCAATTTACACTTTGCAACTTGATAGCACTTGTATCAACGTTGTGGTTCAGTTTCGTAGGTAAGATCCGTTCTTATTCGAAAGCCTCAAGCCACATAAAACATGCAAAAGAAAATTATAGGCGTCTAACTTGTTTTTGCAGGGGTTTTGTGATGTGATATGGCCATCATGTGATTGTGATTATATTTGATGTATGCAATGATCCTTGTTGTAATATGGCAACCGGCAGGAGCCTAATGGTTGTCTTCAATTCTGTTAAGACCTGCGTGTCTATTCATCTTGTAATAGCTTTGTTCCAAGTAGTTGTAATAGTTGCTAGTGATGATGGACAACCATGAAGCGGCGCCACTGACCTTGACGCCATGCTGGTGATGATGGAGATCATGTCCGTGCTTTGGAGATGGAGATCTAAGGCACAAGAAGAAAGGGCCATATCATATCACACTAATTATGAATTGCCTGTGATGTTAATCCTTTATGCATCTTGTATTGCTTAGATCGCGACGGTAGCATTATAAGATGATCCCTCTCACTAAATATCAAGTAATAAAGTGTTCGTCCTTAGTTGGCACCGTTGCTAAGACTCGTCGTTTCGAAGCATCTCGTGATGATCGGGTGTGATAGACTCTACGTGTGCATACAACGGGTGCAAGCCAGATTTGCACATGCGAAAACTAAGGTTAACCTTGACGAGCCTAGCATGTACAGACATGGTCTCGGAACACGGAATACCGAAAGGTAAAGCATGAGTCATATGGATGATATGATGAACATGTTGATTGTTCGCCTTTAAAGCTACATCATCTCACGTGATGATCGGACTTGGTGTAGTGGATTTGGTTCGTGTAATCACTAAAACAACTCGAGGGATGTTGTTTTGAGTGGGAGTTCATTTGTAATTTGGATTAGTCGAACTCAATTTATCATAAACACAATCAAAGTAAATTTGCATAGTTTGTTGTAGTCATTGGCATCCGTTCACCACCTTACGCTTAGTTATAGTTGAGATAGTGGAACTACAGAAATTCTGGATATTTACTTTACGAACTGGTATCGTATTGTTTTGAATGTCAATTTAAAGTTTATAAGTCCTATTGCAAACTTTCAGCAAACTCTATTTACTCCATGAAGTTTAATAAATAGTATTAAATCAAGAGTAACAATTCCAGTGTTAGTATCTAATGTATCATGTTTGCCTCCATGATTCTTGATACTCAAAAGATTGTTTTTAATATCAAGTTTATCTAAGAGCTGAAAGCAATTTTTCAGAAACCATCATATGTGAAAGGTATTGCGATATCTAAAACAATGTGTTGGTTACAACATGATAGAGTATACGTCCTCATATTTGATGAGAATTTGTGAAGGTTGGAGACGCTAGTCGTCCTAATCCTCCAAAAGGTTTTGAAAAAGAAACATTATACTCGCAATTCACCTTTATAAGCTATAGCAGCTTGATCATGAAAGTTGTCATGATAAGGATGAATAGAAGATGTAAGTAAAATGTTTACTACACTAAAAGATTACTAAAGAATGGAATTTTGAAAGAATGCCAAACATTTGATGATGGTGATTCACCTCAAAGTGCAAGTCCAAAGGTATTAGTAGTTGACTATATACGCTTTGTACCATGTGTCATATTGATGACACCACTATTGATGTTGATATATTCTTTTAAAAGAAAAGGAATTGCTGAAAGAGAATCTATAAAATATTTGGCAGAAAATAAAAGGTTGGAGATGTCCAACTTAGGCATATAGAAGATATACATGTTATGGTTGTATTCCTTGCTTGTTAAACAATGTGGTTCTCCGGTATTGGATATCAAATTGGTTGGTATGAAGTGTCATACAGGACAACACAATTCATGAACTGCAATGGCCTAAGTAACTAGCAAGAGAAAATGTGATGATGTTCATCGAAAACAAACAAAGGGTTGTTGTGTTGCTCGTTAACATCAAAGCTTGCCTTCAAGATTTGTTTCAATAATTGTTATTTTGATCAGGTATTATGACGACAAAAGGTTGTTCAAATAATTACCGTATTCCATAATAGATGGATAATATACAAGTCTGGTAGGAGAAATAACGACCATAAAACTAATGCTAAAATATCGCAAGACAAATGATTGAAAGATCACTTGCAAAGTGACATCGCCGTTTAAATTATATTGAAAGGGATACATGAAGAAACTCCATGTTGATGGATTTTTGGAGTCTTTGATTTTGATCAAATGACGCTTGTGATACTTTCCTGGAGATAATTAAAACTCCGTTCGTAGCCAAAAGAGGAACGGACGACTAACTAATTGGAATTTGTACATATTGATGTATATAGTCCATTATGTGTAGTCGTGGGCGATGGATTTCAACTTCATATGCTTTCTCCGAAGATTTGAGTGAGTATATGTATATACTTACTCAATAAGGAAGAAGTATGAAACATTTGAAAAATGTTCAAAGACTTTCAAGATGAAGTGGAAAATCATTGTAACAAGAAAATAAAAGAGTTTATGATTGGATCATAAAGAAAGATGTTTGAGTTACAATTTTAGCAAAAACACCTAAGATTTGAGGAATCGTTCCATGGATTTGCATTTCCCAAAACACCATAGGAGTATGGAGTGTTCAAGATATGTAATGAAACCTTGTTTGACATGGTAAGATCAAAGGTGTCATTTATAAAACTGCCATTATATATTAAAGATTAAAGCTTTAGTGACTACCGCTTTTACACTGAAAAGAGCTCTATCGTGATCCGTTGAAATGACACCATATGAGTTATGGTTTGGGATAAAACCCGAATTGTCTTTTCTTAAATTTTGGTATGCTATGTATAAGTAAAATGTTTACAACCAAAGTCGGATAAGCACGTCTTTGTAGGTTATTCCAAAGAATTTGTTGGGAATTTCTCCATAACGCCGAGGACAAAAGAGTTTGTCGCTTGGAACGTCAAGTTTCTTGAGAAGGAATTTATCGTGAAAAGTTAAGTGGGAGGACAATAGAACTTTGATAAGGTTGTTCAACCTTAGCTATATGTGCTAAGTAGCGCAGCGCCAGAAAGTGTCCCGGTGGCAGCCACAATGCTCATGGCTCTCGTGATTACAAAAGGTGTGATCTCGGAGATTAGAGTTCCTATAGAACCGTGTGGGTCGGTAAGAATCAAATAGTAAGATTTGATAAGCAAGTCGTTATTGTTTTGACAATGATGAACCGACTACATGCAAAGAAGCAATGATGGGCCCTGACTCCATAAAATGACTAGAAGTCATGGAATCCGTGATAGTATCCATACATGAGAAATCAAGTTTCTGAACTTAGAAGACCCTCCGGAAAGGCGTGAAGCCTATCGGTCGTGTTTGGATCTATAAAGAAATAGACATGGATGTTTCAAATCTATGAAATAGTCGACATGTCAGAAAGAGTTTACGACAATGTTCAAGGAATTGACTATGATAAGATTTGATCTTTCATAGCGATATTTAGTCTGGACGGATTAATGTAGCAACCACTACATATATTTTGGTATATGGTAATTGAACAAACAAAACAAGTTCTTCTAAAAGAATGGTTACCTAGGACGTGTACATGACACGATCCAAAGGGTTTTGTTAAATTAAAAGGATGCTAAAAGAGTATGCAAAACTTCAATGGTTGAAGTGAGCATCGCGGAGTTGGAATCTTCATCGTGATGAAACCGTTAAAAGGTTTAATTTCATCAGAGACGATGAAGATGTTTGCATTTTGCAAGAAATTAAGTGGGAGCGCTAAGACATATTTCTAATACATTATGTGAAAGACATATTGTTGATTAGAAATAATGTATCTTTTATTGACACAGGTTAAGAATTTCATTTCGATGAAAGACTTAGGCATAACTCAAGAATTAGGCATCAATGTCTATATGGATAGATTGAGGCGCTAATATGGTTTTGCCAAATGTACATAGATAAGATGTTGAATGAGTTCAATATGGAAACAATAAGAAAGGTTCTTGATGCACGGAAAGGACTAAATCAAGATTCAAGGTTGTTGACACGAGATTCAAGTGTTTTGACACTTGGTGAAATCACAAGAATATTTTGATCAATCATTCTTTGAGATGTACACATCCAGATATGTCCTATGCTCTAAATGTTATGAGCATATACCAGAATGATTCATAAGATGATCATTGGACAATAGTAAAGATATTCTTATGAGCTTTGGAAGAACTAAGAATATACCATGTATAAGTGACAAATAGGTAAAGGTAGTTCATTGTAAAGTGTTACATTGATACTAGTTTTGTCACAAGATACAAATTAAAATTATCTCAATTTAGACTATGGGTGGCACAATATAATGGAAATGATGTTCCATGATGGATTTGGATGAGTTCCAAAGTTGAGATATTGTGACAGATACTACAACAAAAGGCTAAGTATATAACTGCTATAGTAGCAGCAAAGGAGGGCATTTGTGTTAAGTAGTTTGTTATCAAACTAGGTGTGGTTCATAGCGGGATAATACTATGAAGATACATTGTATGACAATTGTATCAACATAATTTAATCCCAAGGAACTAAAGGTCTCACCAAAGGACCAAATTTATACAATGCCATCTCATTGGAGAATGAGTAATGCGTAGAGACGCAAGGACATGCAAATACACATGGACCTAGAAGTGTCAGATCCGAATATTATGTTTACCACTAGCAATAGTGTCTATACAACACCAGAAAGCCATAGGTGTTGAATGCACAAGTTTTTTAACTAGATTATTGACTCTAGTGCAAGTGGGAGACTGTTGGAGATATGCCCAAGAGGCAATAATAAAGTGGTTATTATTATATCTTTATGTTTATGATAAATGTTTACATCCCATGCTATAATTGTATTAAACGGAAACATTAATACTTGTGTGTTTTGTAAACATAAAAGAGTCCCTAGTAAGCCTCTTGTTAAACTAGCTTGTTGATTAATGGATGATCATGGTTTCCTGATCATGGACATTGGATGTCGTTAATAACAAGATCATATCATTAGGAGAATGATGTGATGGACACACACCCATAGTAAGCATAGCATAAGATCAAGTCATTAAGTTCGTTTGCTATAAGATTTAAAATACATAGTAACCTAATCCTTCGACCATGAGGTTATGTTAATCATCATCACCGGATGGGTACTTTGATGACATCAAACACCGCTTCGTAACTGGGTGGTCATAAAGGTGTCATTGGGTATTCTGAAAGTATGTGTTGAAGCGCATGGACCAAGATTGGGATTTGTCCATCCATATGACGGATAGATATGCTCTGGGCCCTCTCGGTGGAATGTCATCTAATTAGCTTGCAAGCATGTGGCTGGGTCACAAGGGATGACATAACATGGAACGAGTAAAGAGTACTTATCAGTAACGAGGTAGAACTAGGTATGGAGATACCGACGATCAAACCTCGGATAAGTAGAGTATCGCGTGACAAAGGGAATTGGTTTCGTATGTTAATGGTTCTATCGATCACGAAGTCATCGTTGAGTATGTGGGAGCCGTTATGGATCTCCAGATCCCGCTGATGGTTATTGATCGGAGAGGTGTCTCCATCATGTCTGCATATTCACGAACCGTAGGGTGACACACTTAAGGTTCGAAGTTGTTTTAAGTAGATATGGAATGTGCGTTGGAGACCGAATGTTGTTCGGAGTCTCGGATTGGATCCGGGACATCACGAGGAGATCCGGAATTGTCCGGAGAATAAGATTCATATATTGGGGATCATTTTCTAAGTTAGGAAATGTTCCGGAGTATTTGTATGGGGATTCTAGAAGGTTTCGGAACGTTCCGGAAGGTTCTAGAAGATTTCTTGGAGTTTACTTGAAAACCAAGAAAGGATCAAGGAATCCTTGTGGGGCAAGACAAGGAGTAGTGGGGGAGGAGGACTCCTCCCCCCACTCCCCAATCCGCCGGCCAAGGAGGGAGGGGAGTCCTACTATGACTCCCCCTCCCATGGCGCCTCCCTCCTTTAAATAGAGGGGTGGAGGCACAAAGCCCTTTGCCCCTTCTATTCTCTAGATCTCAAGTTGCCTCTCTCCTCCTCCTTCCCTTTGCTCTGGCTTAGGCGAAGCCCTGCAGAATTCTCTACTCCACCACCACCACCACGCCGTCGTGCTGCTGGGATTCCGTGGAGAAGATCTACTACCTCCGCTGCTCGCTGGAACGAGGAGAGGAAGGTCTGCTTCGACTCCGCACGTGTGACCGACTGCGGAAGCGCTGCCGGAACGCGGCGCCGGAAGGATCGTCCACTCGATCTTGAGATCAGCAAGTGATCGACTACATCAACCATGAGATTCGATCTCGTAACGCTATTCAGATCTACAAGGGTTAGTACAGATCTATCTCGTTGCACATGTCTAATAGATTAGATCTTGGCTTTTATCTAGATTAGATCTAGGTTTTGTTCGTTCTTGCGGTAGAAATTTTTTGTTTTCCATGCTACGAACCCATCAGTGGTATCAGAGCCGTGTCTATGCGTAGATCTATTGCACGAGTAGAACACAATGGTTTTGTGGGCGTTGGTTCTCGTGCCGTCTTTTGCTTTGTGTACTTTGCATCTTGCGGTATGGTGGGATGAAGCGGCTCGGGCTAACCTTACATGTCATCGCACATGAGACTTGCTCCACGCTTGACGTGTAACTTGCTTTGCACAAGTGGCTTTGCGGGTGTCTGTCTCTCTCACCATAGTATAGATCCAATTTACACTTTGCAACTTGATAGCACTTGTATCAACGTTGTGGTTCAGTTTCGTAGGTAAGATCCGTTCTTATTCGAAAGCCTCAAGCCACATAAAACATGCAAAAGAAAATTATAGGCGTCTAACTTGTTTTTGCAGGGGTTTTGTGATGTGATATGGCCATCATGTGATTGTGATTATATTTGATGTATGCAATGATCCTTGTTGTAATATGGCAACCGGCAGGAGCCTAATGGTTGTCTTCAATTCTGTTAAGACCTGCGTGTCTATTCATCTTGTAATAGCTTTGTTCCAAGTAGTTGTAATAGTTGCTAGTGATGATGGACAACCATGAAGCGGCGCCACTGACCTTGACGCCATGCTGGTGATGATGGAGATCATGTCCGTGCTTTGGAGATGGAGATCTAAGGCACAAGAAGAAAGGGCCATATCATATCACACTAATTATGAATTGCCTGTGATGTTAATCCTTTATGCATCTTGTATTGCTTAGATCGCGACGGTAGCATTATAAGATGATCCCTCTCACTAAATATCAAGTAATAAAGTGTTCGTCCTTAGTTGGCACCGTTGCTAAGACTCGTCGTTTCGAAGCATCTCGTGATGATCGGGTGTGATAGACTCTACGTGTGCATACAACGGGTGCAAGCCAGATTTGCACATGCGAAAACTAAGGTTAACCTTGACGAGCCTAGCATGTACAGACATGGTCTCGGAACACGGAATACCGAAAGGTAAAGCATGAGTCATATGGATGATATGATGAACATGTTGATTGTTCGCCTTTAAAGCTACATCATCTCACGTGATGATCGGACTTGGTGTAGTGGATTTGGTTCGTGTAATCACTAAAACAACTCGAGGGATGTTGTTTTGAGTGGGAGTTCATTTGTAATTTGGATTAGTCGAACTCAATTTATCATAAACACAATCAAAGTGAATTTGCATAGTTTGTTGTAGTCATTGGCATCCGTTCACCACCTTACGCTTAGTTATAGTTGAGATAGTGGAACTACAGAAATTCTGGATATTTACTTTACGAACTGGTATCGTATTGTTTTGAATGTCAATTTAAAGTTTATAAGTCCTATTGCAAACTTTCAGCAAACTCTATTTACTCCATGAAGTTTAATAAATAGTATTAAATCAAGAGTAACAATTCCAGTGTTAGTATCTAATGTATCATGTTTGCCTCCATGATTCTTGATACTCAAAAGATTGTTTTTAATATCAAGTTTATCTAAGAGCTGAAAGCAATGTTTCAGAAACCATCATATGTGAAAGGTATTGCGATATCTAAAACAATGTGTTGGTTACAACATGATAGAGTATACGTCCTCATATTTGATGAGAATTTGTGAAGGTTGGAGACGCTAGTCGTCCTAATCCTCCAAAAGGTTTTGAAAAAGAAACATTATACTCGCAATTCACCTTTATAAGCTATAGCAGCTTGATCATGAAAGTTGTCATGATAAGGATGAATAGAAGATGTAAGTAAAATGTTTACTACACTAAAAGAGGGCAAGGTCGGTGGGCGGCCAGGGGGCCCACACCACCTAGTGGCGCGGCCAGGGCTAGCCCGCGCCACCACATGGTGTGGCCGCCCTTTGGCCCCTCTCCGTCTCGTATTCTGGCACTTGATCACTTCCGGAAAAATAGGCACTTTGGCTTTTGTCCGGTCCAATTCCGAGAATATTCATTTTCTGACTTTCCTGGAACCAAAAACAGCAGAAAACAGGCAGCTGGCACTGTGGCTTTTGTTAATAGGTTAGTCCAAGAAATCATATGAAAAGTACTCCAAAGTGTGGACAAAACATAAGAAAGTAGATAAAACCAAGCATGGAACATCAAAAATTATAGATACATTTGCAATGTATCACTCCTCGTTGTCATTGGAAACATTGTTTTTGTTTGAAGCTGCACCCAGGCCACCAGCGATGTGATGCATGTAAAATGCATACATGAACTTTGTAGTTTATTGACACATATTTGGATCATATTAGCAGTTATTACCAATGTTCTTAATGATTTCTTGGATTTTCAAAAAAATCCCCTCTCCTCTAGTTCTAACTTTGTCTGGCAGAATATACCTTCTATTAGTATTTTTGATATTACAGGTACAAGGCTCCAAAAATGTCAAGGATATAGGAAACAGTTCACAAGTTTCGAGACGCATCTAGCAGACCAAAGAAGGACCATAGGAGCTTAAGAGGATGCAAATGAGGCCCAATGGCGCGGCCTCCTATACTGGATGGGCCACCTAGGGTATTTTACCCTTCGGCTATCCGATTCGCCTCAATCTTTCGCCCACGAATGTGTTTTAACCTAAAAAAGTCTATATATACCTCCTCTCGGCCGTCCTCGACACATATGGAGGAAAAGATCAAAAACACCAAAACAGAGAGTTTGTTGGTCGCCGTCGGAGGAAGATTGGAGGGGGAACCACTGCCGGAATCGCCTCCAGACGCCTCTCCTTCTTCACCAACGCCTCCTCATCACTCTCCATGATGAGATGAGAGTAGTCCACCCCCTGGACTATGGGTTTTTGGTGGTAACTTGATCTAATCTCTCTATATATGATCATTGTTGAAGTCCATATGATGTGCCTTGCATGATTGTGGATCTATCTATGTAATTACTATGGTGGATATTATGGTATGAGATAACACTTGTTATGCATTTACCGTTGTGTTGGATCTTTTATGGCTTGTCATACTTTGGAAATATTCTATGATGCGTGTAATGGTTTGATCTATGCAAAATGCCTTGTTAACCCATCTCATGAGGTGTTCGACACCACCAAGTGGAGGTAGATGAGAGAGACGTGGTAATACACACAACAAATAAATCATTGCATTAGTGTTTGGAGTGTTTTCCATTAAGAAGTGATGTATGTAGGTAACAGGTGGCCAAGTGACAGCAGCATATGTATTGAGTGACACAATGTAGCCAAACATCCATTGTCTAGGGGGTAAAAAGGGAGAAGTATGATGTGTGGTGTGACAACAACCAACACTAGCCTTATTACAAGGGTGACCTAGTAGCACAAATGACTATTTCTATCAACTATGTGTTTTAGGACATGTAGCCGCCATAAAGTTACCATTGAAACATGAAAATTGTGTGTACTTTTATTATGCATAACATGATCATCACCATAGAAGGAGAGAGAGGATTGAGTGAACCCATGTCCATTGTTCCCATAAGATAAAACCTTTGTCTTGTCCTCTTGTGTTGAAGAGGATTGGGACACTTTACATTACTATTTTGTTGCACTTTACTTACTTGTATTAAATCAACCTCTATTGTTTCTTTAAATTGTTTAGTGCATAAACAACTAAAACTTGCGACACTTTAGTTGTAGAGAATAAATAGATTTCCTTTCTTGCTCTTGCGGATCGATACCCTACTTACACATTGAGAGGTACTATAGTGATCCCCTGCTCTTGGGAGTTATCACCATGCCACCTCCCATAGCCCCACAAAATTCATCGGCCATGCCACCTTCCATAGCTCCACCCATGACTCATCCAATAGCACCCATGAAACCTCCGCCGAAACCTCCCATACCTCCTCCCATAGCACCATTAATGGTGTCCATGTAGCCACCCGCCTCCTCTAATAGCACCATTCACGGCGCCCATGTAGCCACATCCCATCCTCCCATTGCACCGTAGACCCTCCTCCCAAGGTTGCCATCATTTGTTTCTTCACCAACACTTGGTTGGGACAAAGCTCCAGATATGTCTTTTGCTTCTCATCCATACCACTTTGTCCATGAATATTATTTTTTTACCTTGCTCCATTGCTCAGGAATTATCTTTCATAGACACCTTCCTCTCCTTCGTGGCTGTCTTGAGCTTCTCGGTCGCCATTCTCCTCTCCTTGGCCATGGCCTTAGATTGCTCATCTTCCTTGAGCTCTTCTAGTTCCTTAATCTTTAAGCCTTTCTCTCCTTGTTCATCTCTCTATGATGATTCAACATCACCTACAATGAATCTTTGATTCCATTATGTTTGGTCTTGTTTCCCTTATCCTTTGATGCCTTTCTAACTAAAGGCTTATTGGTTCTAGAAACCGAGTTGGGAATGTTGATTATTTTCCCTTCATCACTTGATGTTTCATCACCTTCTTCTTCATCACCATCTACAATGGTCGCATCTCCCACCGAGGTATTCTTTTTTAGAACCTCATATAACTCACAGTTCTTCCACTTTTCATCATTTTCAAGATCCACCCAACAATGATGCAAAGTGAATGATTTTCCCAACTTGATCGGCTTTCCCTTCTTCCCCTTCTCCCCTTTCCCCTTAAACAAGTTTTTAGAAGAAAAAATCTACATATAACAATAGATAAACGTAATTAGCAACATACAAGACAATGGAAATATAATTTGATGAGGAAATAGGATGCAAACACTCGCCCGGTCACCGCCATTGGTGCCACATGGGTTCAAGTGATCCACTTGTGCCAACTATGCACTCCACTTTTGACAATCGTTGGAGATTGTGCCCCAACGATGACGAATAGAAGTCATCATTCGCACATGGCCCATCTTGTTCCGCGCATCAAATAAATCCTTCATCCTTCTCCAATAGGTGTTCTTCAGTTGCTCTGTGCGCAAGGTCGGATCTAGTCCCACCTTCTTCCACTCCAACATAATCAACTTGTCTTCTTCTGTGGTTTAGTCCACCATTCTTCCCCTTGGGTCATCCAAGAAACCCTCATATTAAGAATCATGATAAGTTGTCTCATATTCTTGTGATTGGTTTTCAAAGTCTTGAGATCCAACATTCATTTGTTGCAAGAATGCCTCATAATCAATGCTATATACATTAACGACACATCAAACACAATAAGTTGTGCACTACAACTAAAAGATCAATCTAATTGAAAAACAAAAAAGATATAAATTACCTTTGGGACAATTCGTTGAGCAAGTGAGACACGACTAGGGTGGCATCGACAGAGGCTCCTCTTCTACCATAGGCAGAGGCGGGGGGTGGCGTCGATAGAGGTATATCAACGATGGAGGCCTGAGGATGGTTGTCGGATTTGGTCTGTGGGTGGAAGCAGCCTTGATCATCTTCGCCTTCTCGTTGTTGGCCGTGGCATGCTTGTTCTTCCCTCCGGCACCGGCGGCCCACTTCCGCCTTTTTGTTGGTTGTTTGCTTGTCTTGGGAACGGACTTGATAGGATTCCCAAACGCGGTGATCGGCCAGGGCGCGTCGAACACCAGGCGATAGAGGAGAGGCCCCATAGGGTTTGGCAGGGGCATGGCGGCGGCTATCAGGCCTGCAGAGGCACAGAATCATCCGATGGATGGTCTCGAGGGTGGTGAGAGTCACATCGGAGTTGTCCATGGCCCTGTGGTGGCCGGTGGCATCCAAATCGCAGCAACTTGTGGGAAGGCCCGTGGGGTGGGATGGGAGCAGTAAGGTTCAGATTGGGTTGGGTTCTTGCGCACTGCACTTTTGGTTTTACATCGATGTATATTTACATCACTTGGCCCAAAATTATACATCACCTTCGAAATTTTTACATCACCATATAGGTCTAGATCACTTATAGGAGAGGCATTTTCGGTCCCATGTGAAAGTTATTTTTTACATCACCAAGGCGATTATACATCACATGTTAAAGTTTCTCTAACAACAAGCACAATGCCTGCATCGTCGCCCTCCATTCTCCTTTCTCACTCTAGTGCAAGGTTCCCCCAAGGTGAGCTCGTGCTGCTCGATGTGGGTCGAATTGTCCACATGCGCGAGGATAGGAGGTGGGAGGTGCAGGCCATCATGTGAGTACATGATCGCCTCTACTTTGTCTCAGTGGCTGGAATAGGCGAGGAGAACGGCAGGGATGACTGACTCTAGTGTGAAACATTATAGTTGGGTCATTGATGTTTCTGCATGAGTTAAATCCTTTAGAAGTCATCGACCTTGTCGAGCAAAATCAGTTTGGTCATCATACAACTGAAATACAATCACTATATGACTAAGGGCCTTGTCCTGGGAAAACCACGATAGGTACCTTAGCGAGAGGTATGGATTCTGTGGATCATAGCGACATTGGAAGGATTAGGGACAAGATTGGTACGCACGAGTTACCCAGGTTCGGCCCCTCTCTCTAGAGTAAAAGAACAACTCCTACTTTAGCTATATTGAGTATAAGTCAATTATAAGGTTTAGCCCGTAAGGTTCTATGCTCAGGCGGCGAGTTCTAGCTTTGTGATTGCAATATGATTCACGTGTGTTGGGTGTCCCTCTATGGATGATCCTATTCGACCTTATATACACGACCAGCTTAAGCTTCAAGTCTCTCGTGTCCGTATAGGAGTTAGAGTCCTAACATATACCGGCTAACATCTACTTGTATTGCATGCCTTGTCTTGGAGTAGATCACTCCACGACTCCCATGAACCAACTATGCCCGAGATAGTTGGCATAGGCCTTGATCTTCATGTAAGACCATAGGAGGTTGTTGTTAGTCAGCCACAACCTTCTTTAGTCATGTGTGACCTCCTTGTCTTGAAGGTTGTTCCCTCCTAGTGAGCCTAGCCAGATTGACATATCTCTGACATGTCTCATCTATGGCCACAAACACCAATGTCCTGGTGTATTTCATGATGTGACAAGTTGGAGATTCCATTGTCAGGTAATTTAATAGGAAGGTACAAAATACCCATATAGAGGAGGGATTCTTTTGCAAAATCACAATCCCCACTGTAGCTCTCTACGTCTCTCATTCAATACATGCCCCGACCCCAACAAGAATCTGGTGCTGCCATTGTTGGAGCATACTAGTGCGCTCCACGCTTGGCCTCATCCTCGCCGCGCACGGTGCGCCTACTCGCTCCTCCTGCGCTCGCGTTCTTGCTTGCTCCTCTGCTTCGATATCCAGGGCGTTAGATGTCTTCACGGAGGGTCTATGGCTATGGGAATAATCGAGTCGAGGGGTCATCTAATGCATGTGAGCACAAAGAATAGAATGGGCCTGGACGCGGACATGGCCTAGGTCTTACTTTGCCGGAATCAAGGACGAGGAGGCGGTGGGCAGCATTTCTCTTTTGTGGGAACACACTACAACACGGAGCTCGGGCGGTGGCGCTTATAGACGCCGAGACGCAGCCTTAGTCGTCACACTCGCACCAGTGAGGTAAAAAAGCCATCACGGATAACGGTGTCGGGGATTCTGCAATGGTGGGGGATATTTTGCGCGGCATAACATGATCCGCGGAGCTAGCGCTTTCGCAGCAGCAAGGTGTTTATGCCACAACCCATGTAGGATGGCACCGCGTACATGCTGCGACAACTGTGAGACAGCAGCACAATATGGTGCCACCCTACGTAACTCGTGCACGGCATAATTTTGTGTGCCCCTAATGATGCTTCTAGGCACAATAATTTAGCATGCGGTTTTGATATTTAGGGTTCCCTTAATTTATCCCAAATCATAGAAAAACATAATATAAATCTCACACGATGCTTACAAATATCATCACAAGTGTATACCAGTATAGCAATACAGATAGCTATCAGTTCCACAAACGCACAAATTAATTGATCACACAACTGCTACCTAAGAAAGTTCTTCATACACAACACCAGATCATGTATCTACTATTGTTGGTAGCTCCATTATGTTGGTATCTTGCATCAATTATCATCCTGCTTGCGGTGGCTGCATTTACGTACAAAGGTAATGTCGTATTACAAACTGTAAGTAATATACAGAGTGAATCTTGTAAATTTATTTTAAAGCTGAAAACATTTACCTTAATGATGCTAATGCGTCTTTCAATGACATATTCAGAAATCGCTCATGCATATATCCCCTATAAGGTGGGTACGGCTCATCAGGGATGCCAGGTTGAGTAAAATCAATATCAAGACCATGAAGACCTGATGTGGGAATGTCACCCTCCTATGTATCCTTATCAGGGCATCCTAACTCATATGCATCCCTATGCGGAAAAGACCTTGCAGCGTGCCATTTTTCTGTATAATTATCCTCTGGAACGTAGTACACTTGTCTACCTTTCCATGCATGGATGAATGGCTCATCGGTGAGGTTTTTCCATGTGTGTGTCAGGTGATTAAAGTTCACAATTGCGATGTCATACTCATTTGTCTTGAAGCCTCTGAGGGAAGTACTAACCCACTCACACCTAAACAGCATGACTGAACCCTTGTCAGCTTAATTAAGTTCAATGATATTTATGATCATACCATAGTAAGAAGTCACTTTGTTTCCTTCCTTGCCACAGACAGCTATACCATAATTCATGGTGGCCTTCTGTGGTCCATAAGCCTTTGTACAAAATTTGTATCCATTAACCAAATAAGAACTGTATCTATTCACCATTCTATAAGGTTGATTAGCCAGGACTCTTAGTTCTCGAAGTACATCATCATCATCTTCAGTTGGAATGTTTTAGACCTACGCACAGTAACAAAATTGTACATCACAATTAGACCACTATATAACATAGTAGTATCTTAGAAGAAACCTTGATGTCACACATGTTTTGCCATCCACGTGTGAAAAGTATCTTTGTATCGACAGGCTTTACTGGTCATAGTTCTGTTAGCAGCCAAAATTTGAACATGTTCTCTGCATACAAACAATTATAATTTCAGTGATTAACCTATAGAAATTATTGCTATAGAAAAAAGACGATATAAATATCACACATACTCTTTATACGGCAAAATGTGTTTGTAGTTGAATAAAACATATCCGTGATCCTGAATCCAAGCATTGTCATCCAGTTCTGTGATAGCATTTCCATCCAACTTGTAGCCCCTTCTACGGAGATATGGCATTGTGGCATCTTCATCTTTATCATCACTTTCGTGATTATGAGCCTTTCGGTTATGCCTGGTAAGACAACCATGCATGTACCATGAGCAAAAGGTAAGGCTCTCATAAAGGACATAACCTTCAGCAATAGATCCTTCTAGGTGACTCCTTGTCCTCATCATCAGTTTTAACTTCTTCAAGTAACTACAAAATGGGACAAAGCTTTACAACTAGCTAGACAAAACGTCACAGCTAGCGAACAAGAATGCAATTGACAAAGTAGAGGTTATGAACACACCTCTCAACTGACCACATGCTTCGACATTGCATAGAACCAGTAAGCCTATCTTGGCTTGGTAGGTGCACACACAAATGCACCATGCCATCAAAAAAGAACGGTGGTAAAACCTTCTTCATAAGCCAGAGTATTTCAGCAATATCAAATTCCAACTTCACCAATATCATCGACGCGAATTGCTTTGGAGTACATCTGTTTGAAGAATATGCTCAAACGAACCAAAGCTACGCAAACATGGTATGGAAGAATTTTTCTGACCACTAGTGGATGCAGCTGTTGCATTATGACATGGCAGTCATGACTCTTCAGATCAACTAGTATTCTTTGTTCTACTTGCACCTTGGAGGCTAAACATGATGCACACACATCTGGGAAACAGGCACTTCTCAAGATTTGACAAAAAGATCTTTTCTTTCTTGTGTCTAAGTTGTAGCACACTGCTCTCATATGAGTTTTGACCACCTTATCGTCTTGAGAATCTTTAACCTCCTTTATGTGAAGTGTTTCCTTCATGTTGAGGATCTTCATATCTAGCCTAGATGCAAGGTTATCCTTCGTTTTATTTTTCAAATTGTAGCAGAGTGTTGGCAATGTTGTCAAATATATTTTTCTCAATATGCATTATATCCAGATTATGTTGTACATGAAGGTCTTTCCAGTACTTAAGTCGCATGATCTCTTGTGCCACATGCAGGGGTTGTCCTCGACAGTGGTATCACGTTTTCGCTTTGCAGCTGCCTTTGCACGCTTTTGATCTTTTAACTTTCCAAAGAATGTGTTCAAACTAATAGTTTGTTGATCAATGGCATATCCAGTAATTGGTGTTGGAGACCCCCTATCCTCAGCATGTGTATAAAAATCATTTGCCTCAGTCCTATACAGGTGTTCAAAAGGTAGAAACCTACAGTGTCCCCTATAACAAGTCTGCTTCCCATGCTTTAATATGTAGCTATCAGTGTCAAGGAAGCAAGTATTACACAGAACATTCTTGTAGGTTTTTCTACCTGATGCCATTACATTACCAGGGTAATCACAGATAGTCCCTACTAATGCAGCGCGAAGGGTGAAATAGTCACTTGTGGCTAAATCATATGTTCTAGCACATGTGTCATACAACTCTTCAAGTTCTTCAACTAAGAGCTCCAGGTAAACATCTATATTATTTCTAGATCTCGGACCAGGGATCAATAGGGATAGAATAAAAAAAAGACTTCATGCATATACATGATGGAAAGTTGTATGGAATCAGAATCACGGGCCAAGTTCTATGAGATGTGCTGGCTACACCATATGGGTTGAAGCCATCTGTATCCAATCTCAACCTGATGTTACGAGGATCATCTCTGATCAGTGGATGCAACATGTCCAGGTTTTCCAATTCTTAGCATCAGAAGGATGCCAGCGCAGACCATCATCTGTTTGCTCATTTGCATGGCACGTTGCATCAGTTGCCATATTCTTAGACATAAAAAAATCCTATGTAGCCTTCTTTTCAGAGGAAAATTCCTGATAACCTTAGCATCAACTCTGTGACGCCTCTTTCCATCCTCCCTCAAGGCTTTCCACCTTGAAGTGCCACAGGTGGGGCAACTGTGATGGTTTGCAAGATCATTCCTATATAAAACACAGTCATCTATGCATGTATCTATGTTGTTATACCCAATGCCTACATCTTCCACAAAATTATTGGACTCATAATAGTTCTTGGGTATTTGATTTTCATCGGGGAATGCTTCACCCAATAACTAGAGAATTTCATCAAACATTCCATTGGCTGCTCCCCACGGATTTTTTATGTTCAAGAGCCTAACTATGAAATGCAGCTTTGAGAAATTCTTGCAACCTGGGTACAGATCTAGGAAAGCTTCATATGCTAACTTGGTATAGGTAACATCATCATCAAGAGCATCCATATTTGCAGAACCATCAGTATGCGGAAAATGCCTTGTACTAGGCCTAAGTAGATCACCCATGTCATCAGTCAGAGGATGACTAGCAAGTTCAGTACAGGTGCTACATTCAGGCACACTAGAACTCACATCAACAGACTCACCATGAAAAACCTAGTGCATATATCCTGGCAGAAAACCCTTATCAACCAAGTGGTTAGCAATAGTTGCGCGATCATGCCAATATAGATTCGCACAAGAAAAGCAAGGACAATGGATTTTCCTACATTTGTTGACTAGGAGAACGCGAAATCTAAAAAACTTTCCAAACCATGTCTGTATTCCATTGTCTGCCTAAATGAACACATCCATCTCTTGTCCATTTGTGTGCTTCTAATGATCAAAGTACAGAAAGAAAAACAACCTAGGGCAGTGCAGAAGAGCGATGTTCTTGGGGAGGCTCTACCCGTGTGTCGACGCGAAGGGGGCCAAGGGGAGGTGGCCCCTAGGGAGGGGGCGCCAGTGGTAAGGGAGCTAGGGTTGTTGTTTGGGGAAAGCTTGGGTATCGAGCGAGCGATTAAGCGGCGGGATAAGTGAAATTTCACAAAAATGCTCGCATCGCGGGGAAAGCTCGAAGTCCATAACATGTGGGACCTACTAACTTTTCGAGGAAAAATAACTTTGTGCCACGGTACTACTATCCACGGCAAACAGAACTGTCTTCTTAAAAATTGCACGACTGTGGCACAACTACAAATAAACCAAATTATCAATAAGAAGAACACCCCAATTAGAGAGATATACAAGCAAACTATGCTCAAATATATATTTATTATAAACTGCACCAACGAGAGTTCTTACACACAACTCAAGTCTAATGAATTACTTCTAAATTATGCCTAAGTGATTCCATCAAAGCCATGAGGTGAGCCAACTCATTCACAATCCCGGTCACTTCACCCTGGACCGCGGCATCGGCTTGATCATTCGCTACTTCAATTCTATCATTGAATTTGCGAGTGGTAATTGGATACTCATTGTTCTCATCTTGCTTCCACTTGTGCTCCAACATTGCTTGCATCCTCCGGCTGTGCGGATCATCGATCCATATAATGTACTTGCACCTCAGAGTTTTGTAGTGGCACCCGAGGAACTTGCGGCCGGTGTCGACGCCATCGTATGCGATGCGGCGACGCGGCTTCAATTCAGGGCTACACTCGCAATAGAGCCTGCTACTGGAATAGAGACTACTCCACTCCTTTATATCCATGCATTCGGTCCACTGTGGCATGATCTGCAAAAAATCTCCAAATAAGATAAGAGAAACCCCAATCGATTAGATAGATATAGAGAGATCGGTCAAAAAAACAAAAATCAGAAGGAAGACAACCCCAATCAGAGAAAGAGAAATCGATCGAAACAACACAGAAGAAGAAAACCCCAATCAGAGAGATACAAGAAACCTGTTTACTACTATTGGCATCTACGATGCTGCCGCCGTGGAGAGGAATGATGCCTCGCCTTTCCACCATCTCCGTTCGTTGACTCTGCGTGCCATCGCCTAGAAAATCTTCTCGCACTCCCTGCCAACCGCTGAAGATTCTCCGAGAGGTATTTAGGAAAAGTACTAGCCGAAGTAAAACAGAGTGCGTTTGGGGGAGGCGTGGATGGTATAATATTTGCGCGAGCCTAGGCGGTGGTAGGCCACACAAGTCAGTGAGACGTGCTTGCCGCGTCAAGGTCACGTGATTGACTAGTCTTCGCTGTGGGAACCAATGTAAGCGTAAGTCCAATCCGCGGCACGGTAAATTAAGCCCATGTTGATGTACCAGGACATTATTATCCATCGTTGCACATTCCCACGTACCACAACATAATTTTCTGCCAGTATCGAACCTACAAAGGCGATTAATTGGCAGCCGCGACAAAATGGTGCCACGACAACTCATCCGCCGCTTAACCAACTTTTGTTGGTTCTTTTCTTTTATGTCGCCCCAAAAATCCACCGGGTATCGGGGGTATTTTTGTAGTGGCAATTCAGCAACCTAGCGGTGTGTGAGATGGTGTGACGTAGAGGAGAAGAGACAGGGAGCGGAGATTAAATAGGGGGCTTAGGGCTGGCTCAGGCGAGTGGGGGAGGCGAGCAGACGTGGGGGCGAGGGTGCGTGAGGAAACCGTCGAGAGGTTGGGAACGATCCCGACATGTGGGCCCCATTACCGCCTTTGTGACACCTGCAGTAGTGTATAGCCGACCTAGACCAATGGTACGCAATTGTATAGCTAGGGGAAGCTCGTCGGCGCAAGCTCAGGGGCTATGGGAAGGAATGTTCGAAGGGGAGTTGGGTGGGGAAGAGAGTAAGAGAGTGTGTGGATGAGACTCACTGGTGGGATAAGTTAGATGTCGTACTAGATATCTAGAGAGAGAGTCGATTCGATTTGGAGGACGTCCTTCTCCATGGCGGTTTTTTTAAAAATAAATCAAATTTAAAGATTTCAAAAAAAAATAAAGAAATACTAAGATGTAGATAATGATTTATAATACACGCATGCAAATACTTATATGAAAATTCTCTGTATTATGGTCTCCCAAAAAAAGAGCGTGAACGGTGTTGAATGGGCATCACTTTTTCCAAAATTTATGATGACTGACTTTTTTACTACGTCCAAATATAAGATATTTTCCATTAAAAATTTGCATACATGTATTTCATATTGTTGGCTACATGTAGGTATTTAAAAAAAAAGTTGATGAATGTTGAAAAATTAAAAGGGTTAAAGCGATTTTCCGTAGATACCGATATCTACTATCTCCGTTCCAATGAATGAGGGCTATATTATCTTTTAAAAGTCAAGCTAATTAAATTTTGACCAATTTTGAAAAACTATCAAGAACTACTAAATTACATATATATCATATGAAAATATATTTCATGATATACGGTGTTGATAATGGATTGTACATATTAATGTTTTTTCTAAAAATTTGATTGAAGTTTTCGTAGTTTGACTTTTGGAGGAAAAAAAATAAGTCTTACTCGTTGAATAGAGGTATGCGACATTATTCAGTACAGGGAGTATATGCTTCGTGGTCTTTCCAGAGTTGATTGGGCAGGTGTCGGACTTGTGGCGTCTTGCTGCAGCCCTGCCGATTGATAGATAGACGAACGAAATAGTGCCTAAGATTTATACAAGGATTCATCTGAACATTATTTGGAAACTCTACTTCAGCTTCTTCGTATGTAAGTTATAGCGCAGACGTTTTGTACTGAGGAAGGCCAGTTTTGTTTCCAAAACCCAAAACTGGAGATAAGCTTCCAGATCCCATGCATTACAGAAGAAACACAGAAGTAGGGTTATAAAAGTATGGCCAAAAACAGTTGCGAAATTGTCGGTGCAGGCGGAAGGCACGGACCAAATTTCATAGGCTTGTCTACAGAGAACAGATCAAATTTCACAAGCAGTCCACAGATCTGACCCCCAGCTTATTTACTCATTCTCCCCCTGCAGTATCAAGAGTATACTTTGTTTCTTTTCTTTCCCTTTTTCCTCCTGCATACAAGTTATACAACCAAACAGTCTCAATCCACCAGTTGTTGGTGCGGCAGCCTTCCTCAACAGGGGAATGGCAGTTTGCAAATGAGAGTATTATACATCTGTCATCCGCACGATGGCCAGGGAATGTTGTCCTCCGAATCACTGGTGACCCAGGAAGCAACACTACGTGCGTACAGAAGAAGCAGTTCAACAGTTCTAATTTTTGTGTTTTTCAATTTTCGAGCAGATTCACGACAATACTTCTTTTCCATTGTTCCACATGCCAACATTGCTTCTATATAATTATAAGGTCATCGAGGCATCCCACGGTGAACTTCAAAATTTCTGTATTGGGAGCAGGGTAAACGTTAGGCACAAATGATTGTGTAAGAGTTCATGCATGGCAGAAGGAATGACAGTTTTTAGCACAAAGAATTGCCTTTTGTATGACTGGCGACAATGCAACCACCAATAAACTGGAGATAAGGCAGCAGTTTTCGAAGATGTCTCAAAGTAAAGCGATGTCTTCAGAATACTGCAAATATTTGGTAGACAGCGAAATCCCAGAATGCCTGGATGAAAAATTTCCAGTTCACCAGGTTAAACAATGGAAAGAGTAGTTTTGGTAGGAATGAAACAACAGAAAAGCAAAGAGAAGGATGAGCACAATGCTGTTAATGGATGTCAGGGATAGTGACAGCATGAGAAGTTACATTAATTTTATTCGACAAGTAGAAATATGAAACAAAACTGGGAACATTGCAATTGATCAGTGGAACAGCACCATGACCATATCTCCCACTAGAGCAAATAAATGACATGCACAAAGAGATAACTGAGCATTACTTGGAATTGACCAAAATAGTAAAATTGAGTTGGTCACGTACCCCCCAAAAGATCTTGCACTTGATATTTATATATACAGCCACTGGTCCCTAAAGATGCAGCCGACTGAGGAAGTCTGACAACCTGGATGTTAACAGGACAGCAATAGAGGAGAATAATGAGAAAAGGTAAAATATACATAATGCATAAGCCAGATAGACAATACATATTACATACCTAATGTTTTTAGCGATAAGTGTACTTCCATCATCACAATCAAGATGTCGCAGTATGACTTCTTCCAAGCGGCCATCTCTGTAAGCATGCTGCAAAATACACAAGCTACAAGAGTGAGCTAAACATAAGAGGGAAATTGAGGGGAAAGACCGGTCAGTGAACATTGCAATCTACAACAACCATCTGCACAGTTTCTATATACCAATGTAAGCTGTCTAGGAAAATAATAAGCAAGAAATAAAATATCATGTCCCTTACAACCCAGTATATTTGTCGCATGGAAACTCCAACATAACATGAACTCCCAACCATGTTTTATATATCTAATCTTTATCCACCAATAACTAACAACAGACTACTAGGCGGTGTAATCTGAAGAACGTAGAACTGATGAAGCACGAGATAGAAAACAAAATACCCTTGAGATCAAAACAAGTAAATTGGGCTTTCCAGTAGACTGACCACGTTTATAGAATGTAAGAAGTATGTTTACCTTGTAGAAACAGCTTGTCCCAAAAGGACAAGTGCCCGTTCCAAAATCAAAATACTTGCAATCTATAGACCTGCAACCATATAGTTCTAGGTTAGACAGTAGAATGTTAATCAAGTACTTTGGTGCATAGTATATTCATCTTAAATTGCTTCTCGTGAAACATATCAGCTGGAATATTTCTTTTTTAAAAGAAGTGTGAAGATACATTTACTGCCTAAATGCAACAACCGAAATATTTGTACCATTCTAATTTTACTTCCAAAAGTTAGGGCAGAGACCACAGGAAACTAAAAAGACGAGGAATAACAACCTTACTTGAGCTTAGATTTGTAGTTCTCAATGATCTCCAGCTTTTCCTCTTTCGAGAAGTACCAAAGAACACTTGGAATGACATAGTATGATAGCTTGCGGCATATTGGGCAAGCCCTCAGTGCTGAGTTCACATCCATACCAGATGTAGGAGAGTTGCCACGCCAATTTCTAATGCATGAAACACAGAAGGGGTGATCACATTCAGATAACAGTCCAAATTTCCTTTCAGCAGCAGTAGGCTTCGAGAGCACACGGTCCAAGCAGACACTGCATTCTATTTCTTGGCTACGTTTCAAAGCTTCAAGACGCTTGTGGTTCTTTTCACACAGCTTAGTATGTTCCTGCCTCTCATCAGGACGATAAGGATGCAAGCACATTTTCCCACAGAACGCACACAAATCTCCATGCATGTGAGGGCACTCTTCCCCATATGGACAGTTACCAGCAGCAGCAAAAGAACAAATTGGCATATCAGCAAGTTTCATGGTAGTTTGGTTTTGCTCAATTCGATTGGATGACCAGTCAATCCCATCCTCTAATACACTGTCAACTTGGACCTCATTCCTCCATGCAGGTTTACTTTCAGAAAGTGCCAGCATATCAGTAGATACCTGTTCTCTTTGGTTGCTTGAATCTGTTTGGTGTCCCAAGTGAAGAGGACGCCCAGGACTTAGGAGTTGCAGAGAAGTAGATGCAACACGTGTTGCAGTACTTGATGATCGTGACTGGGGCACTGGGGAATTACGTGTTGCAGTACTTGATGATGGTAGCGTAGGCACTCGGTTGTTACGGGAAACTTTGACATGATCATATCTGCAACGGCTACCATATGAGCATGAGCCTTTCTGATAAAACGTGCAAACCTGAACAAACAAGCATCACAGTAAGGAACACTACAAGATATGCACAGTGAAGTCTAAGTCTGCCGATAAAACTAGACCAAGATCCAATGTCTAGTAATACATTACATTATTTGATTGGTCACTCCAGTCATGGGAGAACTCACAGTACTCTCCTTTCAAGCAAGCTCCATGCATGAAGAACTTGCAAAGAACCCTGGAAGAAGACCAGTCAAAGAAAAAAAAAAGGCATGTAAGTTACCTACCATATTGGTAATTTCATTTCAGGAAGAAAATATTCTGAAAGGAGAGAATAATGAGATTTATGGAGCTATTTCCTGCCACAGTATTGCTTCTCGGATAAAGAAAGGAAATGTAAACTAACTGTCAAGACTATAGGAACAGTTGGTGCTTAGATAGATAACTGAGTTAAGAATTTGAGGAAAAGATTGAGTTACATCTTCATATTTGTTAACCTTTTTTTAATTAACAGCGGTTAGATTATGCTACGCAGAACAAGAGAACAAGGTCCCAGGAGAATAGACCTTACAAGTTAAATACAGAGCATAACATGAATGCATGCCCATGAATAAATTCGCAACTAAAGACCTGAGGCCCATAGCTATGCGAAAAGATAGTTATCACTCTACCCAAGTTTCCTTTGTCTGCTCCAAATTTGTATACTCATCTTTTTCAGCATAGTTACAAGATTACTGCAGCTATTTATTAATCCAAGACAATAGCAGTTGTTTTGTTTCTATACTGTGAAAATTCCCGCAAAATTTCTCTCGCCAATGTCAGAACTCACACGCCATAAGGTATGCACAACTTATAGAACCAGGTTAGTTAAAATTTTGAGCCTTGGACCCACACCGGTGAATAACCTGATGATATCGGAACCAAACTAGTAAAATATGCACCAAGATCAAACTGAAACCAGTTCTTAAACTACTTCCCCACTAGACCTACAGACAAGAAACGGAATATATGCAAAATATCCTCCCTCATTCAGCCCCACCAATCCCACAGGCGCTGGACAGACCAAAGATTCATATTCCAAAAGGGCAGGAGAAAGAAGGCTGCATATGAACATGCCAATGCGACGAAATCACATCATCTACATGAACCAACCGGAGGCACGACTGTAACTACGGACGATATATGATTTTGCTGCCAATAAACAACTAGTCTAGGCTCTCCATCTACACGAAATCAACTCCAAATCGTGAGCATATTAGGTACCCTCTCAGCTCCCCCTGCCCTAACACGCGGTACGGGCTAGCTCAAGGCACCCCAATCCATCATCCAGAGCTCAACGTCCCCGTACCGGAACCCGCGCTTAAAATCGCAAGGAAGAAGGGGGCACCCAAATCCAATCCAGTCCAACCGGAGGGCGATGGGGAATAATCGGATTAATTACCTCTTGGTGGACATGGCCGAACCGGGTCGACGGGATGAACCCGAATCCGGGGACGAGGTGGCTTCGCCGACGCGGCCGTAGTCGCGTCGCCTAGGGCTTGCTTGGCCGGTTCCTCGCGCCTTGGCCTCTCGCGCCGTCTCGCTTTTTTGGGGGAGCAATGCCTTTCTGGCAGCGAGCGAGGAAGGGAAAGGGTATCGCGGATTGGATGATCCCTAAAACGGGAGGCGAGTGGATTGACTGATTTGGCCGTCCAGGGAGGCAGAGGCAACCAGCAAGGGCGTGGGCAAGGCCGTCATTTGGCCGACCGCCTCCACAGACCGCTCACCGATGCTCCTCAAGCTCGGTCGGAGCTTACATTTCCCACAAAAATATTCAAAAAAAAATAAGAACACAAAAAAACAGTACTTTTCCGCGTTTAAGTCTATCGATTTTTTACTGATAGGCATCTTCCTAGCCGTATGATCCGACTCAAAGTGGTGATTTCGAGGTATGTGTATGTAAAGCAATGCAACAAAAAACAGGTCAACATCTAAAAGTATAATAGGGGCATCCGACAGCTTCATGGACGATTAGCCACTTTCGGTCGTCCGATTGCCCCTCACAAGCGCATCTAGACCGTAGATTATCGTTTGGTCTTATTTGGCATCGCCGGTTGGTCTGCTTTAGGCACCCTGGTTGCACACCGATGCGTTTGCGTGTGCACACTGCTACTGTGCTAATTGGTTTTGGACCAGTTTGTTAGCGTGTATCTTTTTTTTTTCTTTTAGAGAGATTTAGTTGGGGGGCTGGTGGACGGTGAGTGTAGGGACAACAACCGCTGACGAAGAAAACTGACCGATTGGCTATCTGTATGGCCTCCCGTGTTGTTCCCGCACGAACTTTAAATCACTCCGGGCAGCCCTCGGAGGAACGCTCGAATCGACAATTTCCATGGAGGCGAGTCGGATGCGTGCACGAGCAAGGGAATCTCGTTAGCTTAGGGCTTTTCTTCCTCTCACCTTCCTTCATCTACTTCCTATCACCTTACTTCATCTCCTTTATCTACTCCTTCAATCATGCTTTGATTCAAAATAAACAATGGAAACCAAGTTTCGTGAATTGTATTTTCTCAGATTCATGAACTATATTTTCTCAGATTCGTGGTCAAAGTTGGAGTTTTTTACGTATTTCTTCAGATACGTCGCACACTCTTGAATTTCCTTTCAAGGGTAGCTCATTCTTGATGTTTCCCACAACTCTCGTGTTCCAAGTTTTTTTATTTGATGAACATAGATGTATCCACCTGTAGCTTTTACGTGAGGTGAAGTGAGGTTGAAGATGAAGTTGTTCTCTCCCTTGTAATCAACACAACCATGCTTTGTTTCACAAGAAACTTGGTATAAATAAGGTGCGCGTCGATGATTCCATTCCAACCATCAACACCAATTTTTATGAACTGTGTCTGTCAAAGTCGTGGTCAAAGTTGGGGATATCTACTATACTGTGTGTGTTTAGGTGTGATCAAGAAGATGAAGATGATAGTGAAGGGGAGGCGTATGCACAATGGACTCTCGCCGTCATCGATGGCTCGCCATGCCTTGCATCCCGAGCTAGATATGGCGACCAGCATGGTGTCAGCATCAGCTATCTTTTAGGATCCAGTTCAGTAAGCGGTGTCAATTTTCAGTTAGTTCGTCATCTATCTTCTTGGACCTCATCTCTACTCTTGCCATCAACGATGGCTCACCATGCCATGGTGGCAGAGCACGTCGGTGAGCATGTCCATCGGTAAGCATAGCCAGATCGCCATGTTTCATGTCATGTAGTTCGTTGTTTATCTTCTTGGTTGTAGTGTAAGGTGTGAGGTAAGTGCACCATATAGGTAAGAGATGATTCTAAAAGGCAAATTCTGCTTATGTGCGGGCAACCAATCACCGAGTCAATTTTGGTCCTAATGATGCAACACGAGCTACCAAACAAAGCGGAGAAGAAGACTCGATGGTAGTTTTTGTTGGGACAAGCCTTGTGGAGCTTGGACAGGACGAGACTCAAAAAAGCTCTAACGGACCTTTGTCGGTGACATGGGTATACCTTACAGGTACACAAGATTACTATATGGTCTAGCCCAAGAGGAGTTCACGGTGCGAACGAAGCCCAATAAGGATTTGGGTGGCCCACAAGAACACGACTTCTCGAAGAACACGACAAAGATTAGATAGAAACTTGAAGGGAAAATTCTAATCTGTAACCGACTCGGCCTGCTATCTCGAGACATAGCTTCCCTATATAAAGCCTAGGAGGGGGCGGCGAGGAGGACAATCCACAACCTTCATATACACCTCGCCAGATTGCATTTGCGCACCTCTTGTAACTTTGACTTCCCAATAATCAAGAGCAGACAAGTAGGAGTAGGGTTCTATTCGAGGCATGAACCTAGGTAAACCCTTGTGAGTACTGATGTTGTGGATTTCTCGGCCCCATCAACTATGGTCTACAATTCCGCTGCAGTGGAAACTCACCTCCTCTTTGGCGCTTTTGACTTCATCGTCCATGCACCGGCAACTCGCCCGGATTTCGAGTCCATGGGCTATGGGATCGGTCTGGCGATCGAAGCCTACGCTTTCAGTTCGGTCAGATCGGCACGCTCCGCCTGCCCGGTAGCCCGTAGGCTCCTTCGATTGCCCCTGCATCGTGGTTCCCACCACCGATCGGTACCCTGAGCAAGCTCAACGCCTCGGCATCAGTCAAGGATGCGTATAGCAACAGCAGTTGCGAGTTTGATCTGTGCGATCTGGCATCGGAAGATGGAGCCTACGGCTCCGGATTTGAGAGTTGTGGGAGCAACAGCTTCCTCGGCCATTACATGTGTGCCGTCATCAACACTGGAGGTGGCGGTGGCACCCAAGGGAACACTAGCATAGTCGCCAACAATGGTGCCCCAATCAACAACGGTGCCCCTACCAACGACGCACCCACCCCTCCCAACCCCGACAACAACGGCGAGCACGCCAACAATGGGACGGAGCGCCAGCAAATTCACCTCAACCAGGCAGAATGGGCGAGGTGCAAGGAGGCCTTGCACGACAATCCCTTGCCACCAAACGCATCACAGCAGATGCTAATGGGGTACCATTGGCTACTTATTTAGGAGTGCAAGCGCCAGCAGGTGGTAAACGCACAACTCGAGGCCCGCAGGATAGCCGCGGACGCGTTGAGTGCCCGAAGGGCAGCACTCTCTTCAATCGGTGGATCTTCCTCCAAGGGCAACGGACCTGCGACCCCCAAAAGGCACTCTCGAATGGGCCACCTCACTGACAAGGAGTGAGAATAGGCCACTCGAGTCCTCGACTTCTCTCTCCTGTCGGTGGACTCACGGGTAACATGACCCCGAAGACGCCACAAGCAGCGGTGACAGCAACCACCATGTATCTGCTCAATAACCAACCACCAGCGGAAGATCCACGATCTTCCATGCAGCTATCTACGATCGCCGGCTTCAGACTGGTCGAATCCGCGCTCACCAAAGACCCGAGACAGAGCCAAAGGGGTGAAAGAAAAGCAAGGCTCCACCCAAGTACTACTCACTCTCGTCCGGCAAGGACGAGCATGACCTGTCGTGGCGACGCCGCTCATGTCGACATGATCGCGATTATGACACGCGTAATGACATCACCCAGCACAAAGTCGACAAGATGCGGGCCAAGCACACCTACTCAACATAGTCAGAGGATGAAGGAATAGAGCTCTACGGAGCCAGCTGCTTTAGCAGAGCCATACGGCAGATGCGAATGCCGAAAGGGTTAAAACTCCCGTCAGAGAACCTGAAGTTCGATGGCCTCTAGGACCCAAATATCTGGTTGGAACACCACATCTCCTCCGTCAAGCTGCACGGTGGAAACAAGTGCACATCCATGCAGTGCCTCCAGCTGCAACTGCAAGGCGCTGTCGCGCATGGCTCAACAACCTGCACCGCGGGTCAATCCGCAGCTGGGAGGAGGTGGTCTACAGTATTGTTAGAAACTTCAGGGGCACCTATAAACGACCCGCATCAATCAAAGTGCTTAGGGCCTGCTTCTAGAAGTCGAGCGAATCCCTTCGCTCATACATCCAAAGGTGGTCCATCATCAATAACTCGGCGGAAGATATCTTCAAGGACCGCGCAATCGACGCGTTCAACAATGGTGTCCACCACAGAGAGCTCAGGGAGGAGCTGGGTCGTACGCGGGCCAAAAACATTGACCACCTGATGGACATCGCGAATCGGTGGGCAGATGGAGAAGACTATGTGAACAAGAATTGAGCCAACTAGGATGACGAGGACGACCTCGGCCACAGACTCGACCGTCGAGTAAAGTAATGGATGCGTGGCTATGAAGACCGTGAAGAAGTCGACATGGTCATAGCCGTCTACGCTGACGAGCGCGACGAAGGCAACCATAGCAGCGGGCACCGTAGCGACAACGGGAAAACCACGCAAGTGTGGCAACACCACACCCGCGATGAATGCAGTGACCTAGCATACCACTGCATGTGTAGTACACTATAGTCATTGACATGACATTCACAGAACACCATTCTGTAAATATCACATCCCTCAGAGTGGTACAACAGAAACATTGCGGGTCCACATTACAAACATACACACTTCATTATTATTACAAACCAGAAGTTCCAAACTTCAAGTGTTACAAAAATACAAACCACACTTAAGTAGTTTCCGTGGAAGATATAAAGTTCAAACTCATATTCCGAATTGAGCTCAACAACTTATTTTATAAAGTTCTTGCTGCTCGGCTCAATCGGTTTACTAATAACTAAGACAACTACTCGGACTCGTTGCCCTCCACTCCATAGCGTATTTCGTAGTCCACCCCTTCAACTCCTCTAGACAGGTCTGGCTCCTCGTAGTAGACATCTTCTTGCCCTTCAGCTGCATACATCGAAGGGTCTTCTGGATTCTCAGAGTCTAAGCAGGGGTTCAAAGGAAAGAGTGAGTAACAATGTTACCGAGCAAGGTCATTATATGCAAGGTGGGAAGTTTGATGCTCTATCTACCACCTCGGACTATAAGTCCTTGGCACTATGCAGTTTTCATAAACATTTCTTCAAAGATTGATTTTATTATCAAAAACTATGCCCATCAGCCTTCACAGGTTGACCAGAACTTCATGGAGTTCCTTTCCTACCGTGTTCGTAGCTCCTTCCCGGAACAGGTAGTAACAAGTTACAGTTCTTACACTCTACAGAGGTGCGTTGCTTTACCCATGAGAGATCAACTCCGTGTTGCACAACCGGGCGTACTTTCGCGTCCACAATTCCGTGATGTGGGGCCCAGTAGGTGATCCAAGCCAATCACTGCCCTCTCTGTGACCCCATATGTCTACACGATCCTCCGGGGCTGACTACACCTTTGTTAAGCCCTCTTTCGGGAAAGCTACAACCCTGGTGAGTTCCCGAAGACTCTATGAGCCGGTTATGCCCCTGGCAAGCTCCATAAAGGTCCGACTATACCTCCGACAGCCGCTCATAGATAATGTAGATACCAAAAACGTGGAGCCTAAGGGTGCCCACCCTTATGCTGGATCCGCACAAGGAATTCACAGCGTCACGTTAAGGTCATCTTGCCTCCATATGAAAGGAAGAAGATACAACTAACTTCTCTGACCCATTCCAAATCTCATGGTTAACGCGTAATATACGGCGCTAGAATCACTGATGTCATGGGTTGTTAATCCTATAGTGACTTATGCAATTAGAACTCTAAGTCCCATTACCCATTTTTATCATCGCTTAGGATGATAACTACATCTTATTTATTAGAGAAGATACTATTTTCTTTCACTAGATCATAGATGATAACACACAATTTGCAACATCTTTGATAAAGACTCTTCAAAGGACATGAGCAAGTGATGGACTTGCCTTGTGACTGCAAGGTAGTGAAGTCGGATGCTTCCACCTAACCCTGAGCTCCAGTTTCTATAGAGAACCATTATTGTCCTATAAGGACAATATTTAAAGAAGCAATATGCAATGCATAGTAATGTCATGCAAGGTTTATTATTTGTTTATTTGCATGTTTTACCCCCTTAGTAAAAGTTTGTTATTTTCTTTAATTAAAAGAAAAAAATATTACTTTAAGTTTATGAATTTTTCATAAATATTATATTTAGTATTTTTATAAAGACTAGTATTATTTAAAGAGTTTAAAATTGAATTTATTTAATTTTTAACTCTTTTAAATATTTAACTAAAATTCCTTTAAGGAAATAAGACTTTATTTTTATTACATTTAATTCACCAATCAAAAATACAAATTAGTATTTTTCTATAATAGCACTTCCTTTTAGAATTATAAAAATGAACTTTATTCAATTTTTATGTATTTGTATAATTTTATAAAATTCCAAAAGGAATATATACCTTAGTACTAATAATTTTAATTTGAATTACATAAAATTTCATTTGTTATTTTTTTAATAGAGGACATTTTTATGAGTCCAATAATATTTTATTTATATTTTTAGGATTTTTATTTTATTCTTTTAGAACCATTTGAGTCCTAGGGGTATTTCGGTCTTTTAGCAATTTAATTAGATCTTCTTGTTTTAAAACTGGACCTAGCCCATTGGGCTGGCCCAGCCCTGACCCGACCCATCTGGGTTGGCCAAAGCCTCTCTAGTGAGGGGTATTGTACCACACCGGCCTAGTACGCACCCACACTTCTCTCGCCCCCTCGTGTTCTTCCTCGACATGTTGCGACGCGGTGTCGCCGACGCTGTTTCCGCTCGATTGCCGCCGCCCTAGGCCTCCTCGGCGCCGTCGTGGTGTATGTCGAGGATGTTGACCCCACTCCTTCATCTGGTCCATTTCGATTTGGCCCTGGGGCTCTCCTTCGGCGAGGCTGGCTCCATTCTGAACCCTAGGGTTTGGGGTGCTGCCAGTGATGCCTTCGCCGCCGCTCTAGTCGTGTTTTGAGGTGCTCCTGTGTTGCTGTGGTGGTGTTGTTCGTCCTCAAGCGATGTTGTGGCCGCCGCCTCGGCTCGATGCGGGTTGCAGCGCCCTTCGGGTGCTCCCTGTGCCGCCGTGCGCTCGTCGACCCCTCTAATTCATCTTCTAATCTACAACGAGGACCTTGAGTAAGTTCTTCTGCTTCCTCTTCGTACTCTCTCTATACTTCCCTTGCTAGCCGTTGAGTGCTCCCAGAGAGAAATTCCTTATTAGGGTTACCTGTTCTATTAGGGTTTCACTCCTTTATGTTGATAACTGAGGATACTGAGCTATTTACGAATGTCTCTGGTGTTGATTCTATGCTGATCTAGCCTACTAATGGGCCTGGGAGTTACTAATATTTCTATAAGATAAACTGTTATCTTAGCCTTGTTATTGTCAGCACACAAATGGGAACGTTGTGACTTTAATTTAGCCTATTATTTGATTAGTGATGATGGTTAACTAGTTTCAGTACTAGAACTTGTATTTGGCTATCTGGAATCATCATTGAGGTCTCTGGTGATAGTTCTTCTATGTAAAAGAATGATTCCTAATTAATATATTGGGAAGATGATTAACTATTCTTTTTTTAAATGACCTGGATTATGTAATCTCTGGGTAGGATTGGATTAGTTAGAGCAAATCCTTATGACACCTTCCTAGGAATGGTACACAGGGTTTGCTCTAGTACTGGCTTTGGTCTACATATGCTCTAGAATGGCTTGGTGCTAAATTGAATTGAAAACTCCTATTGTATATGTTGGCTTATGATATTCAACAATTGTTTCATGCCTGTGATGATGGTCTGATGCATAGGAACTAGTTTCCTAACTTGCTATCTGATACGTTGCTAATGTATCCATAACTTTTGATGTTCCATGCTTGGTTTTATCTAGTTTCTTATGTTTTGTCCACACTTTGGAGTCCTTTTCATATGATTTCTTGGACTAACCTATTAACAAGATGCCACAGTGCCAGTTGCCTGTTTCCTGCTGTTTTTGGTTCCAGAAAGTTAGAAAATGAATATTCTCGGAATTGGACGGGATAAGAGCCAAAGTCGATATTTTACCGGAAGACTCACGGAGCCAATAGACGAGACGGAGAGGGGCCAGGGGCTGGCCACACCACCTGGTGGCGCGGGCCAGGCCAGACCGCGCCAGGGGGTGGTGTGGGCCCCTCCGGCACCCCCTCAGTCTCCCCTCTCGCCTATATATTCCTCCTAATACAGAAACCCTAAATCGTCAAGCCTCCAGCCACAAAAAGTTCCGCAGCGCCGCTGCCACCGAAAGGGAGATTCGGGGGACAGAAAGTCTCTCTTCCGGCACCCTACCGGGACGGGGAAGTGCCCCCGGATCCATCTCCATCGATCTCCACCGCCATCTCCATCACCATTGCCGATTCCCATGATGAGGAGGGAGTAGTTCTCTCTCGAGGCTAAGGGTTCTACTGGTAGCTATGTGTTCATCTCTCTCTCTATGCATGATCATAGTGTGATCATGAGCTTTGTAATCAAGTAGATCTACCTTGCTACTCAAGTGCTTTAATAGATCTCTGCTCTCCCCATGTGTGTGAAGTTGACAGTGTGCACACCATGGTGGTACTTAGGCTAGAGATTACAAATACTTATTATGAGTTATATTTGGAGTTGGATGTCTTTATGAAATTGTGGTGTTTGTTGGAACCATCTAGTGCTCAAGGTGACAGTGTGGGGTTATTTAGATGGGAAAGATGAACTTTGAGGTGTGTTGTTATAGCCCTACCATGGATTAGAGTGTCCAACCGAAGAGTAGTTAAGAGTAGTATCATAAAGAAGAATATATTTATATGAGAGTGTTCACTAGTGAAAGTATGATCCCTAGGCCTTGTTTCTAAACATTGAAACACCGTTTGCAATTAGATCTATTACATGTTTGCTTGCTTCCACCTTTATTTCAGTTTTCCTTTAGTCTTTTCCCACGTCAACCACACGCCATCAAGCTATTTTCTATCACCGTTACCACTTATAATTATCTATACCACTTGTATTTCACTATCTCTTCGCCGAACTAGTGCACCTATACAACTGAAAAGTGTATTGGGTGTGTTGGGTTGCTTGAGAGGGAAAACCTTTGACCACTTCCTCCTTGAGTTCGATAAACTTTGGTCCACTTAAGGGAAAACTTGTTGCTGTTCTACAAACCTCTGCACTTGGAGGCCCAACAACTGTCTACAAGAATAGAAGTGCGTAGACATCATTGTCCCTCATAGATATGTTCTGGTATTGATACCAGCTACTTATCTTGGAATCCTTTTGATAAAATGATGGGTGAGTTTATAAGGATCCATCAGATCTATGGATTCTAGGGTGCTACTCTTTCAAGAGATGTGCCCAGAATTCATAACCTTGGCTATGTTAAAATGAAATCTGGAATATAGCTTTGTATCTAGGATCAGTGATGTTGGTCTGAGATCCTGGTTCAGTTTGTATAGTTTACTAATGGCTTTGGTATTCAAAATTTCTCTATGATGGATTCACCCCACTTGGGTGATTTCTGAGAGATTAAATATATAACAACACATGACTGCTTATCCAGATAAGATAGTTAGATCATGTGAGGGTTTTATATTACTCACCACAACAATTGAGTGGTTGGTGTTGTTGCTGGTTGATCTGGTTGCTTGATCGTGCTAGCCTACTTTGCTGGTTTGATCTTGTCCTTCACCTCCTAGTGTTGCTCCTGCTACTTCTGGATCCTGGAAGCTTGTCCTTGATCTTTCTGTCCACCTGCTCCACCCCCTCCTTATGTCACCATCTGGTGAGCGTTTTAGATGATCAAGTGTATGTTTAGGCTGGTGTTTTGCTTGCCGTTGGCTAGATTGAGATGTTCCTGGTTTGGTGACTGAGAAGGAGAGCATGTTGTCTATGGATGAGCTTCGGCTGAGTGCTCTGTTTGAGTGCTATTAGTGTTGCTGTTGTATTGACAGCACACTGCATGCATTCTGTGACTAAGTTGTGTGCCTGTGTGGCCTGGTCGTGTGGATCAGCTCAAGTGAAAATATCTCCACCTGTTACCTTTTTACTGTTTACTGCCTGGTGAAACTTGCCCCTTTTAATGACTCGATGATGTAATTTGAACAATGCATTTCATTGTTCACCACTGAGAGTAACACTAACTAATTAACCCTTGTTTTCTTTTTAGTTGTTTTATCTTATTTGCAGGAACAAGATCTAGAGATACAAGATCTAGTCTAGGAATCACTAAGTAGCATAGGTCTTAATTATAATCTTCTTTTCTTTATTCTTTTCTAAAGAACCCTGTAAAGATTTATTATAAGATAATAAAGGTGTACTTCCATTCTCTATAATATTCTACTTTTGCTGTATTCATTACAATTTGTAATGTTGTGATGTAATCAAGAAATAAGAATTCATTTCTTATCTCATTTTCATTGTCTCAGATCCTTATTGTTGTTTACTATATCTATGTTTCAATCAAATAATGTTAATAAAGTATTTTGGAAAACAATTTAATACTACTAACTTCCAAATCTTAAATACTTTCAAATTTGGATTCATAATAACTTCCCCAAAACTTAATAATTCCCAAAGGTCATGTCAAAATTCATAGCAATCACTAACAAGAGTTATTCCTACCTCTAGGTAGTGAAAGAAACTCTGATCCCTTTAGGTTTTTGTTTGGCAAAAAATTTACCCTGATTTTACAGATGTATGCATGCACAAACTTAGATTCCTATTTCTACCCTTCGTTGGATCCTAATGCTGGGATGTTATAGACTTCGCCCCTTAAATTAAACTTTTTCCCGAAGTTTGCGAACGTGTACCTGAATAGTCTGGATATGCTTCCCTCAAGTCATCCTCTTTCTCGCATGTGGCTTCTCGCTCTGGGTGATGTTCCCACTGTACCTTGCAGTATTTGATTGCCATGTTTCTCAACCTTTTCTAGTTCTCCTCTAGAATCTTGCAGGGTTTCTCGACATAAGTCAAATCTGCTTGTAACTCAATCTCTTGATGTGTGATAGCATCCTCTGGAACTTTAAGACATTTCCGGAGTTGTGATACATGGAGACCATTGTGAGCCTGAGCTATCCTTTTGGTAACTCAAGAGCATAAGTTATTGTTTTATTTTGACTCAATATCTTGAATGGTCCAATATATCTTGGGCTTAGTTTTCCTTTGACTCCGAATCTCTTTACTCCCTTCATTGGACTTACTTTGAGATATGCCATATCCCCCACTTCTGGATGCCATGATCTTCGGCTTTGATCAGCATAACTCTTCTGTCGACTATGAGCTATCTTCAATCAATCTCTAATAATATAGATGATATCTTGCTTTTCCTTGATATAGTATGGTGCAAATTCCTTGCTACTACCAGGTTCATACCAGCATATGGGTGATCTACTCTTTCTTCCGTATAGTACTTGGTAAGGTGCTACATTCAGACTACTCTGATAGCTATTGTTGTGGGAAAATTCTGCCAACGGTATATGATCTTCCCACGAACCTACAAAATCTAATGCACAAGCTCTAAGCATGTCCTCTAAGATTTGGTTGGTCCTTTGAAAGGGCATGTATGCCCCCATGTGTGGTTTTGGTAATTAATGACAATCCCTATGGACTAATGTGCAAATTGAGTTTCACTTGTAGGTTTGTCCATTGGCATTGCTTGGACCATGTGTTGGTTTCAAGGATGAAAAAGAAGAAGCATCGTCCAAGGGCTTTGTGCCTATTGGAATCAAGTAGTAGAAGAAGAAGAAGATCAAGTATGCCTTGAAGAAGAAGAAGATGGAGTTCCTCATGGCTTTCTTCAAGACATCATCATCAAGATTTGATGTGCAAGCTCTCGGTGCGCCATCTCTAGAAGATATCATGCTTGGAGCTTGCCATCCTCGGCGTTCATGGAGTGATGAAGACAAGGTCAAATAAGTGGTTTTCCCATGGAGTATGGATTGTACACGTCGTTATCTTTCCAACAAAATTGGTTTCATCTCGTTTGGAGTTCGGATGCAAAAGTTATGGCATTTCTGGTTCTGAAGTTTCTCTGACCAGAAGTACCGGCCAGACGCCGTAAGTACCACTCTGGCAGAAATGCCGCCGGTAGTACCGGTGTTAATACCGGCCCAACTTCCGGTGAACCCATTTTTGGTTCAGTATGCTCTCTGCGTGGTTTGTGCTATTTGACGGTACTTCTGTCGGTATTTCAGGCGGTAGTACCGCTGGGACATTCTTGCCACCGGTAGTTCGGCGAAGCGGCGGTAGTACCGGCCAGGCTCGCGTTTTTGGTCTTTCTCTCACTATTTTCTGACCGTTGGCTGGGTGCCACCGATAGTACCGGCCACCCACCGGTACTACCGGCCATGCGCGAATCTGAGAGTAAAGGGCAGATCAGGGAGCCCTTTAAAAGGAGCTCCCCTTTCCCCTTCGGCCCCAACTCTCGTTCTTCTCGGTTTTTGGCTTTCTCTCTCCTCCATTGTTGACCTTGAAGAGCTTGCTCTCTCCCCTTCTCCCTCCTATGATTCTTGCATCTTTTTGAGGGATTTGAGAGAGGAGATCTAGATCTACAAGCTCCACCAAGCAAAATCCCTTCTTTGTGAAGGAATCCTTGGGATCTAGATCTTGGAGAGTTTTGTGTTCTCCTCTTGTGTTTTTCCTCCCTTATTCCCCCAATAGCTTTTGTAGCTTTGGTGGAATTTGAGAGAGAAGGACTTGCCTCTTGCATTTGGTGCATAGGTTTGAGTTCTCCTCGGAGATTCGGCGAGTTCAAGCCCTTGGGCTTGTTTCTCTTGGGTTCTTGGAACCCTAGACGGTTGTGTGGTTGGATTGTTGACCTTTTGTGGTCTTGTTGCCTTTTGTGGCTTTGTAGACTTTGTGGCATTGTTCTTGGGGCTCCAATTGAGTTGTGGAGGTTCCCCAAGCTTGTAGGCCTTTTGTGGCATTGTGGAGCCTTTGTGGCGTTTCTTGGGAGCCCTCCAATTGAGTTGTGGAGATTGCCCCAAGCCTTGTACGGGTTCGGTGACCGCCCTCAAGTGTCCCATAGTGGAACGTGAGTAGGCCTTTGTGGTGATCTCACGGGAGAATAGGGTGAGCCTTTTGTGGCGTCGGTGAGTTGCGTGGCTTCACATCCTTAGTGAGGCCTTGTGTGGCGTTGGGTGAGCATCGAGCCACCACACCTCGAGGTGAGCCATTTGTGGCGTTCGAAGTACATTGCGCCCCCACACCTCTCCAATGGAGACGTAGCTTCTTTGGAAGTGAACTTCGGGAAACAAATCATCGTCTCCGCGTCCATCGGTTATCTCTCAACCGAGCCCTTTACCTATGCAATTTACATTGTGATAGCCTTCGTGCTTGAAGTACTATTTCTTGCTATCTCCTTGTTGCTTGTCTTGCTTAGCATAGATTGTTGGTGCACTTAGTGAAACTAGTGGATATAGGTTTTGGCTTGATAAATTAAACGTTAAGTTTTATTCCGCATTTATTAGAGCCTAAACTGTAATTATTTTAGAACGCCTATTCACCCCCCCTTTAGGCGACGTCCATTTCCCTTTCATCCTTTCTGTCTGGCCTCCAGTTTCTAGATGATAGGCTGTCCTAAAATCCAACTTTGAACCAAGTGATGCATGTAATTGTTTCCAAAATGCTAATGTAAACATAGATCCTCTGTCCGATACAATCTTCTTGGGTACCCCGTGCTTACTCACAATCTCTTTGATATAGATTTCTACTAATTTTTCCGCATTATCCTTTTGGTTTACTGGAATAAAATGCGCACTTTTTGTGAGCCTGTCTACAATCACCCATATCATATCCTTCCGCTTCAGTGTCATGGGTAACCCTGTGATAAAATCCATACCAATTTCTTCCCACTTCCATTCTGGAATTTCCAAAGGTTGTAATGGTCCTGCTGGACTTTGATATTCTGCTTTTACCCTTTGGAAAATATGACATTCAGATACATACCTTGCAATATCTCTTTTCATATTATTCCACCAAAACAACTCTTTTAAATCCATGTACATCTTTGTACTTCCCGGATGTATGGAATATGGTGTTTCATGGGCTTCCCGAAGTATCACCTCTCGAATTTCTGGCACATATGGTACACAAAGACGGTTTAGAAACCATAAAGATCCATAATCTCCTAGGTGAAAAACTGAAGTTTGACCTTGAGAGATTCTTCGAACTTCTTCAGCAATGAAAGGATCTTCACCTTGATGTGCAAAGATTTCATGTCGAAGATCACTACTTTGCTCTTCAATTACTCGCATGGTAGCTAATCCTCCAAGAACTATTGTACTTATAAATTATATTTCCATCCTTTCCAAATCCATCTGTAGTTCTTTTGGCAGTTCTCTATTCATGGGTTGCGTATCATTGCTTTTTCGACTTAAAGCATCTACCACACCATTTGCTTTTCCATGGGTATAATTGATTGCTAGATCATAATCTTTAATTAACTCCAGCCAACGCTTCTGTCTCATATTTAATTCCTTTTGAGTGAAGAAATATTTGAGACTTTTGTGGTCAGTGTATAACTCACATCTTGCCCCATAGAGAAAATGTCTCCATCCTTTTAAAGCAAAGACTAGTGCTGCTAACTCTAAATCATGAGTTGGATAATTCACTTCATGTGGTTTCAGCTGTCTAGATCCATAAGCAATTACTTTACGATCTTGCATAAGCACATAACCTAATCCTTTCTTGGATGCATCACAATATACTTTGCAATCTTTTCCTAGTTCCGGATTTGCTAGGATTGGTGTTGTAGTAAATCGGGTTTTCAACTCCTGAAAACTCGCTTCGCACTTATCATCCCATATGAATGGTGTATTCGTCCTTAACAATTTGGTCATTGGTCCAGCTATCTTGGAAAAACCTTCTATGAATCTCCGATAATAACCGGCCATGCCTAGGAAACCTCGGATTTGCTTCACATTGGTTGGTGCCTTCCATTCCAGCACTGATTGGACTTTGGACGAATTTACAACAATTCCATCCTTATTGATCACATGACCAAGAAACTCCACTTTGTCCAACCAGAATTCACACTTACTAAACTTAGCATAAATCTTATGTTCACTTAGGATTTGCAATGCTATTCTCAAATGCTCTGGATGCTCTTCTTTATCCTTAGAGTATATCAAAATATCGTCAATGAATACTATGACAAACTTGTCCAAGTAAGGCATGAAGATTTTGTTCATCAAATTCAGGAATATTGCTGGTGCATTGGTCAGACCAAAAGGTACGACTAGATACTCATGATGTCCATACCTTGACACAAATGTTGTTTTAGGAACATCTTCAGGTTTAATCTTTATCTGATGGTATCCTGATCTTAGATCAATCTTTGAGAATATTCTAGCTCCCTTAACTTGGTCAAATAGATCTTGAATTCTTGGTAATGTGTACTTGTTCTTGATAGTGACATTATTGAGATTTCTGTAATCCCCACACGTTCTTCGTCCACCATATCCTTTATCTACAAAAATTATCGGAGTTCCCCGCGGAGATACACACTCCTGAATAAATCCTTTTCTAGGTAACTCATCAATTTGCTCCTTAAGCTCTTTTAATTCTTTTGGCCCCATCTTATATGGTGCTTGAGCTATTGGTTCTATACCAGGTATCAGGTCAATAGTGAACTCTATTTCCCGATCAGGTGGCATTCCTGGTAACTCTGCTGGAAAAACATCTTGAAATTCCTTCACTACAGGAATATTTTCCAATTTGATTTACTTCACTGAGTTCAACTGCAGATCCACCATGATATGGCTATGTTTATCCGCCTGATAGACTATCCTTCCTCCACTTGGAGACCTGATTGAAACAGTTTTCTCCTCACAATTGATCTGAGCTCCATAGTCGGTCATCCAATCCATTCCCAGCACTACTACTATTCCTTTTAATGGGATCACATAAAGATCCACATAATAGGTTTGACCACATATGAAAATTACTTGGTTTACTTTAATGTTTCTAACTACCACGATCCCTCCGGCGCTAACTACGGTCATAGGCTTTTCTAATGGTGCCCTTCTAATCCCGAATTTATCACAAAATTCTTCAGATATGAAAGAAGTAGTTGCACCCGTATCAAATGAAACTTTTCTAGGATTTGTGAGAATATTGAGCGTACCTATCACCGCTTGATCCGAGTTATCCACCTCCTCCAAGGTTGCACAATTCAGCTTTCCAGTAGGTCTACCTCTCTTGCCATTGTTATTTTTGGCATAGCTTCCACCTCTGTTAGGCTGTCCACCTCCGCCTCCACTGGCTTGTCCTCCACTCTTTGTGGGCCAACCACCAGGTGGTTTGTTTGGGAAATTACGCTTAATGTGACCCTTTTGTCCCCAACCAAAACAAATAATCACTGGCTGCCTGCAATCCTTGCTAATATGTCCCAGAAGTTTGTAGTTGTGACATATGACATTCCTTCCAGGATTGAACTGACCTCCATTGTTGTTGCTACTCTTGTTATTGTTGTTGTAGGGTCTATTTTTGGGTTTGAATTCCAAATTGGTTTTGGGTTTACTTGCTTGAATCCTCTTTGTTTCCTTCTTTGCTCTCTTCCTCCGGTCCTCTTGGACATTCTTGTAATCATCTTCAAAGGTTATAGCTGCATCAAGCAACTGTTGAAAAGTTTGGGTGTTGGCAAGCCTCAAGTGCATCTTCACAAAGGGATTTACTCCATGCATGAACCTCTTCTTCCTTTTCGCCTTCATGCTAACTTCTTCAGTAGCGTAACAAGATAAATCACTAAACTCCCGGATGTACTTCATGACACTGGAGTAACCCTGTTGCAGTTCTTCAAACTCCCTACGCTTCAACTCAATGATACTTTCCGGAACATGGTTGAACTCCTCCCAGTTGTACTCTCTTCCTGGAAGTTGCATAGCTAATTGACCCTCCCACCATGCTGCTGCAGGTCCGATCAACAAATGTGTTGCATACGTCAACTTTTCTTCCTCATTGCATCCTACGGTTTTCAACTTTCTTTCGGTATCTGCTAACCAATCATTTGCATCCATTGGTTCTAGAGCGGATGCAAAAGGCAAAGGCCTGGTATCCTGGAAATCCGAAAGACTAACACCATGTCCTTGAGATGCCCTATGCTGTCCCACTCGATCTACTAACCCCTCCATGAATTTATTCTGGGACTCTTGCATCATTTGCATGTATTGCATAAATGTCTGCTCCATCAATGGCCTCACTGGTGGTGGTGGTAAATTTTCTTGCATTCTGGCGTCTTCATCTGCCTTTCCCTTGGCTTCGCGCTCCATGCGCTGCTATTCGGTCTCGTTTTCTACACCCGTTTCCATACCCCCTAGTCCTGTAACATAAAGCGAACACTCATAGTTACATCATGCATATGTGTTCTGAGCTCAACTTCATGCACAAAACTAGTCACACAATGGAAAACAAGATCCAAATAAGAACCAAATATACATTACACACAACCAAATATACATTACACACATATTATACATTACAAACATCATAGTTGATACAACATGACTACAAGCCCTTACTATATAAGCCTTACAAGATCATGTGAATACTATCCCACTTATTTATTTACATCAAGTTATCAGACTCTAACTTACGTATCACCACTGGAATACTCCTCCTCAAGGTCGCACTCCCCAGAAGTTGCGACGTTCATCGTACATACCCGGAGTACAACCGTGCTGACATGAAGTACGACGCACCGTCTATGGAACGACTTGCCTCTTCGACGGATGATATTCAGTATCAGAAGTCTCCGGACTTGACACATCATTCAGCTAAAGTGCATCCATACCTTCCAACTCATCTGAAATATCTTCAGAATCGTCAGCATCACTGTCTTCGTCATCCATCTCCTGCATCCCGACTCTAGAGGAATCAACATAATATTCCCCTTCCGGTGCTCCCCAAGTACTCTGCTAGGTACGATAGTCCTCAGCTATGATTGGATAGTGCACATTATCTGGAGTAGGATAATGTTCTAGTGACTCAAACACCCTTTCTTCAGGATCTTCCTCATCGGACTCTACATCCTCCACATGGACATCTCTTCCATCAATGGAATAAGATCTCACGCCCATGCGACTAGTTTGCCTGGTATCTCCAACTGAATATTCCACAGGAATAGGATTCCCGGCAGATCCATCCATCGATCAGTACCTCCATCCCTCGGAATTTACAATAGGTAGTTCCGAGTCCTCAGTTCCCCAAGAACTCTGTGGTACAATATGACTAGTGCCCTCATCAGGATATCTACTGGGTTCTAGTATAGGTGAGTAAGGATATGGTGTAAAAGATGCTGGATCTATAGGTATATCCTTAAAAACTAGGTTAGCCCTATCCATTGCTTCATTCTCCAGTTTAGACGCTAACTTCTCCCTTCTTTCAGGATTCATTAAATCCTCTAACATATCAACCTGATCTTCTATGATAACCTGATGTGTCTTATACAAAGACCCAACCATCAGTTGATACAGATCCATAAACTTAGAAGCTAGTTTTGGATGCTTCCTTACTAAAGTAAGATGATCCGGTTCTGGTTCCTTGTCTATAAAGTCATGAGGAATCACAGAATATGTGCTTCTAGCTAACTCTTCTGCTTTCTTCTCCCGAACATTGGCTATCGCCTCCACAATAGCAACATGATATGCTGCTAGGTGACTTCTACCTTCACCCATAGGTAAATCGTAATATAAACCAAGCTTCTTTGGTAGTTGGATGCTAACACGATATTTGGCTAACATTCTCCCATCATGGTAAGTCATGGTATTGACTAGAATATTAGTTGTGCAACCGAAAACCCTCAGAAGTTCTCGAAGCTGTTTAGTTAAAGCCCCCTGATAGTCATCGATAATCTCTTCTTTCCTTGCCAAAGTCTGTTTTGGAAATTTTGGTGCCATTTCAACTATATACAAATAACAGGAATAAATATAATTAGTATGCATTAATTATAATGATGCATCATAAAGAATTATCGCACTAAAAATATAACGAAATATTCCCAATTGAATATTCATCGTATAATCTAGAGAACTCTTTACCGTTTCTCCTAGACCCCTACATGTATTTCCCTTTACTAGGTTTCCAACCTAAGGTCAAAGCAATTGCTCTGATACCAGCTACGGTGACCTAGCATACCACTGCATGTGTAGTAGACTATAGTCGTTGACATGACATCCACATAACACCGTTCTGTAAAAATCTCATCCCTTAGAGTGGTACAACAGAAACATTGCGGGTCCACATTACAAACATACACACTTCATTATTATTACAAACTAGAAGTTCCAAACTTCAAGTGTTACAAAATTACAAACCAAACTTAAGTAGTTTCAGCGGAAGATATAAAGTCCAAACTCATATTCTGAATTGAGCTCTACAACTTATTTTATAAAGTTCTCGTTGCTCAGCTCAATCGGTTTACTAATAACTAAGACAACTACTCGGACTCGTTGCCCTCCACTCCATAGCGTATTTCGTAGTCCACCCCTTCAACTCCTTTGGACAGGTCTGGCTCCTCGTAGTAGACATCTTCTTGCCCTCCAGCTGCATACATCGAAGGGTCTTCTGGATTCTCAGAGTCTAAGCAGGGGTTCAAAGGAAAGAGTGAGTAACAATGTTACCGAGCAAGGTCATTATATGCAAGGTGGGAAGTTTGATGCTCTATCTACCACCTCGGACTATAAGTCCTTGGCACTATGCAGTTTTCATAAACATTTCTTCAAAGATTGATTTTATTATCAAAAACTATGCCCATCAGCCTTCACAGGTTGACCAAAACTTCATGGAGTTCCTTTCCTACCGCGTTCGTAGCTCCTTCCCGGAACAGGGAGTAACAAGTTACAGTTCTTACACTCTGTAGAGGTGCGTTGCTTTACCCATGAGAGATCAACTCCTTGTTGCACAACCAGGCGTACTTTCCCGTCCACAATTCCGTGATGTGGGGCCAAGTAGGTGATCCAAGCCAATCACTGCCCTCTCTGTGACCCCATATGTCTGCACGATCCTCTGGGGCTGACTACACCTTCGTTAAGCCCCCTTTCAGGCAAGCTACAACCCTGGTGAGTTCCCGAAGACTCTACGAGCCGGTTATGCCCTTGGCAAGCTCCATAAAGGTCCGACTATACCTTTGACAACCGCTCATAGATAATGTAGATACCAAAAACGTGGAGCCTAAGGGTGCCCACCAATATGCTGGATCCGCACAAGGAATTCACAGCGTCACGTTAAGGTCATCTTGCCTCCATATGAAAGGAAGAAGATACAACTGACTTCTCTGTCTCATTCCAAATCTCATGGTTAACGCGTAATATACGACGCTATAATCACTGATGTCATGGGCTGTTAATCCTATAGTGACTTATGCAATTAGAACTCTAAGTCCCATTGCCCATTTTTATCATCACTTAGGATGATAATTACATCTTATTTATTAGAGAAGATACTATTTTCTTTCTCTAGATCATATTTGATAACACACAATTGGCAACATCTTTGATAAATACTCTTCAAAGGACATGATAAGTGATGAACTTGCCTTGTTACTGCAAGGTAGTGAAGTCGGATGCTTCCACCTGACCTTGTGCTCCGGTTTCTACAGAGAACCATTATTGCCCGGTAAGGACAATATTTAAAGAAGCAATATGCAATGCATAGTAATGTCATGCAAGGTTTATTATTTGTTTACTTGCATGTTTTACCCCCTTTAGTAAAAGTTTGCTATGTTCTTTAATTAAAAGATTTTTTTATTACTTTAAGTCTTTGAATTTTTCATAAATATTAGATTTAGTATTTTTATAAAGACTAGTATTATTTAAAGAGTTTAAAATTGAATTTATTTAATTTTTAACTCTTTTAAATATTTAATTAAAATTCCTTTAAGGAAATAAGACTTTATTTTTATTACATTTAATTCACCTATCAAAAATACAAATTAGTATTTTTCTATAATAACACTTCCTTTTAGAATTATAAAAATGGATTTTATTGAATTTTTATGTATTTGTATATTTTTACAAAATTCCAAAAGGAATATATACCTTAGTACTAATAACTTTAATTTTAATTACCTACAATTTCATTTGTTATTTTTTTAATAGAGGACATTTTTATGAGTCCAATTATATTTTATTTATATTTTTAGGATTTTTATTTTATTCTTTTAGAACCATTTGCGTCCTAGGGGTATTTTGGTCTTGTAAAAATTTAATTAGATCTTCTTGTTTTAAAACTAGACCTAGCCCATTGGGCTGGCCCAGCCCTAACCTGGCCCATTTGAGTTGGTCAAAGCCTCTCTAGTTAGGGGTATTGGACCACACCGGCCGAATACGCACCCCACACTTCTCTCGCCCCCTCGTGTTCTTCCTCGACCTATTGCGGTGCGGTGTCACCGACGTCGTTGCCGCTCGATTGCCGCCACCCTGGGCCTCCCCGGCCGCCGTCGTGGTGTATGGCGAGGATGCTGACCCCGCTCCTTTGTCTGGTCCATTTCGATTTGGCCCTGGGGCTCTCCTTCGGTGAGGCTGGTTCTGTTCCAAACCCTAGGGTTTGGGGTGCTGCCACTGATGCCTTCGCCACCGCTCCTGTGGTGCTGTGAGGTGCTCTTGTGTTGCTGTGGTGGTGTTGTTCGTCCTCAAGCGATGTTGTGGCCGCCGCCTCAGCTCAGTGCGGGTTGCAGCACCCTTCGGGTGCTCCCCGTGCCGCCGTGCGCTCGTCGGCCCCTCTGATTCCTGTTCTAATCTACAGCGAGGACCTTTAGTAAGTTCTTATGCTTCCTCTTTGTACTCTCTCTATACTTCCCTTGCTAGCCGCTGAGTGCTCTGATACATTGCAAATGTATCTATAATTTTTGATGTTCCATGCTTGGTTTTATCTACTTTGTTGTGTTTTGTCCACACTTTGGAGTACTTTTCATATGATTTCTTTGACTAACCTATTAACAAGAGCCATAGTGCCAGCTGCCTGTTTTCTGCTGTTTTTGGTTCTAGGAAGTCAGAAAATGAATATTCTCGAAATTGGATGGGACAAAAGCCAAAGTTGATATTTTACAAGAAGACTCATGGAGCCAGAATACGAGACGGAGGAGGACCAGGGCCTGGCCTCACCATGTAGTGGCGCGGGCTAGCCTTGGCCACGCCACCAGGTGGTGTGGGCCCCTCTGGCCTCCACCGACCTCGCCCCTTCGCCTATATATTCCTCCCGATGCGAAAACCCTAAATAGTCAAGCCTCTAGCCACGAAAAGTTCCGCAGCGCCACCACCACCGAAGGGGAGATTCCGGGGACAGAAAGTCTCTGTTCCGGCACCCTGCCAGGACGGGGAAGTGCCCCCGGAGCCATCTCCATCGATCTCCACCACCATCTCCATCACCATTGCTAATTTCCATGATGAGGAGGGAGTAGTTCTCTCTTGAGGCTAAGGGTTCTACCGGTAGCTATGTGTTCATCTCTCTCTATGCATAATCTTATTGAGATCATGAGCTTGTAATCTATAGATCTGCCTTGCTACTCAAGTGCTTTAATATATCTCTGCTCTCCCCATGTGTGTGAAGTTGACAGGGTGCACACCATGGTGGCACTTAGGCTAGAGATTACAAATACTTGTTATGAGTTATATTTGGAGTTGGATGTTTCTATGAAATTGTGGTGTTTGTTGGACCGATCTAGTACTCAAGGTGACAGTGTGGGGTTTTCTAGATGGGGAAGGCTTACTTTGAGGTGTGCTGTTATAGCCCTACCATCAATTAGAGTGTCCAACCGGAGAGTAGTTAAGAGTAGTATCATAAAGAGAACATATTTATATGAGAGTGTTCACTAGTGAAAGTATGATCCCTAGGCCTTGTTTCTTAGCATTGAAACACCGTTTGCAACTAGATCTGTTACATGTTTGCTTGCTTCCATCCTTATTTCAGTTTGCCTTTAGTCTCCTCCACGCCATCAAAATATTTTCTATCACCGTTACCACTTGTATTTCACTATCTCTTCGCCAAACTAGTGCACCTATACACCTGACAAGTGTATTGGGTGTGTTGGGGACACAAGAGACTTCTTGTATCTTGATTGCAGGGTTGCTTGAGAGGGGATACCTTTGACCACTTCCACCTTGAGTTCGATAAACCTTGGGTGATCCGCTTAAGGGAAAACTTGCTGCTGTTCTACAAACCTCTGCACTTGGAGGCCCAACAACTGTCTACAAGAATAGAAGTGCGTAGACATCATGCTCCCAGAGAGAATTTCCTTATTAGGGTTACCTGTTCTATTAGGATTTCACTCCTCTGTGTTGATAACTGAGGATACTGAGCTATTTAGGAATGTATCTGGTGTTGATTCTGTGCTGATCCATAGCCTACTAATGGGCCTGGGAGTTACTAATATTTCTATAAGATAAACTGTTATCTTAGCCTTGTTACTATCAGCACACAAATGGGAATGTTGTGACTTTAATCTAGCCTATTATCTGATTAGTGATGATGGTTAACTAGTTTCAATAATGGAACTTGTATTTGGCTATCTGGAAATATCATTGAGGTCTCTGGTGATAGTTCTTATATGTAAAAGAATGATTCCTAATTAATATATTGGGAAGATGATTAACTATTCTTTTTTTAAATGACCTAGATTATGTAATCTCTGGGTAGGATTGGCTTAGTTAGAACCAATCCTTGTGACACCTTACTGGGAATGGTACACAGGGTTTGCTCTAGTACTGGCTTTGGTCTACATATGCTCCAGAATGGCTTGATGCTAAATTGAATTGAAAACTCCTGCTATATATGTTGGCTTATGATATTCAACAACTGTTTTATGCCTGTGATGATGGTCTAAGGCATAGGAACTAGTTTCCTAACTTGTCCCTCATAGATATTTTCTGGTATTGATACCAGCTACTTATCTTTGAATCCTTTTGATATAATGATGGGTGAGTCTACAAGGATCCATCAGATCTATGGATTCTGGGGTGCTACTCTTTTAAGAGATGTGCCCAGAATTCATAACCTTGGCTATGTTAAAATGAAATCTGGAATATAGCTTTGTATCTAGGATCAGTGATGTTGGTCTGAGATCCTGGTTCAGTTGTATAGTTTACTGATGGCTTTGGTATTCAAAATTTCTCTATGATGGATTCACCCCACTTGGGTGATTTCTGAGAGATTAAATATAGAACAACACATGACTGCTTATCCAGATAAGATAGTTAGATCATGTGAGGGTTTTATATTACTCACCACAACAATTGAGTGGTTGGTGTTGTTGCTGGTTGATCTGGTTGCTTGATCGTGCTAGCCTACTTTGCTGGTTTGATCTTGTCCTTCACCTCCTAGTGTTGCTCCTGCTACTTCTGGATCCTGGAAGCTTGTCCTTGATCTTTCTGTCCACCTGCTCCACCCCCTCCTTATGTCACCATCTGGTGAGCGTTTTAGATGATCAAGTGTATGTTTAGGCTGGTGTTTTGCTTGCCGTTGGCTAGATTGAGATGTTCCTGGTTTGGTGACTGAGAAGGAGAGCATGTTGTCTATGGATGAGCTTCGGCTGAGTGCTCTGTTTGAGTGCTATTAGTATTGCTGTTGTATTGACAGCACACTGCATGCATTCTGTGACTAAGTTGTGTGCCTGTGTGGCCTGGTCGTGTGGATCAGCTCAAGTGAAAATATCTCCACCTGTTACCTTTTTACTGTTTACTGCCTGGTGAAACTTGCCCCTTTTAATGACTCGATGATGTAATTTGAACAATGCGTTTCATTGTTCACCACTGAGAGTAACACTAACTAATTAACCCTTGTTTGCTTTTTAGTTGTTTTATCTTATTTGTAGGAACAAGATCTGGAGATACAAGATCTATTCTAGGAATCACTAAGTAGCATAGGTCTTAATTGTAATCTTATTTTCTTTATTCTTTTTGTAAAGAACCCTGTAGAGATTTATTATAAGATAATAAAGTTGTACTTCCATTCTATGTAATATTCTACTTTTGCTGTATTCATTACAATTTGTAATGTTGTGATGTAATCAGGAAATAAGAATTCATTTCTTATCTCATTTTCATTGTCTCAGATCCTTATTGTTGTTTACTATATCTATGTTTTAATCAAATAATGTTAATAACGTATTTTGGAAAACAATTTAATACTACTAACTTCCAAATCTTAAATACTTTCAAATTGATTTAAATTTCAAATTTGAATTCATAATAACTTCCCCAAAACTTAATAATTCTCAAAGGTCATGTAAAAATTCATAGCAATCACTAACAAGAGCTATTCCTACTTCTAATTAGTGAAAGAAACTCCGATCCCTTTAGGTTTTTGTTTGGCGAAAAATGTACCCTAATTTTACAGATCTATGCATGCATAAACTTAGATTCCTATTTCTACCCTTCGTTGGATCCTAATGCTGGGATGTTACAATCAAGCACCTAGAACATCCATCTAGGAGAAGCTATCTGGACCCTGCAACATTCACTACTACATCGACAAGCACGATGGCAAGAAGAAGTCCATCCACCTCCTCAAGGACTGCTGCGAGTTCCTGAAGCTCCATGAAGGCCTAGTCCAGATGAATCACGACGCGATTAACCAGGGGTACGGAGCTGTAGGGTAACGGGTAGGCTACACTAGCGTAAAATCAAAATTTTCTACCGCGTCAACCAGGAATACTATTGTCATAGATCACGGGATTACCTCCAAAGTCTCACTGTAACCAACCATTTTGATCACATGGGGGCCTACAGCTGCTCCCTCTGCCAGCTTGCATTCCACAAAGTACTTAGCGACATTGTACCTCTCAGTCCTAGCCTGAGTCTGGAACATGTCCTTAAGCGCAACGATCATATCATACGCTTCCTGATCCTCAAACTGCTTTTGAAGATCAGGTTCCATGCATGCAAGCATAAGACAACTAACCTCAAGAGATTCATCACATGCTTTCTTGTAGGCATTCTTAAGGGTAGCAGTTGCATTATCAGTAGCTTCATCCGGGATTGGGGTATCCAGAACAGTTTCCTTTTTCTCAGCCCTGAGAACAATTCTTAGGTTATGGACCCAGTCCGAATAGTTTGTTCCATTTAGTTTATCCTTTTCAAGAATCGAACGCAAAGCAAAAGGTGATAAATTGTTCGGTGCCATTTATCTACAACAAAAAAAATATGCAAAATACTAAGCCATGTAACCATGAAAGAGTAAAACATATTAAACAATTTAATAGCATATACTCCCACTTAAATCAACATCCCTCTATTGATACTAAGTGATTCAAGATCCACAATTAACAAGTCGACTAGTGAGCTTTAGCATCACTGCTAGAAGACAAGGTAAATCGTAAGCAACCTTTGCTAATCATATCACATATGACTCTTGTTGTTGGGTGACATCTCTATGTCAAAACTAGGCGCCCAACCTTTATGCCCCAAGGTCCTTAACTGTTAAGATGACCTTGTTAAGCTCACCAACCCTTATGCGTGTAGGTATCCGATACAAACGCATCCAGCCAAGGAAAACCGTGGCACCCTAATTTCATAGACCCACAAACGATTGTACAGGGCATAGGATGGTGCAAGGTTTGGTTGGGAGGTCATGGTTTAATTAAAACTTTGTGAGGGATCGTTCTACTTCCATCATCTAAGCATGCATAGTAGTAAAACGTATAAGAATAGCATTCACATAGATGTGATACAGTATGGCCCATTTTCTCATGGTGATCTCCATCGCCATAGAACTTGTCCACCATGATGATCTCCATCTTCATGCTCTATGCGAGCCATCCTCCAAGTGATGAGTTCTCCAAGAACTAATACAAGCTATTACTCCTAACAGCTAGTAATCAAAATTACATGGTATTGGGATCATCACAAGTTGGCACGCAGGCCATTACAATAATTGACAACACATATGGCTCCAGCCGTGTTGCCCTACTCACGACACGCAGGTCATGAAAAATACATACATGCATCACATACATTTTTGGGCCATACTGATCACATAAATCCTGCAAAAACTAGGTGTCATAGAATCGCATTCTACCGGATCATGTGAAATTGTAGCACCTATGAACCTTAACGAGATACAAAAAGGGGGCTACGACTAAGGGGGGTCTAGGGGGTCTCCCCCTGCAGGGTTCGAAGGGGCAGCGCCCCTCTCGTGAAAAATGAGAGATCAAATCTATACAATTTTCTTTAAGGATTTTGATCGGCAAATCAAATTTACCATAAAACGACCATAGTTCCGATTCGACCAAACTCCTTTGATCACGGTACGTCGATTCAGATCTAATTCACGATTCGATCAATCATATTGATCTTCGCGTGATTCAAAAGGATTTATGTGTCACTGTCTACCCCGATGGCGGAAACCGACCGGTAGGGGTAAGTCGTTCGACGACCTTAGAATCACGATCACGGAAAGTAAGATCATAGATCAATCCAGAAACACCGCAATACAAATGATCACATCATTCATATCAATCTACATATCACCATATGCAAACTTCCCGAACCTATGACTTAATAGCATTGGCTCTGATACCACTGTAGGGTAACGGGTAGGCTACACTAGTGTAAATCAAAAATTTCTACCGCGTCAACCAGGAATACTATTGTCATAGATCACGGGATTACCGCTAGACGCACAGGTGCGGAACTCGATGAAGCACGTTGCGGCAGTGTAGATGTTCTACGTCTCCTCCTCGTCCTCGTCCCACGAGCAGCTCCCCTTTGCGCGGCTCGTCCAAATGCTACAGATGCAGCACCTCCGAGGTATCCACACGTCCGGAGTGGAAGCCGTCACACGCCAGACTGCTAGGTCTGCGCGTGCAACACAAGCGGAAGAGGAGTGGCGGCTGGGTGGAATGCTCTACCCTATTCAGCTCGCCTCACCCTCTCTTATATAGGCATCCCTGGTGGGCTTCTACATTAGCAGCCCATTAGCAGCCTAAGCCTGGTCTAATTCGGATCCAATCCTCATTAGGCTTCCAGCCCCTAAAGTGTGTGACCCTATAGGTTCATACACGTCTAGACATGACGCGAGTACACTTACTCCGTCAATAGTTGGTAGCGGCCTCTAGCAAGACGTGCCAACTCCTAAACGCATATAAAGATCATTCGGATGAACCATCACAAGGTTGAGTACATGTCTTTCCCTTTGCCTCACGATATTTGGTCTAGCTCCAAGCTGACCTCTCTTTCTTGATACTGTGATTCGGAATCCCTTTACTAGGTTAACTCTTAACCATATGTAGCACGGCCATGTATTTCTGGATCCGATCACTCGAGGGGCCCAGAGATATCTCTCTCAAGTAGAGAGGGGCAAATCCCATCTTGAATGACCGATGCCTTGCAGCATGTATCAGGACAAACCCGAAAGCTACCTTTATAAACACCCAGTTACAGAGTAGTGTTTGATAGCCCCAAAGTAGGTCGATCCACATCTCAAGTAGATGCGACAATCTCAGGTCTAAGGACAAAACGTACACGATGTGTAGAGAGAGCTGCTAGTATTATTGCCAGTCTCATGTTGGGTCAGTCCAACCCCATGTTCATAACATGTGTCCACATCATTGGTTTGACATCTCCATGTCTATGACTTGCGAAACATAGTCATCAACCAATCGATGTGCTAGTCTAATATTCACGTGTGTCCTCGCATGAACTCTGACTAGGGATAATTATTAGATAACCATACAAGTAAAGAGTTTCACAAACAATTCACATAATTGCCAATCAATACAAGTTTCCTGGTATATGGATATTCAAGGAACATTATAATATCTCATGGATACACATGAAATACAATCATCTCTATGATTGCCTCTAGGGCATATTTCCTTCAGTCTCCCACTTGCACTAGAGTCAATCTAGACAGAATCTAATACCTATTGCTCTTGTGTGCGCTTCATGTGCAGGCTGCGGGAGTTTCTTAGTCAAGGGATCAGCAACATTTGAGTCCGTATGTATTTTGCATAACATGACAGTACCATCATCAATGAACTCACGAATCAGATGGTAACGCATGCGAATATGTTTGTTCTTCTGGTGCTGTCTAGGTTCCTTGGCTTGTGCAATAGCACCATTGTTGTGACAATAAACGTCCAAGGGATTGGACGAGCCCTGAACCACACCAAGAGCGATCAGGAAATTCCTAATCCAAACAGCTTCCTTTGCAGCCTCCGAGGCAGCAATATATTCAGCTTCTGTTGAAGAGGAGGCCACTGTATCTTGCTTGGAACTTTTCCAGCTCACAACACCACCATTCCTGACAAACACATAACCTGATTGCGATTTCGAGTCATCTGAGTCGTTAAGGTAACTCGCATCTGTGTAACCCTTTACACTGAGTTCAACCTCACCTCCATAAACTAGGAACATATCCTTAGTCCTTCTCAAGTACTAAAGGATATTATTTACCGCTGTCCAGTGAATCTCACCTGGATCAGCCTGGTATCTGCTCGTAACACTTAGAGCATAGGAAACGTCTGGGCGAGTACATGTCATTGCATACATGATGGATCCAATAGCCGAAGCATATGGAACCCTACTCATGCGTTCTCGCTCATCAGTGGTCGAAGGACACTGAGTCTTGCTGAGTTTAATGCTGTGAGACATGGGCAAGAACCCCTTCTTAGCCTCTTCCATGCTGAACCGTTTCAACATTTTGTCAATGTACGTACTCTGGCTTAATCCAATTAGACTCCTTGATCTATCTCTATAGATCTTGATACCCAGAATATATGCCGCTTCTCCCAAGTCCTTCATAGAAAAACTATTTTTCAACGAGGTCTTAATAGACTCGAGCATAGGAATGTCATTTCCAATCAGTAATATGTCATCCACATATAAGATTAGAAACACAAGTGATTTCCCATTTTCTTTCTTATACACACAAGGTTCTTGTTCGTTTTTGGTGAAGCCAAACTCCTTTACAACTTCATCAAATCGAATGTTCCAACTCCGAGATGCTTGCTTCAGCCCATAAATAGACTTTTGAAGTTTGCATACCTTTTTAGCATTGTTTGGACCGACAAAACCTTCGGGCTGCATCATATACACTTCCTCAGAAAGGATTCCATTTAAGAAAGCCGTCTTGACATCCATCTGCCATATTTCATAATCGAAATGTGCAGCAATGGCTAGAATGATCCGTATAGATTTAAGCATCGCTACGGGCGAGAAAGTCTCGTCGTAGTCAACTCCTTGAACTTGTCGAAAACCTTTTGCAACAAGTCGAGCTTTATGGATGTGAACATTTCCATCCATATCAATCTTCTTCTTATAGATCCACTTGCACTCGATGGCTTTAAAACCATCAGGCAGGTCAACCAAGTTCCAAACTTGATTGTCTCCCATGGACTCTATCTCGGATCTCATGGCAATCAGCCATTTCTCAGAGTCTGGGTCCACCATCGCTTCTGCATAGGTCGCAGGCTCATCATTGTCTAACAATAATAACTCTCGCGCTTCGCGAAGCCTCGCCGACCTTCGTGGCTGTGGTGCTTATATTGCCACGGGTTCCTCAACTTGTTCTGCTACAATAGCATCACTCATAGAAGCATCCCCAACTGGCTCATCTTGAACTTCTTCAAGTCGCACCGACCTTCCACTCGTTCCCTTTGTGAGAAACTCTTTCTCTAGGAAAACACTGCTACGAGCGACAAACACTTTGCCCTCTTCTCGGTTGTAGAAGTAATACACTAAGGTTTCCCTTGGGTATCCCACAAAAATGCACTTATCCGATTTGGGTGTTAGCTTGTCCGACTGAAGTTGCTTGACAAATGCATCACAACCCCAAATCTTTAGAAAAGACAAACTGGGATTCTTTCCAGTCCACATCTCATATGGTGTCTTAACTACGGATTTAGATGGTACCCTGATTAGTGTGAAAGCTGCTGTTTCTAGCGCGTAACCCCAAAATGATAATGGTAAATCCGACTGGCTCATCATCGATCGAACCATGTCCAACAAAGTTCGATTACGCCGTTCAGAGACCCGGTTTCTTTGAGGCGTTCCGGGCGGCGTGAGCTGTGGAACAATTCCGCAACTCTTAAGATGATTGCTAAACTTGTGACTCAAATATTCACCTTCGCGATCAGATCGCAAGGCCTTTATTTTCTTGCCACGTTGATTCTCTACCTCATTTTAAAACTCTTTGAACTTTTCAAAAGTTTCAGACTTATGCTTCATCAAGTAGACATAGCCATATCTACTGAAATCATCAGTGAAAGTAATGAAGTAGTGATATCCTCCTCTGGCTGTCGTGCTCATTGGTCCACATACATCAGTATGTATGAGTTCCAACAAGTCTGTCACTCTCTCGGGAAACCCCATAAAAGGCGTCTTGGTCATCTTTCTAAGTAAACAAGCTTGACATGTCTCGTATGATTCAAAATCAAACGAAGTTAGAAGACCATCACCATGGAGCTTCTTCATGCGCTTTTCACTTATATGCCCCAAACGACAATGCCATAAATAGGTAGGACTCAAATCATTTGGCCGAAGCCTTTTAGCACTAACATTATAAACACATGCATTATCAAGATTTAAAATAAATAACCCATTCACAATGGGAGCATCAGCCACAAACATAGCATTCTTAGAGATTACACAACCATTGTTTGTACTCGCGAATGAATAACCATCCCTCATCAAACATGAAGGTGATAAAATGTTTCGACCCATACTAGGAATGTAATAACAATTATTCAACTCCATGATAAATCCTGACGGAAGGTGAAGTTGCATGACGCCGACGAACAATGCAGCAACCCTTGCTTTATTTTCGACGCGAAAATCCACTTCGCCTTTCTGCACTTCTCTAGTCCTTATTAGCCCCTGCATCGAATTGCAAATATGAGCAACCGATCCGGTATCAAATACCCAAGAGTTAACATAAGAATCTATGAGAAAAATGTCCACAACATTTACAACAAGCGTACCTGAGTGGGAAGTACTCTTACTTCCACTCTTCTTCAAAGAAGCCTGGTACTTGCTGCAATTTCTCTTCCAGTGGCCATATTCGTGACAAAAGAAACACTCAGTGTCTCCTGCAGGACCAGCCTTTTGCTTGGGTGCAGGGTTTGGCTTAGGGATCGTATCCTTAGCCTTGCCCTTCTTCTTCTGCCAAGAAGTGCCCTTTTTCTTGAAGCTAGACTTGTTCTGCACAGCCATCACATGGCTATGACCTACACACTTCTTAATGTCACATTCTGCTGTTTTCAGCATCCCACATAATTCATTAAGGCCCCTCTCCACCCCATGCATATGGTAGTTCGAAATGAAATGCCCATAGCTAGATGGAAGAGATGCCAAAATGAAATCAGTGGCCAACTCTTGGCCTAATGGAAAACCAAGCTTTTCCAAAGTCTCACTGTAACCAACCATTTTGATCACATGGGGGCCTACAGCTGCTCCCTCTGCCATCTTGCATTCCACAAAGGACTTAGCGACATTGTACCTCTCAGTCCTAGCCTGAGTCCGGAACATGTCCTTAAGCGCAACGATCATATCATACGCTTCCTGATCCTCAAACTGATTTTGAAGATCAGGTTCCATGCATGCAAGCATAAGACAACTAACCTCAAGAGATTCATCACATGCTTTCTTATAGGCATTCTTAAGGGTAGCAATTGCATTATCAGCACGTTCATCCGGGATTGGGGTATCCAGAATAGTTTCCTTTTTCTCAGCCCTGAGAACAATTCTCAGGTTACGGACCCAGTCCGAATAGTTTGTTCCATTTAGTTTATCCTTTTCAAGAATCGAACGCAAAGCAAAAGGTGATAAATTGTTCGGTGCCATTGATCTACAACAAAAAAATATGCAAAATACTAAGCCATGTAACCATGAAAGAGTAAAACATATTAAACAATTTAATAGCATATACTCCCACTTAAATCAACATCCCTCTATTGATACTAAGTGATTCAAGATCCACAATTAACAAGTCGACTAGTGAGCTTTAGCATCACTGCTAGAAGACAAGGTAAATCGTAAGCAACCTTTGCTAATCATATCACATATGACTCTTGTTGTTGGGTGACATCTCTATGTCAAAACTAGGCGCCCAACCTTTATGCCCCAAGGTCCTTAACTGTTAAGATGACCTTGTTAAGCTCACCAACCCTTATGCGTGTAGGTATCCGATACAAACGCATCCAGCCAAGGAAAACCGTGGCACCCTAATTTCATAGACCCACAAACGATTGTACAGGGCATAGGATGGTGCAAGGTTTGGTTGGGAGGTCATGGTTTAATTAAAACTTTGTGAGGGATCGTTCTACTTCCATCATCTAAGCATGCATAGTAGTAAAACGTATAAGAATAGCATTCACATAGATGTGATACAGTATGGCCCATTTTCTCATGGTGATCTCCATCGCCATAGAACTTGTCCACCATGATGATCTCCATCTTCATGCTCTATGCGAGCCATCCTCCAAGTGATGAGTTCTCCAAGAACTAATACAAGCTATTACTCCTAACAGCTAGTAATCAAAATTACATGGTATTGGGATCATCACAAGTTGGCACGCAGGCCATTACAATAATTGACAACACATATGGCTCCAGCCGTGTTGCCCTACTCACGACACGCAGGTCATGAAAAATACATACATGCATCACATACATTTTTGGGCCATACTGATCACATAAATCCTGCAAAAACTAGGTGTCATAGAATCGCATTCTACCGGATCATGTGAAATTGTAGCACCTATGAACCTTAACGAGATACAAAAAGGGGGCTACGACTAAGGGGGGTCTAGGGGGTCTCCCCCTGCAGGGTTCGAAGGGGCAGCGCCCCTCTCGTGAAAAATGAGAGATCAAATCTATACAATTTTCTTTAAGGATTTTGATCGGCAAATCAAATTTACCATAAAACGACCATAGTTCCGATTCGACCAAACTCCTTTGATCACGGTACGTCGATTCAGATCTAATTCACGATTCGATCAATCATATTGATCTTCGCGTGATTCAAAAGGATTTATGTGTCACTGTCTACCCCGATGGCGGAAACCGACCGGTAGGGGTAAGTCGTTCGACGACCTTAGAATCACGATCACGGAAAGTAAGATCATAGATCAATCCAGAAACACCGCAATACAAATGATCACATCATTCATATCAATCTACATATCACCATATGCAAACTTCCCGAACCTATGACTTAATAGCATTGGCTCTGATACCACTGTAGGGTAACGGGTAGGCTACACTAGTGTAAATCAAAAATTTCTACCGCGTCAACCAGGAATACTATTGTCATAGATCACGGGATTACCGCTAGACGCACAGGTGCGGAACTCGATGAAGCACGTTGCGGCAGTGTAGATGTTCTACGTCTCCTCCTCGTCCTCGTCCCACGAGCAGCTCCCCTTTGCGCGGCTCGTCCAAATGCTACAGATGCAGCACCTCCGAGGTATCCACACGTCCGGAGTGGAAGCCGTCACACGCCAGACTGCTAGGTCTGCGCGTGCAACACAAGCGGAAGAGGAGTGGCGGCTGGGTGGAATGCTCTACCCTATTCAGCTCGCCTCACCCTCTCTTATATAGGCATCCCTGGTGGGCTTCTACATTAGCAGCCCATTAGCAGCCTAAGCCTGGTCTAATTCGGATCCAATCCTCATTAGGCTTCCAGCCCCTAAAGTGTGTGACCCTATAGGTTCATACACGTATAGACATGACGCGAGTACATTTACTCCGTCAATAGTTGGTAGCGGCCTCTAGCAAGACGTGCCAACTCCTAAACGCATATAAAGATCATTCGGACGAACCATCACAAGGTTGAGTACATGTCTTTCCCTTTGCCTCGCGATATTTGGTCTAGCTCCAAGCTGACCTCTCTTTCTCGATACTGTGATTCGGAATCGCTTTACTAGGTTAACTCTTAACCATATGTAGCTCGGCCATGTATTTCTAGATCTGATCACTCGAGGGGCCCAGAGATATCTCTCTCAAGTAGAGAGGGGCAAATCCCATCTTGAATGACCGATGCCTTGCAGCATGTATCAGGACAAACCCGAAAGCTACCTTTATAACTACCCAGTTACAGAGTAGTGTTTGATAGCCCCAAAGTAGGTCGATCCACATCTCAAGTAGATGCGACAATCTCAGGTCTAAGGACAAAACGTACACGATGTGTAGAGAGAGCTGCAAGTATTATTGCCAGTCTCATGTTGGGTCAGTCCAACCCCATGTTCATAACATGTGTCCACATCATTGGTTTGACATCTCCATGTCTATGACTTGCGAAACATAGTCATCAACCAATCGATGTGCTAGTCTAATATTCACGTGTGTCCTCAAATGAACTCTGACTAGGGACAATTATTAGATAACCATACAAGTAAAGAGTTTCACGAACAATTCACATAATTGCCAATCAATACAAGTTGCCTGGTATATGGATATTCAAGGAACATTATAATAACTCATGGATACACATGAAATACAATAATCTCTATGATTGCCTCTAGGGCATATTTCCTTCAGGAGCTACCCCAAGCGCCATAGCTCATGGAGTGCCGCCACCGCCGCCAGGAGCACCAGCGCCTCTCATAGCTGCATCGATGCAAAACAACGGAGGCGAGAAGTACCCACGAGCACTAGGGAACATGGGTATGATCCAAAAGGGGTGTCCCTCCAACAGGGTGCAAAAGTCGACCACTCGCCAGATCAATTTGGTGGTCAACTCTCCACCCTCGACCATTGAGTACCTCAGCGGGTGTGAGTCCTGCATCACCTTCAACAAGCATGACCACTCGCACCAACTGCCTCACCCAGGTCACTCTCCCCTGGTGCTCGAGACGCAGATCGGTGGCTACGAGATGAGTCGTGTCTTCATGGATGGCGGAAGCGGCATCAACCTCATGTTCATCAATACCCTGTGTGCCATGCGGATTCCCCTCTCCTGCCTAGAGGCCTCCGACACGATGTTTCACGGCATCGTCCCAAGGAAAGGTGTATACCCCATGGGCAAAATCAACCTGGACGACATCTTCGGCACGCCCGCAAACTTTCGGCGAGAGCGCCTCGAATTCGAGGTGGTCGACTGGCCCTCACAGTATCACACAATCCTCGGGCGTGTCGCATTCGTGAGGTTCATGGCGGTCCCGCACTATGTCTACTTGCAGATGATGATACTGGGACCCAACAACATTATTATCATCAGCAGGAGCTTCTCCAAGTCAGATAGCTGCGATAGGGAATTCAACAGAATCTCCCAATCTTTCGGCATGCAATAAGAGCTGGCAAGACTCGAGTCAATAGAAAATAGTCTTCCTCCTATGAGCAAGCCAAACGAACCCGACCAGTCCTTTGACTCATCAGTGAACACCAAGGCGGTCCAGGTCCACCCAACGGACCCAACCAAGACGACCCTCATCACCAACAACTTGGGTCCTGCATAGGAACTTGTGCTCTTCGAATTCCTCCGTGAGCGCTAGGAGATCTTTGCCTGGTGTCCAGCGGACATGCCAGGAGTTCCCAGGGAATTCGCTGAGCATGCACTCAACGTGAATCCAGATGCAAGACCAGTAAGGCAGTCGATGCATTGACTGTCGGAACCAAGGGCAAAGGCGGTCGGTATGGAAGTCAATAGACTTCTCAACACCGATTTTATACGTGAAATAAAGGAAAGCACATGGGTAACTAATCCCATGCTCGTTCCTAAAAAGGACAGTGATATCCTGTGGACGTGCGTGGACTTCACTTCTCTCAACAAGCACTGCCCGAAGGACCACTTCCCATTACCACAGATCGATCAGATAATTGACTCCACCGCGGGATGCGAACGCCTTTGTTTCCTCGGCACCTACTCAGGCTACCATCAGATTTGAATGAAGGAGGAGAACCAGGAGAAGACGACCTTCATCATGCCCTTTAGCGTCAACTGCTACACAACAATGCCCTTCGGGCTGAAGAACACAAGAGCCACCTATCAACAGTGTATGCAGGCCTGCCTCAAAAACCAACTTGGTCGGAACATCCAAGTTTATGTCGACAACATCATTATCAAAACCAAGGTCGAAGCCACACTTATCGATGATCTCCATGAGACCTTTGACAACCTCGACCGCTACCAGATCAAGCTGAATCCGGAGAAGTGCACCTTTGGTGTGCCATCCGGGCAATTACTCGGGTACCTCATATCCGCCAGGGGAATCAAGGCTAACCCGAAGAAGATAAGGGTCATACTGGCCATGGAGAAGCCGAAGAACGTCAGAGGCGTCCAACAACTGGCTGGGCGAATCGCGGCGCTCAGTCGATTCATCAGTCGAATGGGCGAGAAGGCACTACCGTTCTACCAGCTCCTCCACAAAACTGAAAAGTTTGAGTGGATGGATGAGGCGCAGTATGCATTCGATGACCTCAAGCACCTACTCTCCACCTCACCCGTGTTGGTAACCCCCAGGGAAAAGGAGCCAATGTTGCTATACATATCCGCCACCAACTAGGTGGTCAGTACCGTGCTGGTGGTAGAACAAGCAGAAGATAACAAAGTCCATGGAGTACAACACCCAGCCTACTACCTCAGCGAGGTACTGACGCCAACAAAGCAGTGGTACCCTGCACTACCAGAAGCTGGCCTATGTTATCTTCATGACAGCGTGACGTCTGCGCCACACTTTTAGGAGCACCCCATAATTGTGGTGAACGAGGCCCCGCTAGGATACGTCCTAAACAACCCTGATGCCATGGGGCGAGTCGCCCTTTGGGGAATCGAGTTGTCCCCACAGGATATCACATACGAGTGATGAGTGGCGATAAGTCGCATCTGGACTTCCTTGTCCACTGGATGGAGAACCAACTCCCAAATACACCGGACATGTCCTGCCTATGGACAATGCATTTTGATGGATCCAAACGTCAAGAGGGAGATGGCACCGACATCATCCTGACATCACCACAGGGTGACATGATGAGGTATGTTCTGCGGATGAAGTTTCGTGCCTCCAACAATGAGGTGGAGTATGAGGCTCTGCTCCATAGGATGTGGATTGCCAAAGCCTATGGCACAACATGACTCGTCATCTACAGCGACTCCAAGCTCGTGGTGAATCAAACCATGAACCAGTGCGATGCTTTGAGTGATAACATGATAGCATACTGTGATCTCTACGACGCACTCAAAGGAGACTTTGATGGCTGTGAGATGCGGCATGTAGGCCACGAAAGCAATGAGGAGGCTGACATGCTCGCCAACATAGGATCCACCAGCGCCCCAGTGCCACCAGGCGTATTCCTCGAGCATATCTGCGAGCGCTCTATCAAGACAAAGACTCCTACAGGACCATCCAGCACATCAACAGACTCGGGGGTTGCGCCACCCAAAGAAGTCGAAGGTCCCAGTAATGCAGAATAGGGATCCACACTCGACGGTCCCATGGAGGTCATGCTCATTGTCGAGCCATCCTGGACGCAGCCGTACGTCACATAATTGCTTGCCAAAAGGCTGCCAGATGACCCAACAGATGCACGACACATAGCGCGGCGCTCCAAGGCTTTCACCATCATCAATAGCGACATGTACAAGCGCAACATCACGGGCGTCTTCTAGTGATGCGTCACCAACGGTGATAGAAGGAGCATCCTCCTCGAGATATGAAGGAGTTATGCCCTAGAGGCAAATAATAAAGTGTATTATTTGATATACCTCCTGTATTTTCATAATGCGTTTCATACTGTGCTATAACTATGTTAATACGAAACGTTAATACACGTGTGGTATGTAAACAAACCGTGTCTCTAGTTACCTCTAGTGAACTAGTTCATTGGTCATGAGGATGGTCTATGTTTCAAGACCATGGGCATTTATGCCAACTGACAATGAGGTCATGTTATTAGTTAAATAACATGATAGACAAACATCCGACCGTTATATCATAATGAGATCTAGTTACATGTTCACCATTGATGATAAAACACAGAGAACCTCGCAACTGATCCTTTGACTGTGAGGTAATGCAAATCACCATTCTGGAAGAAGCTTAGATGGTTATCAAGAATCATCTCGTAACAGGGTGATCAAAAAGGTGCCACTCAGGTTTTCCCAAGGAATGCGTAGAGGAGTACATATCAAGACTAGGATTTTTCTAGTCTGTGTAACGGACAGATACATGTGGCCATCTCGGTGACATTGCATTAATGAAGCTTGCAAGCATGTGACTAGGTCACATAATGCAATGACATGATAACGAGTAAAACAAGTTCATCGGTAACGAGATCGAACTAAGGTATGCAGATACCGAAGATCAAGTCTCGGATGAATTAGGTATCGTATGACAAAGGGAATGGGGAACGACTATCTCACGGTTCGAGCGATTGTATTCATGAAGCGCACGGGGGTCACATGGCCATCCAGGTCCCTCTGTTGATCATTGATATGAGAATGGTCTCTATCATGTCCGAAGTGTTTCCGAACCGAAGGATGTCACGCTTAAGGGTGGGGACGCTTAGGGTAGATGAGGTATCATATGAGAAATAGAGAGTGAGAGAAACCGGAATAGTTTCGGTAACATCCGATGGAGATCGGAAGGGGTCCGGAAGATGTTCCGGAGTGAAGGAATAATATAATATGTGTATTTAAATGTTAATTGGAGAATTAATATTAAATATATATTTTATTTTATTTTAAAAGGCATTGTATTGCTAATGGGCCTCACCCGAGGGGAGGCCCAAGTGGGCAAGGGGCCTAAGGGGTGGGGGCTAGCCGGCCTAGGGCTAATGGGCCACCCGAGTGGGGCCCACCTAGGGCCGGCGGCTGCCCCAAGGTGGCTGGCGGGTGTGGGCATTAGTCCCACGCCGCTTGGCCTCTAGGTGGTGCGCCCCCCTCCTACTATATAAAGGGGTCCCCCTCCCCTTGGAAGACACCCATTCCTCTCATTCTCTCTCTCTTCTACTGAGGACTTCCCCGTAATATTGGGGAGGACCTTGTGGTTGAGTTCTCCACCTTCACACTACCGTCGTGTGATCGGTGATCCGACATCTACTTCTTCCGCTGCTCGGCTGGATCGGAGCCCGGTTGACGTCCACTACACCGGACGTGTGACGAACTTCGGAGGCACCACACTTGGGGTGCTGCTCGTCTTGATCAATATACGCCTTCCTGCATAAGGCGTGCCTCTCTCTGCAAAGGTATGAATACTGTATTCCTTCTCTATTACTTATGTCTACAAAGTATAGATCCTGGTATTAGTGTTCGAGTAGATAGAATTTTTTTGTTTTCTGCTACGGAACCATTCAGTGGTATCAGAGCGGGTCTATGGGTAGACATGTCGTTGTTGGGAATATGCCCTAGAGGCAGTCATGAATGATGATATTCCTGTGTATTCATAAGGTTATGGTCCATGTATGAACTGCTGATATGTATCAAAGAATATGTGATTTGATTGTGGAACTACATATTCATGTTGTTCATACTAATTGTCCTTGGTCATTGAGGTTGTGCCGGACACACAACTTAGACCAATGTGAAAGTCGGCAGATGACTAGGTTCCACTTGTCATGGGCATGGAGATGCTATTCCGACTTACACGGATTCGACTAAAGAGTTTAGCGAGTCAGACTGACCCATATTGAGATGCAACGAACAAGCCGTCATTTGCATGTCTCAATCAATGTAATCCTTAGACCTGAGGTTATTGCACAATCCGAGTTGAGGATCTCCGACTTAGGTTCTATCAAACGCTGTTCCGTCACTGGGCAGTTATAAAGGCGGAGTTCGGGTCGACTGAGCGTGATGTGAATAACCAAGACGGGATTTTGCCCCTCCATCCGGAGAGATATTCTCTGGGCCCTCTCGGGAGATATGATTCGGAAAGCATGGCCATGCGCGTCACGATTAAGTGTTAACCGAGGCAGCCGACTAAGAGTTAGTCGGATGAATCACTTATCTCAGATCGAGAAAGAGAGTTGAACTATTTAAGGGATGACGATCATTCGCCTATAGTCCGACAAGGTATATCGTGAGGCAAAAGGGACTCAGACGAAAGTCGCACTGGAAAGGTATGTCGTCATGACTTATTGGTACTTGGGAGTTGGCACGTTCTGCTAGGAGCCGCTACCAACTGATCGATCATGAATGTGACTCAGAATCGTGTCCGGGTTACCATGAGCCTGTCGGGTCACACACTTAAGAGTGGGAGAAAGTTTGGGTTAGACCCAAACAGGAAACCTATTTGGGTTGGACCCAAATAGAGACATGGACTTAGTCAGCAAGTGAGACTTGAAGTGGCTAATATAGGCCATTTAGTGAATGGGCCACAAGTGAGTGGAGCCCACTTTCACTCCCTATATAAGCTGGGGCGCAGGTGCTTAGAGCACAAGGTTAGGTCACTCCATGTGTTGGAAACCCTAGCCCCAGTCCGTCCTATCGCTGCCGTACCGGACCTAGCAGTCCATCACCGGCGCTCCTCCTCGTACGTGTGGATACCGATGGAGGTGCTGTACATTCAGCACTTCGACGATCGTGAAGAAAGTACGGATCATGGATCGTGGAACCGGAACGGATCTCGAGGACTGCATTGCATTAAGGGACGTGCTTCATCAATTCCGCAACTGCGCATCTAGTGGTAATCCTTGTGGCCTTCTACCTGAGCTGGATCTTGGGATCACCGCGTAGGGAAAAAGTTTTGTTTATCTCTACGTGGCCCAACTGTTGTATCAGAGCGTTAGCTTCTGGTTTTAGGCTCGAGATCGCGCATATGTGATATGCGGTTGGCGTTAGATTGGATCTAATTGCAGTTTTGGTGGTCGATCTATGAGATAGATCGGTTTTGCACAAAGTTGATTGGATCAACTGTACTGGGGGAATGGATGATCTGGTTTCCGTGATCTAACTGCTAAGGTCGTGGAACGACATACCCCTACCGGTCGGCTTCCGCCATCGGGGTAGACTGTGACACGTAAACCCGGATGCAGTGATCGAAGATCAAAGGGTTTGATCGAATCGGAGTTCGGATCAGATTTGGGTAAAATTGTTTTATCCGATGACGAAATCCATGTCCGGAATGCAGATGAGATCTGCATTTTTCCGAAAAATCCATGTCCGGGACCGCCGGCTTCGCCCTGTCGTAGCGCCTTAGATGTCGTTGCGAGTTTCACAACGCCGGTAGATATCGTATCTATGCATAACTTGTTTTTGCAGGATGATGTTGTGAATGGTATGGCTTATGTACATGTGATGTGTGTAATCCATATGTGATCTGCGTATCATGGTTTTTGTCAGCCGGGTGGAGCCTAGGTGTTGTCATCTTATTGTATAACGGCCTGCGCGTCGGATTCTCTGTGTAATTTGCATTACTAGCTAGTGTAGTTGTTTGGAGAATCCGGATGGCATGCAAGTCGGTGTACAAGTCGGCTACATGGTGCAAGATGGCACATGACAAGAGTTGATACGAGTCGGATTACAGCTTTATGGAGATGGAGATCGCCATGAAGAGAGCCATACCATTTCACATTATAATTGCTTTTATTTTGTGTTATTGTTATGTCTCTGTTTTACCTCTATTAGATAGTTGGTAGAATATAATCCCTCAAAGAAGGTCTAGTCGGTTTCCCCGCCAAGTGCTGCACCATCACAAGTCGGACATTTTTGGTAGTGGGCTCATAAAATTGAGGTGCTATCAATTCTTTCTGACTAGGTGGGTTCGAGTTGGACTCTTACAGCGGAAGCACTTGGTAATCTAGACAGGTCTATCACAACGGTTGTGGGACTTGGGGAAAAGTCGGATGGGAGCCGGGGCATGTGATGCCACCCATCCAACAGGAGTCGTATGAGATATGATTGACAAGGAGTTGTCTACCTAGATCACTTGACGGCTAGCGGTGATGCTAAAGCTCACTAGTCGACTTGCTTATTTAGGGTCCTGAATCACTAAGTAACCATCGGAGGGGTGTTGGTTCTAGTGGGAGCATAAATATTAAAGTGTTTAATATGCTTGCTCTTTATGGATACATGTCTTAAGTGTTTTGCATATTTTCTGTTGTAGATCAATGGCACCTAGCAGTCTTCCTCAGATTTCCGGTTTTGCTTTGAGAACAATCTTAGAGAAATATAAGCTGAATGGAACTAATTTCACCAACTGGTATCGTAATTTGAGAATTGTTCTCAAACAAGAAAAAAGGGATCGTGTCCTAGACAACCCACTTCCAGCTGAGCCAGATGAGAATGCGACTGTCGCAGCCACCAATGCCTACCGTCAGATTTGTGATGAATCCATGGAGATTAGCTGTCTTATGCTTGCTTACATGGAACCGTACTTGCAGCAGCAGTTCGAGAATGTTGAGGCCTACGATATGATCGAAAGCCTCAAAAGTATGTTCCAGGCTCAGGCAAAGACTGAGAGGTATCAAGTCTCTCAGGCTTTGTTGAGCTACAAGCTTAAGGATGGCGATCCACTGAGTTCGCATGTGATCAAGATGGTTGGTTACGTGCAGTCTCTGGAAAGGCTTGGCTACCCCATTAGCGAAGAGTTCGCTACGGACATAATTCTAAACTCTCTTCCTAGTGCGTATGGCCAGTTCATATCGAACTACCACATGCATGGTATGGATAATAAGCTCACTGAATTACATGGGATGCTCAAGCAGGCTGAGGCGGATCTCAAGAAAGGTGCCAGTCAAGTGTTGATGGTACAAAACAAGGCTAAGTTCAAGAAGAGTTCTTGGACTAAGAAGAAGAAGGAAAAGTGAGGAGGTAAGGCGGAAGACCCAGTCCAAAGCGCTTCCTCAGGGACTAAGCCATCTCCTACAGCCGGATCCACTTGCTTCTACTGCAAGTCGGATGGCCACTGGAAGAGGAATTGCAGCAAGTATCTGGCTGATAAAGCCAAGAGCGGAGGTGTGACTTCCGGCTCAGGTACGCTTGTTTGCAATGTTATAGACATTTATCTTGCTGATGCGCCTGGTAGTTCTTGGGTATATGATACCGGATCAGTCATTCACATCTGGAACTCATTGCAGGGACTGGTAAGAACTAGGAGCGTTGCAAGAGGCGAGGTTGACATTAGAGTCGGAAACAAAGCGAGAGTCGCTGCGTTGGAAGTCGGCACAATGCAACTTCATTTACCTTCTAGATTCATAATGGAGCTAAATAATTTTTATTATGTTCCAGTGCTTAGTCGAAACATCATTTCTGCCTCATGTTTGATGAGGCAGGGCTATGATTCGAATATTAAGAATAATGGTTGTTCTTTATATTTGAATGATATGTTTCATGGCTTTGCGCCCGTCCGGGACGGGTTAATTATTTTGAATCTTGATCGTGAATCTGTCTATAACATAAAGGTGAAAAGGTTAAAACCAAATGATCTGAATATGACTTACTTTTGGCATTGTCGGCTTGGTCATATAAGTTGGAAACGCATGAAGAAGCTCCATGATGATGGACTCCTAACTTCGTTTGACTTGGAGTCGTTCGCGACATGCGAATCCTGCCTTCTCGGCAAGATGACCAAGACACCTTTTGCAAAGAGTTGTGAGAGGGCGTCCGACTTTTTGGGACTGGTACATAGTGATGTATGTGGCCCAATGAGCACGACAACCAAAGGTGGTTATGAGTACTTCATTACCTTCACTGATGATTTGAGTAGGTATGGATATATCTACTTGATGAAACATAAGTCGGAAGCCTTTGAAAAGTTCAAGGAATTCCAGAATGAGGTACAAAATCAACTTGGCAAGAAAATAAAGTTTCTTCGATCAGACCAAGGAGGCGAGTACATGAGCCATGAGTTTGATGACCATCTAAAGAGTTGTGGAATAGTTCCCTAGCTCACTCCTCCAGGAACGCCGCAGAGAAACGGTGTGTCGGAAAGGAGGAATCGGACCTTGTTGGACATGGTACGATCAATGATGAGTCGAACAGATCTGCCTTTATCATTTTGGGGTTATTGTCTAGAAACTGCAGCGTTCACACTAAACATAGTACCATAAAAGTCGGTAGAGAAGACACCGCATGAGATGTGAACTGGCAAGAAGCCAAGTTTGTCTTTTCTTAAGATTTGGGGTTGTGAAGCTTTTGTCAAGCAACTTCAGTCGGACAAGCTTACAGCTAAGTCGGATAAGTGTATTTTCGTGGGGTATCCGAGGAAAACCTTGGGTTACTACTTCTACAACCGAGAATAGGGCAAAGTGTTTGTCGCTCGAAACGGTATCTTCCTTGAGAAAGAGTTTCTCAGTCGGGGAGTCAGTGGGAGTACGGTGCATCTCGAAGAAATTCGAGAGATACCGGCTAGCAACGAGTCAGCAAAAGCATTAGAGGTTGAGCCGAACGTGGTACCTGAGCCGGAAATTGCACCGACACTGCGAAGATCGGCCAGATTGCGAAGTCTTCGTGATGTATTGCTGTTAGACAGTGATGAGCCGGCAACTTATTCGGAAGCGATGGTGGGTTCTGATTCCGAGTCATGGCTTGGAGCCATGAGATCCGAGTTAAAGTCCATGGATGAAAATCAAGTTTGGAACTTGGTTGATTTGCTAGACAGTGCAAGACCCGTCGAGTGCAAATGGGTCTTTAAGAAGAAAACTGATATGGATGGAAATGTTTCTATCTATAAAGCACGGCTTGTCACGAAGGGGTTCCGACAAGTTCAAGGAGTTGACTATGATGAGACTTTCTCTCCTGTAGCTATGGTTAAATCAGTTCGGATCATGTTAGCTATAGCACCCTATTTCGACTATGAGATATGGCAGATAGATGTCAAGACGGCTTTCCTTAATGGAAATTTAACCGAGGACGTGTATATGATACAGCCCGAGGGTTTTGTCGATCCAGCTAATGCTGACAAGGTATGCAAGCTTCAGAAATCCATTTATGGGTTGAAGCAAGCATCTCGGAGTTGGAACATTTGCTTTGATGAGGTAGTCAAATCGTTTGGCTTCATCCAGAGCGATCATGATTCTTGTTTATACAAGAAGTTTAGTGGGAGCAAAGTAAACTTTCTGATCTTGTATGTGGATGACATATTACTGATTGGAAATGATGTCCAGATGTTGCAAGAGACCAAGGAATCATTGGAAAAGAGTTTTTCGATGAAAGACTTGGGTGAGGCGACTTACATACTAGGAATCCGGATCTATAAAGATAGACCAAAGCGGCTCATTGAATTGAGTCAGAGTACATATTTGGACAAAGTGTTGAAGAAGTTCAACATGGAATCGTCTAAGAAGGGGTTCTTACCGATGTCCCATGGCGTAAAACTTAGCAAGACTCAGTGTCCTTCGACAACTGATGAGCGAAGTCGGATGAGTGCGATTCCGTATGCTTCTGCAATCGGATCCATCATGTACGCTATGATTTGTACTAGGCCGGATGTTTCCTATGCTCTAAGTGTTGTGAGCAGATACCAGGTTGACCTTGGAGAAATCCACTGGGCAGCGGCTAAAAATATCCTCAAGTACTTGAGAAGGACTAAGCATATGTTCCTGGTTCATGGAGGTGAGGATGAACTCAGTGTAAAGGGTTACAGGGATGCGAGTGATCTCACTGACTCGGATGATTCTCATTCGCAATCCGGATATGTGTTTGTGATAAACGGAGGGGCTGTGAGCTGGAAAAGTTCCAAGCAAGAAACGGTGTCTGCGTCTACGACAGAGGCTGAGTATATTGCTGCCTCGGAGGTGGCAAAGAAAGCCGTTTGGATGAGGAATTTCCTCATGGATCTTGGTGTGGTTCAGGGCTCGTCCAATCCGTTAGACGTGTATTGTGACAACAATGGTGCTATTGCACAAGCCAAGGAACCTAGACAACACCAGAAGAACAAACATATACTCATGCGGTACCACCTTATTCGCTAGTGCGTGGATCAAGGTGATATCAAGTTATGCAAGATACACACGGATGCAAACATTGCGGATCCGTTGACAAAGCCACTTCCACAGCCGAAGCATGAGGTGCACCTGAGAGCAATGGGCATCAGATGCCTAGACATGTGATGTCGGAAGATTGACTCTAGTGCAAGTGGGAGACTGTTGGGAATATGCCCTAGAGACAATCATGAATGATGATATTCCTGTGTATTCATAAGGTTATGGTCCATGTATGAACTGCTGATATGTATCATCGAATATGTGATTTGATTGTGGAACTACATATTCATGTTGTTCATACTAATTGTCCTTGGTCATTGAGGTTGTGCCGGACACACAACTTAGACCAATGTGAAAGTCGGTAGATGACTAGGTTCCACTTGTCATGGGCATGGAGATGCTATTCCGACTTACACGGATTCGACTAAAGAGTTTAGTGAGTCGGACTGACCCATATTGAGATGCAACGAACAAGCCCTCATTTGCATGTCTCAATCAATGTAATGCTTAGACCTGAGGTTATTGCACAATCCAAGTTGAAGATCTTCGACTTAGGTTCTGTCAAACGCTATTCCGTCACTTGGCAGTTATAAAGGCGGAGTTCGGGTCGACTGAGAATCAAGCTGCGTGATGTGAATAACCAAGACGGGATTTTGCCCCTCCATCCGGAGAGATATTCTCTGGGCCCTCTCAGAAGATATGATTCGGAAAGCATGGCCATGCGCGTCACGGTTAAGTGTTAACCGAGGCAGCCGACTAAGAGTTAGTCGGATGAATCACTTATCTCGGATCGAGAAAGAGAGTCGGACTATTTAAGGGATGACGATCATTCGCCTATAGTCCGACAAGGTATATCGTGAGGCAAAAGGGACTCAGACGAAAGTCGCATTGGAAAGGTATGTCGTCATGACTTATTGGTACTTGGGAGTTGGCACGTTCTACCAGGAGCCGCTACCAACTGATCGATCACGAGTGTGACTCGGAATCGTGTCCGGGTTACCATGAGCCTGTCGGGTCACACACTTAAGAGCGGGAGAAAGTTTGGGTTAGACCCAAACAGGAAACCTATTTGGGTTGGACCCAAATAGAGACATGGACTTAGTAAGCAAGTGATACTTGTAGTGGCTAATATAGGCCTTTTAGTGAATGGGCCACAAGTGAGTGGAGCCCACTTTCACTCCCTATATAAGCTGGGGCGCAGGTGCTTAGAGCACAAGGTTAGGTCACTCCATGTGTTGGAAACCCTAGCCCCAGTCCGTCCTATCGCCGCCGTACCAGACCTAGCAGTCCATCGCTGGCACTCCTCCTCGTACGTGTGGATACTGGCGGAGGTGCTGTACGTTCAACACTTCGACGATCGTGAAGAAAGTATGGATCGTGGATCGTGGAACCAGAACGAATCGCGAGGACTACACTGCATCAAGTGACGTGCTTCATCAATTCCGCAACTGCGCGTCTAGTGGTAATCCTCGTGGCCTTCTACCTGAGCTAGATCTTGGGATCACCGCGTAGGGAAAAAGTTTTGTTTATCTCTACGTGGCCCAACAGTCGTACGGATAGAACACATAGCAACATGTGGGCATTGATTCTCTAGTTGTTACCCTCTTTTTGTATTATTGTTCATATCGCGGCATTGTTTGATGAAGCGGCCCCCAACCGACCTCACGTGGTGATTCACGAGACTGGTCCACAAATCAAAGTGGCTTAGGGGGTGTCTGTCTCTCTGCAGTAGTTGATATGGCATTAACACTGGAGGGCCCTGAAAAGGGAAGAAGAACGGTAATCATTGAATCCATGTTGTGGCTCGACGTTGGTAGGTGGGAAAGGGTTCTGCTGCGAAAGCCCTAAAGCCGCGTAAAACATGCAATAGTTAATATAGAAGCATCTATCTTCGTTATTGCATAGGGGCAAGTATTGTAACATGGCAATGACAAGTTTGTGAAACTCTCATTGAAGCTATTGATGATGATCACAAAGCTATAACCATGTCATAACACTTCACCTTAGAAGTATTACTTATTGTGCTAGTATACTTACTAGACGGTAGCATAATAAGATAATCCCTCATAGTATTCCAGTTATCGTATTCCCCTTGTGTGTGCACCACCAAGAAAGTTCTTCGGTATGAGGCGATCCAGGGTGACAGGCCTGGGTGTCAGACATATCTACGTTCACATACAGTGGGTGTAAGCCATGTTGCACTATAAATACACACGAGTTAGGACTGGCGAGCCTAGCACGCTAGAGAAGCGTGGCCTCGGGATACAAGAGACGGAAAGGTCGAGCATGAATCACATAGTTGATGTGATCGACATTAGGGAATGTCCACCTTTGATACTGCACTGATGGCCATGACGATCGGGGGAGGTGCAGAGGATAGGGATCATGTGATCACTAAACGAGTAGAGGGATGTTCGTTTAAGTGGGAGTTCTTTTAGTTAATTCTTGAACTCATTATTATGAACATAGTCTAAATACTTTGCAAATTCCTTTATAGATGTCTTGCCCACCCACCTTCAATCTTAGCACTTTCCTCAAGAAGGATAAGCTGAAAACTGATGGAACCAACTTCACCGCATGGTTCCGCAATCTTAGGATCCTTCTAGTCCCCTACAAGTTGACTTATGTCATCGAGGCTGAGCTTCCGGCTAAGCCTGCAGATTCCGCCTATGAGGACGAAAAGAATGTCTGGCAGTCCAAGGCAGATGATTTCTCCCTCATCCAAAGTGGAATGCTCTATGCCATGGAGCCGGAGCTTCAAAAGCGTTTTGAGAAGATGAATGCTTTTGAGATCATTGAGGATATCAAGGCTGTCTTTGCTCCACAGGCTCGTGTAGAGAGGTATGATGCTTCCGAGCTCTTCTTCTCTGCTAAAATGGAAGAGCTCAGCAGTATTAGTGAGCACATGGTCAAAATGTCTGGCTATGTTAAACGCTTAAACGCCCTGGATTGCAAAATCCCGGAGGAACTCGCTATAGATAGGGTACTACATTCGCTGCCCCTAGCTATAAGGGTTTTGTGATGAACTACAACATGCAAGGGATGACTAAGACCCTTGCTGAGGTGTTCGCCATGCTCAAAACTGCTGAGGTTGAAATCAAGAAGGAACACATGGTGCTGATGGTCAACAAGACCACCAACTTTAAGAAACCAGGGCAAAAGGGAAATAGCAAGAGCAAGAAGCCTAAGAGGGATGTCAAGTTTGTTGCCACCACCTCAAAGGCTGCCAAGCCTGGCCCTAATCCCGGCACTTCGTGCTTCTACTGCAAAGGGGATGGGCACTGGAAACGCAACTGCCCCAAATACTTTGTAGACAAGCGAGCTGGCAAGATAGCCATTTCGGACAAAGGTATATATGATATACATGTTATTGATGTATTCCTTACAAGCGCCAGGAGTAACACATGGGTATTTGATACCGGATCTGTTGCTCACATTTGTAACTCTCAGCAGGATCTGCAGAGTAGGAGGCGCCTGAGGAAGGACGAGGTGACGATGCGCGTCGGCAATGTCGAGAGTCGAAGTGATGGCCGTCGGCACCCTGCATCTCCGTCTACCGTCAGGATTATTGTTGATTTTGAATAAATGCTATTATGTACCCGCACTGAGTATGAATATTGTGAGTGGGTCTTGCTTGTTGCAAGACCATTATTTGTTTAAATCAGGAACAAATGGTTGTTCAATTTATATGAATGATGTTTTCTATGTTCATGCACATGTACGTGATGGTTTATTCTTAGTTGATCTTGATTGTGATACACACATCCATAGTGTTGATGCTAAACGTTGTAAGCACAGTGACGATAATTCCATGTACATATGGCATTGTTGTCTTGGTCATATTGGCGTAAAACGCATGAAGAAGCTTCATTCAGAAGGGCTTCTTGGATCATTGGACTTTGAATCCCTTGATACATGTGAGCCATGTCTCATGGGCAAGATGACCAGGACACCATTCTCCAGTATAATGGAGAGAGCCGTAGACCTACTTGGGATCATACATACAGATGTATGTGGACCAATGAGTGTCTCAACCCGCAATGGTTATCGTTACTTTGTTACCTTTACTGATGACTTGAGCAGATATGGATATATCTACTTGATGAAGCACAAGTCTGAAACCTTCGAAAAGTTCAAGGAATTTCAGAAAGAGGTAGAGAATCAACTTAACAAGAAAATCAAGCACCTTCGATCGGATCGAGGAGGCGAGTATTTGAGTTATGAGTTTAACATGCACTTAAAGGACTGTGGGATTGTACCACAGCTTACGCCAGCCAGAACACCACAAATGGTGTGTCGGAACGTCGTAACCGAACCCTATTGGATAGCGTACGGTCCATGATGTCTTTAACTGATTTGTCTGTGTATTTTTGGGGATACGCGTTAGAAACCGCCGCTTTTATTTTAAACAGAGCACCATCCAAATCCGTGGAGACAACCCCATATGAGATATGTCATGGCAAGAAGCCATTGTTGTCATTTCTGAAAGTTTGGGGTTGTGAGGCTTATGTTAAGAAACTACAGCCTGACAAACTCGAACCTAAATCGGAAAAATGTATCTTTGTAGGATACCCGAGGGAAACCATTGGGTATACCTTCTACAACCAAGCCGAAGGCAAAACGTTTGTCGCTAAAAATGGCACCTTTCTCAAAAAGGAGTTTCTTGCAAAGGGAGTAAGTGGAAGGAAAATAGAGTTAGATGAAATTGTTGACCCTTCTCTCCGTATTCCGAGTGGCACAACGGAAACTGTTCCGAAACCGCTCTCCAACATGGAGGGAGAGCCCATTGATGCTGATCAAAACAATGACATCGAAACTCCTGAGGTTCGCAGGTCTACAAGGGTTCGTGCCACTCCAGATTGGTACAGTAGCCTTGTAATGTCTGTCATCTTAGATGATCAGGAAGAACCTGCAAACTACAAAGAAGCTATGGGTAGTGCTGACTCCGACAAATGGCTAGAAGCCATGAAATCCGAAATAGGATCCATGCATGAAAACCAAGTTTGGACCTTGGTGGATCTTCCAGAAGGTCGCAAGGCCGTGGAAAATAAATGGATCTTTAAGAAAAAGACAGATGCGAATGGTAATGTAACCATTCACAAAGCTCGACTTGTCGCAAAGGGGTTTCGACAAATTCAAGGAGTTGACTACGACGAGACTTATCACCCGTAGTGATGCTTAAGGCTGTTAGGATTTTAATAGCAATTGCTGCACATTTCGACTATGAAATTTGGCAGATGGATGTCAAGACCGCATTCCTCAATGGTCACATTGATGAAGAGTTGTATATGATACAACCGGAAGGTTTTGTTGATCCTAAGGATGCTGAAAAGGTGTGTATGCTCCAACGGTCCATTTATGGGTTGAAGCAAGCATCTCGAGCTGGAACCAACATTTTGATCAAGTGATCAAAAGTTTTGGATTTATCCAGAACCAACAAGAGTTCTGTGTTTACAAGAAAGCGAGTGGGAGCTCGGTAGTTTTCTTAGTAGTATATGTGGATGACATATTACTCATGGGAAACGATGTGGATCTTATGAATAGCGTGAAAGCGTATTTGAGCAACCAATTTTCCATGAAGGATCTAGGTGAAGCTGCATACATATTAGGAATCAAGATCTATAGAGATAGATCAAGACACCTAATAGCATTAAGTCAGAGTACTTACATAGATAAGATTTTGAAGAGGTTCAAAATGGAAAACACCAAGAGGGGTTTTACACCTATGATGAAGAATTGCGAATTGAGTGTGACTCAATGTCCTGTAACGGACAATGATAGAGAAAAGATGTCTGACATCCCCTATGCTTCTGCAATAGGATCTATCATGTATGCAATGCTTAGTACCCGACCTGATGTAGCATTAGCTCTTAGTTTGACAAGCCAATATCAGAGTAATCCAGGACCGGATCACTGGACAGCTGTCAAAAATATCGTAAAGTATATGAGAAGAACAAAGGATATGTTCCTAATCTATGGAGGAAATGATGAAGCTCTAAACATAACAGGTTACATAGATGCGAGCTGGAATTCAGATCATGATGACTCTAAGTCTCAAACAGGATTTGTTTTCTTGGTGAATGGTGGGGCCGTAAGCTGGAAGAGCAAGAAGCAACCGGTGGTGGCACAATCTTCAATGGAATCTGAATACATTGCTGTGGCTAATGCAGCAAATGAAGCTATTTGGCCAAGGAATTTCGTCATCGAACTAGGAGTTTTTCCCAATGCACAAGACCCCGTGACAATCTATTGTGATAACACGGGAGCTATTGCAAATGCAAGGGAACCAAGAACTCATTCCACAGCCAAACACATCAAGCTTAGATTTCACGTCATCCAACAGATTGTCGAAGAAGGTGAAGTCAATATTTGCAAAATAGATACAGAACTGAATGTAGCAGATCCTTTGACTAAAGCTCTCCAACATGACAAGCACGAACAACATCGAGTTCCGTTGGTGTTAGGTTCCTGCCTATTGTAAACTAGTTTTTGTATACTCTAGTGCAAGTGGGAGACTGAAGGAGTTATGACCTAGAGGCAAATAATAAAGTGTATTATTTGATATACCTACTGTATGTTCATAATGTTGGGTCCACAGCATAGAAAACAAAAAATTTCCTACGGTGTGAACTACACGCCAAGATCTATCTACTAGGTACAAAGCAACGGGTGGACATACATCCAACGAGAACTTACCCTCGAAGACAATGAGTTTTGTTAACGAGTAGGAACTCGTGGTTGATGTAGTCGTACACTTGTTGATCTCAAGATCGTGAGTAAGTCCAGCAGGTCCGGCTCCAGCACGTCCATCAGATCCAGCTCTAGCACCACCAAGTCCAGCACCGCAAACCAGCGGTGCATCCGTGATCGCACACACGTCCGGTACCCCGATAACCTCCGTCCCTCGCTCCAGCAAAGCAGCAACTCCTTTCCAGATAAAGCCACCGGGAACATGTATCTCGCTAATCCGAGACCATGGGGAAATAATACTAGAGGGGGAAAGAGATCCTTCACAAGGAGGTGTGTTTTGGAAGTGAGGAGAGGGTGGCCTTTTATAGGAGGAGGGGGGTGCCCCTCCTTCATGGCTGGCGCATGGAGGAGGTGTCTCTTCACCTCCTCCATTCATGTGGTGGTAACCCCTCCACATTAAAATGCCTCTTCACATTCCCTTTTAAAGTCTCCACTTTAAATGCATTAAATTTCTCCAAATTTAATGCTCTCTCATTTAATAAAACTCTTTTATTATTTTATTCAGAATTTTGTTAATTACTTTAATTAATGAACATTCACATAAAACCCCCTACAACATTTCAATATTACATGCAGAACCAATTTCAGCAATTTCACCCGAAACAGTTTCGGTGTCTATTGAAATAATTCCAGCGCTTTCTTAAATATTTATCTGAAACATATTTGCTCCAAATGGTGTCAGTATCCCTTAAGTGTGTCACCCTACGGTTTGCGTATAATGCAGACATGATCGAGACCCCTCTCCGATCAATAATCAGCAGCGGGACCTGGAGATCCGTACTGACTCCTACACATTCAACGATGACTTTTGTGATCGTGAGAACCTTTAACGCTTGTAACTAAATACCTTTGTCTTGCGATATATTACATGTCCGAGATTCGATCATCGGTATCTCCATACCTAGTTTGATCTCGTTATCGACATGCACTCTTTTCTCGTTCCCGTGATATAACATTCTAGTGATCACATCACTTGCTTGCAAGCTATCTTAATGTGATATCACCGAGAGGGCCCAGAGTATATCTATACGTCATCGGGATTGACAAATTCCACTCTTGATCCATGAGCCTCAACGTAACACCTTCGTAGCACTGAACCCATCTTTATAGACACCCTGTTACGGTGTGACGTTTGGTGTTATCAAGATACTCTTTCGGTGTTAGCAATTAACATGATCTCATGGTCTAAGGATAAAGATTACTTCGTATAGTGTTATAGCAATATAAACATAATGACTTTGATCGTAATGCTATACTTCGGATGAATGTTCATTACATCATTCCACCAATGTTGTGACCTTGTTATTAACAACATCCAATGTCCATGATCAGGAAACCTTGATCATCTTGTTAATAAACAAGCTAGTCTATAAGAGAGGCATAACTAGGAACCCTTTTTGTTTATTAAACACACATGTATTGACGTTTCCGATCAATACAATTATAGCATGTAAAATAAACATTTATCATAAACATGGAATAAGATAATAACCACTTTATTAAACATACATGTATCTCTACGCATCACTCATTCTCAAATGAGATGGCATTGTATAAATTTGGTCTTTTGGTGAGACCTTTAGTTCGTTCGGGTTAAAATATGTTGATATTATTGTCACATAATATATCTTCATAGTATTATCCCACTTTGAACCACACCTAGTTTGATAACAAACTACTTAACACAAATGCCCTCCTATGCTGCTACTATAGCAGTCATATACTTAGCCTTTTGTTGTAGTATCCGTCATAATGTCTCAACTTTGGAACTCATCCAAATCTATCATGGAACATCCTTTCCATTACATTGTGCCACCCCTAGTATAAATTGAGATAAATTTAATTTGTATCTTGTGACAAAACTAGTATCAATGTAACACTTTACAATGAACTACCTTTAACTATTTGTCACTTATACATGATATATTCTTAGTTCTTCCAAAGCTCATAAGAATATCTTTACTATTGTCCAATGATCATCTTATGAATCATTCTGGTATATGCTCATAACATTTAGCGCATAGGACATTCTGGATAGATACATATCATGGTATAATCGATCAAAATCTTCATGTGATTTTACTCACCAAGTGTTGAAACACTTGAATTTTGATACAATCCTTTTCATGCAGCAAGAACCTTTCTTGTTGTTTCCATATTGAACCCTTTCAATATCTCATATATGTATGTCTGGCACAACCATATTAGCGCCTCAATCTATCCATATAGATATTGATGCCAAATATTCCGGTTTTGCCCAAGTCTTTCATAGAAATCTTATTTTAATGAACTTCTTAACTTGTGTCAATACAAGATACATCATTTCCAATCAACAATATGTCCTCTACATAATGTATTAGAAATATGTCTCAGCGCTCCCACTTAATTTCTTGCAAATGCAAGCAGCTTCATCATCTCCGATGAATTTAAACTCTTTTAACAGTTTCATCATGGTGAAGATTCCAACTCTGCTATGCTTACTTCAACTATTGAAGTTTACCATGTCAAACATGGTTTGATTTCATCTCTCGAATATGCCATACTCCTATGGTTTACCGGGAAATCCAAATTCATGGAACAATTCCTCAAATCTTAGGTGTTTTGCTAAAAATGTAACTCAAATATCTTCCTTTACGATCAAATCATAAACTCTTTTATTTTCTTGTTACAATGATTTTTCAGTTCATCTTGAAAGTCTTTGAACAACTTTCAAATGTTTCATACTTCTTCCTTATTAAGTAAATATACAGGTATATTCACTCAAATTTTCGAAGAAAGCATATGAAGCAAAAAGATCCATCGCATATGGCTACACATAATGGACTATGCACATCAGCATGCACAATTTCAAATAAGCTATTCATCTGTTCCTCTCTGCCCTATGGACGGAGTTTCAATTATCTCGAGGAAAGTCTCACAAGCGTTAATTGATCAAAATCAAAAGACTCCAAAAATCCATCAACATGGAGTTTCTTCATGTTTTCTTTCCAATATAATTTAAACAACGATGTCACTTCATAAGTGATCTTTCAATCATTTGTCTTGCGACATTTTAGCAATAGTGTTTATGGATGTGATTTCTCCCACTAGACTTGTAAAAGTTCATCCATCCTTTATGGAATACGGTAATTATTTGAACAACCATTGTTCTCGTAATACCGGAACAAAATAACAATTATTAAAACAAATCTTGAAGGCTAGGTTTGACGACAACGAAAAGCACAATAACACTTTATTTGTTTTCGATGATCATCATCACTTATTCTCTTGCTAGTTACTTAGGCCATTGCAGTTCATGAATTGTGTTGTCCTGTATGACACTTCATACCAACCAATTTGATATCCAATACCGGAGAACCACATTGTTTAACAAGCAAGGAATACAACCAGAACATGTATATCTTCTATATGCCTAAGTTGGACATCTCCAACCTTTTATTTTCTGCCAAATATTTTATAGATTCTCTTTCAGCAATTCCTTTTCTTTTAAAAGAATCTATCAACATCAATAGTGGTGTCATCAATATGACACATGGTACAAAGCGTATATAGTCAACTACTAATACCTTTGGACTTGCACTTTGAGGTGAATCACCATCATCAAATGTTTGGCATTCTTTCAAAATTCCATTCTTTAGTAATCTTTTAGTGTAGTAAACATTTTACTTACATCTTCTATTCATCCTTATCATGACAACTTTCATGATCAAGCTGCTATAGCTTATAAAGGTGAATTGCGAGTATAATGTTTCTTTTTCAAAACCTTTTGGAGGATTAGGACGACTAGCGTCTCCAACCTTCACAAATTCTCATCAAATATGAGGACGTATACTCTATCATGTTGTAACCAACACATTGTTTTAGATATCGCAATACCTTTCACATATGATGGTTTCTGAAACATTGCTTTCAGCTCTTAGATAAACTTGATATTAAAAACAATCTTTTGAGTATCAAGAATCATGGAGGCAAACATGATACATTAGATACTAACACTGGAATTGTTACTCTTGATTTAATACTATTTATTAAACTTCATGGAGTAAATAGAGTTTGCTGAAAGTTTGCAATAGGACTTATAAACTTTAAATTGACATTCAAAACAATACGATACCAGTTCGTAAAGTAAATATCCAGAATTTCTGTAGTTCCACTATCTCAACTATAACTAAGCATAAGGTGGTGAACGGATGCCAATGACTACAACAAACTATGCAAATTCACTTTGATTGTGTTTATGATAAATTGAGTTCAACTAATCCAAATTACAAATGAACTCCCACTCAAAACAACATCCCTCGAGTTGTTTTAGTGATTACACGAACCAAATCCACTACACCAAGTCCGATCATCACGTGAGATGATGTAGCTTTAAAGGCGAACAATCAACATGTTCATCATATCATCCATATGACTCATGCTTTACCTTTCGGTATTCCGTGTTCCGAGACCATGTCTGTACATGCTAGGCTCGTCAAGGTTAACCTTAGTTTTCGCATGTGCAAATCTGGCTTGCACCCGTTGTATGCACACGTAGAGTCTATCACACCCGATCATCACGAGATGCTTCGAAACGACGAGTCTTAGCAACGGTGCCAACTAAGGACGAACACTTTATTACTTGATATTTAGTGAGAGGGATCATCTTATAATGCTACCGTCGCGATCTAAGCAATACAAGATGCATAAATGATTAACATCACAGGCAATTCATAATTAGTGTGATATGATATGGCCCTTTCTTCTTGTGCCTTAGATCTCCATCTCCAAAGCACGGACATGATCTCCATCATCACCAGCATGGCGTCAAGGTCAGTCGCGCCGCTTCATGGTTGTCCATCATCACTAGCAACTATTACAACTACTTGGAACAAAGCTATTACAAGATGAATAGACACGCAGGTCTTAACAGAATTGAAGACAACCATTAGGCTCCTGCCGGTTGCCATATTACAACAAGGATCATTGCATACATCAAATATAATCACAATCACATGATGGCCATATCACATCACAAAACCCCTGCAAAAACAAGTTAGACGCCTATAATTTTCTTTTGCATGTTTTATGTGGCTTGAGGCTTTCGAATAAGAACGGATCTTACCTACGAAACTGAACCACAACGTTGATACAAGTGCTATCAAGTTGCAAAGTGTAAATTGGATCTATACTATGGTGAGAGAGACAGACACCCGCAAAGCCACTTGTGCAAAGCAAGTTACACGTCAAGCGTGGAGCAAGTCTCATGTGCGATGACATGTAAGGTTAGCCCGAGCCGCTTCATCCCACCATACCGCAAGATGCAAAGTACACAAAGCAAAAGACGGCACGAGCACCAACGCCCACAAAACCATTGTGTTCTACTCGTGCAATAGATCTACGCATAGACACGGCTCTGATACCACTGATGGGTTCGTAGCATGGAAAACAAAAAATTTCTACCGCAAGAACGAACAAAACCTAGATCTAATCTAGATAAAAGCCAAGATCTAATCTATTAGACATGTGCAACGAGATAGATCTGTACTAACCCTTGTAGATCCGAATAGCGTTACGAGATCGGATCTCGTGGTTGATGTAGTCGATCACTTGCCGATCTCAAGATCGAGTGGACGATCCTTCCGGCGCCGCGTTCCGGCAGCGCTTCTGCAGTCGGTCACACGTGCGGAGTCGAAGCAGACCTTCCTCTCCTCGTTCCAGCGAGCAGCGGAGGTAGTAGATCTTCTCCATGGAATCCCAGCAGCACGACGGCGTGGTGGTGGTGGTGGAGTAGAGAATTCTTCAGGGCTTCGCCTAAGCCAGAGCAGAGGGAAGGAGGAGGAGAGAGGCAACTTGTTTAGTAGATCATGTATGACACTTCATACCAACCAATTCGGTATCCAATATCGGTATCCAATACCTAAGAACCACATTGTTTAATAAGCAAGGAATACAACCATAACATGTATATCTTCTATATACCCAAGTTGGACATATCCAACCTTTTATTTTCTGCCAAATATTTTATAGATTCTCTTTCAACAATTCCTTTTCTTTTAAAAGAATCTATCAACATCAATAGTGGTGTCATCAACATGACACATGGTACAAAGCTTGTATATAGTCAAATACTAATACCTTTGGACTTGCACTTTGAAGTGGATCACCATCATCAAATGTTTGGCATTCGTTCAAAAAATCCATTCTTTAGTAATCTATTAGTGTAGTAAACATTTTACTTACATCTTCTATTCATCCTTATCATGGCAACTTTCATGATCAAGCTACTATAGCCTATAAGGAAGAATCACGAGTATAATATCAGTTCCCAAAACCTTTTTAGTAGATTAGGATGCCTAGTGTCTCCAACCTTCACAAATTCTCATACAATATGAGAACATGTATTTTGCTAAATTATACTCTATCATAATGCAACCAAAAACATTGTTTCAGATATCACAATATCTTTCACACATGATGGTTTCTGAAACAATTTTCAGCTCCAATATAATCTTGATATTAAAACAACTTTTGGATATCAATAATCATGGAGGCAAACATGATACTTGAGATACTAACATTGGAATTCTTACTCTTGATTTAATACTACTTATTAAACTTCATGGAGTAAATAGAGTTTGCTAAAAGTTTGCAATAGGACTTATAAACTTTAAATTGACATTCAAACAATACGATACCAGTTTATAAAGTAAATATCCAGAATTCTATAGTTCTATTATCTCAAATAAAAACTAAGCATAAGGTACAAAACGAATGCCAATGACTACAACAAACTATGCAAATTCACTTTGATTTAATTTATGACAAATTTGGTTCGACTAATCAAAATTAGAAATGAACTCCCACTCAAAAACGACATCCCTCGTGTCTTTTTGGTGATTACATGAACCAAATCCACTACACCAAGTCCGATCATCACGTGAGTTGATGTAGCTTCAAAGGCGAGCATCTATATGGGCATCATATCAACTATATGCCTCATGCTTAACCTTTCGGTCCGTGTTCCGAGGCCATGTCTGTACATGCTAGGCTTGCCAAGTAAGAACCTTAGTACTCGCATGTGTAAAACTATCTTACACCCGTTTGTATGAAAGCGTAGAGTCGAGTACACCTGATCATCACGTGATGTCTCGAAATACGATCCACAAAACGGTGCATACTTAAGGAAGAACACATTTTTATCTTGATATCTAAATGAGGGATCATCTTAAAATGCTACAAAAAGCGCCAAACTAGCAGTATAAGATGCTAACATCTAATGTGTAAAGTGAGATGATATGGTCCATGCATTTGATCTCTATCATTTGCATCGTGGTATGATCTCTATCATTCCTTTGTGTGTAAGGCCAAGGTCTATGGAACTTACACGTTAAGTGTGTTGTAAGAGTATCTATCATACATCTACTTACAACAATACCATATCAATACACTAGCCCAGCAACGATCTAAACTAGACGCCTCTAATTTATCAATTGCAACTTTTCGTGGCTTAGGGCTTTCGGAGATAGAACCGTTCTCACCTACGAACATGAACCACAACGAGGAGAACTAAGTTATTAGCAACTCATTGTAAATCAGATATTGACTATAGTAGGAGAGACAGACACCCGCCAGCCACTTATACAAAACAAATTGCATGTCAGTCGTGGAACCGGTCTCATGTACGATGACATGTAAGGTTGGTCCGGGCCGCTTCATCCCACTATGCCACCAATATCCAAAATACATAGAAGATGCAATAACATGATCATCATCGCCCACATATAAACATATGTGTACTACCCGTGCAAAGCACCTACGCATAGATCAGGCTCTGATACCACTGTTGGGTCCGCAGCATAGAAAACAAAAATTTCCTACGGTGTGAACTACACGCCAAGATCTATCTACTAGGTACAAAGCAACGGGTGGACAAACATCCAACGAGAACTTACCCTCGAAGACAATGAGTTTTGTTAACGAGTAGGAACTCGTGGTTGATGTAGTCGTACACTTGCCGATCTCAAGATCGTGAGGAAGTCCGGCAGGTCTGACTCCATCACGTCCATCAGATCTAGCTCTAGCACCACCAAGTCCAGAACCGCAAAGCAGCGGTGCATCCGTGATCACACACACGTCCGGTACCCCGACAACCTCCGTCCCTCGCTCCAGCAAAGCAGCGGAAGCAGCAACTCCTTTCTAGATAAAGCCACTGGGACCATGTATCTCGCTAATCCGAGACCATGGGGAAATAATACTAGAGGGGGAGAGAGATCCTTCACAAGGAGGTGTGTTTTAGAAGTGAGGAGAGGGTGGCCTTTTATAGGAGGAAGGGGGTGCCCCTCCTTCATGGCCGGCGCATGGAGGAGGTGTCTCTTCACCTCCTCCATTCATGTGGTGGTAACCCCTCCACATTAAAATGCCTCTTCACATTCCCTTTTAAAGTCTCCACTTTAAATGCATTAAATTTCTCCAAATTTAATGCTCTCTCATTTAATAAAACTATTTTATTCAGAATTTTGTTAACTACTTTAATTAACAAACATTCACATAAAACCCCCTACAACATTTCAATATTACATGCAGAACCAATTTCAGCAATTTCACCCGAAACAGTTTCGATGTCTATTGAAATAATTCCAGCGCTTTCTTAAATATTTATCTGAAACATATTAGCTCCAAATGGTGTCGGTATCCCTTAAGTGTGTCACCCTACGGTTCGCGAATAATGCAGACATGATCGAGACCCCTCTCCGATCAATAATCAGCAGCGGGACCTGGAGATCCGTACTGACTCCTACACATTCAACGATGACTTTTGTGATCGTGAGAACCTTTAACGCTTGTAACTAAATCCCTTTGTCTCGCGATATATTACGTGTCCGAGATTCGATCATCGGTATCTCCATACCTAGTTTGATCTCGTTATTGACATGCACTCTTTTCTCGTTCCCATGATATAACATTCTAGTGATCACATCACTTGCTTGCAACCTATCTTAATGTGATATCACCGAGAGGGCCCAGAGTATATATATACGTCATCGGGATTGAAAAATTCCACTCTTGATCCACGAGCCTCAACATAACACCTTCGTAGCACTGAACCCATCTTTATAGTCACCCTGTTACGGTGTGATGTTTCATGTTATCAAGATACTTTTCCGGTGTTAGCAATTAACATGATCTCATGGTCTAAGGATAAAGATTACTTCGTATAGTGTTATAGCAATATAAACATAATGACTTTGATCGTAATGCTATACTTCGGATGAATGTTCATTACATCATTCCACCAATGTTGTGACCTTGTTATTAACAACATCCAATGTCCATGATCAGGAAACCTTGATCATCTTGTTAATAAACAAGCTAGTCTATAAGAGAGGCATAACTAGGAACCCTTTTTGTTTATTAAACACACATGTATTGACGTTTCCGATCAATACAATTATGGCATGTAAAATAAACATTTATCATAAACATGGAATAAGATAATAACCACTTTATTATTGCCTCTCGGGCATATTCCCTTCACATAATACGTTTCATACTGTGCTATAACTATGTTAATACGAAACATTAATACATGTGTGGTATGTAAACAAACCGTGTCTCTAGTTACCTCTAGTGAACTAGTTCATTGGTCCTGAGGATGGTCTATGTTTCAAGACCATGGGCATTTATGCCAACTGACAATGAGGTCATGTTATTAGTTAAATAACATGATAGACATGAAGGAAATATGCCCTAAGAGGCAATAATAAAGTTGTTATTATATATTCCTTATATATGATAGATGTTTATATTACATGCTAGAATTGTATTGATCGGAAACATCAATACATGTGTGTTTAATAAACAAAAAGGGTTCCTAGTTATGCCTCTCTTATAGACTAGCTTGTTGATTAACAAGATGATCAAGGTTTCCTGATCATGGACATTGGATGTTGTTAATAACAAGGTCACACCATTGGTGGAATGATGTGATGAACATTCATCCGAAGTATAGCATTACGATCAAGTCATTATGTTTATATTGCTATAACATCATACGAAGTAATGTTTATCCTTAGACCATGAGATCATGTTAATTGCTAACACCGGAAGAGCATCTTGATAACATCAAACGTCACACCATAACAGGGTGACTATAAAGATGGGTTCAGTACTACGAAGGTGTTATGTTGAGGCTCATGGATCTAGAGTGGAATTTGTAAATCCAGATGACAGATAGTTATACTCTGGGCCCTCTCGGTGATATCACATTAAGATAGCTTGCAAGCAAGTGATGTGATCACTAGAATGTTATATCACGCGAACGAGAAAAGAGTGCATGTCGGTAACGAGATCAAACTAGGTATGGAGATACCGATGATCGAATCTTGGACATGTAATATATCAAGAGACAAAGGGATTTAGTTACAAGCGTTAAAGGTTCTCACGATCACAGAAGTCATCGTTGAATGTGTAGGAGCCAGTACGAATCTCCAGGTCCCGCTACGGATTATTGATCGGAGAAGGGTCTCGATCATGTCTGCATTATTCGCGAACCATAGGGTGGCACACTTAAGAGTTACCGGACACCATTTTGGAGCACATATGTTTCAGACGAAAGAATTGCAAAGCACAGGAATTGTTTCAATAGAAACCGGAAATTGTTTCGGGTGAAATTGCAGAAAGTGGTTCTGCATGTGATATTGAAATATTGCAAGGGGCTATATGTGAATGTTTGTTAATTAAAGTAATTAACAAAATTCTGAATAAATTTAATAAAAAGAGTTTTATTAAATGAGAGAGCATTAAATTTGGAGAAATTTAATGCATTTAAAGTGGAGACTTTAAAAGGGAATGTGAAGAGGCATTTTAATGTGGAGGGGTTACCACCACATGAATGGGGGAGGTGAGGGGTCACCCCACATGCGCCGGCCATGGAGAGAGAGGGGGCACCCCCCCTCTTACTATAAAAGGCCACCCATTCCCTCCTTCATCCTCACACCTCCTTGTGAAGGATCTCTCTCCCCCTCTAGAATTATTCCCCCATGGTCTCGGATTAGCGAGATACATGTTCCCGGTGGCATTTCGTCTGGAAGGAGTTGTTGTTTCCGTTGGATCGCTGGAGAGGAGGTGGAGGTTGTCCGGTGGCTTGAACGTGTGTGCGAGTGCGGATGCGCTGCTGAGTTGCAGCCCTCGGACTTCCTCACGATCTTGAGATCGGCAAGTGTACGACTACATCAACCACGAGGTCCTACTCGTTAACAAAACTCATTGTCTTCGAGGGTAAGTTCTCGTTGGATGTATGTCCACCCGTTGCTTTGTACCTAGTAGATAGATCTTGGCGTGTAGTTCACACCGTAGGAAATTTTTGTTTTCTATGCTGCGGACCCAACAGTGGTATCAGAGCCTGATCTATGCGTAGGTGCTTTGCACGGGTAGTACACATATGTTTATATGTGGGCGATGATGATCATGTTATTGCATCTTCTATGTATTTTGGATATTGGTGGCATAGTGGGATGAAGCGGCCCGGACCAACCTTACATGTCATCGTACATGAGACCGGTTCCACGACTGACATGCAATTTGTTTTGTATAAGTGGCTGGCGGGTGTCTGTCTCTCCTACTATAGGCAATATCTGATTTACAATGAGTTGCTAATAACTTAGTTCTCCTCGTTGTGGTTCATGTTCGTAGGTGAGACCGGTTCTATCTCCGAAAGCCCTAAGCCACGAAAAGTTGCAATTGATAAATTAGAGGCGTCTAGTTTAGATCGTTGCTGGGCTAGTGTATTGATATGGTAATGTTGTAAGTAGATGTATGATAGATACTCTTACAACACACTTAACGTGTAAGTTCCATAGACCTTGGCCTTACACACAAAGGAATGATAGAGATCATACCACGATGCAAGTGATAGAGATCAAATGCATGGACCATATCATCTCACTTTAAACATTAGATGTTAGCATCTTATACTGCTAGTTTGGCACTTTTGGTAGCATTATAAGATGATCCCTCATTTAGATATCAAGATAAAAATGTGTTCTTCCTTAAGTATGCATCGTTCTGTGGATCGTGTTTCGAGACATCACGTGATGATCGGGTGTACTCGAATCTACGCTTTCATAGGAACGGGTGTAAGACAATTTTACACACGCGAATACTAAGGTTCTTACTTGGCGAGCCTAGCATGTACAGACATGGCCTCGGAACACGGACAGAAAGGTTAAGCACGAGTCATATAGTTGATATGATGCCCATATAGATGCTCGCCTTTGAAGCTACATCAACTCACATGATGATCGGACTTGGTGTAGTGGATTTGGTTCATGTAATCACCAAAAAGACATGAGGGATGTCGTTTTTGAGTGGGAGTTCATTAGTAATTTGGATTAGTTGAACTTCAATCTATCATAAACTTAGTATAAATAAACTTTACAAATTCTGTTGTAGATGGCACCACCTGCTTTTAATTTCAATGTGTTCATGGAGAAAGAGAAACTTGTTGCGAATGGTAGAAACTTCACCAACTGGGCTATGAATTTGAGGATTCTCCTCACTGCTGCACAAAAGCAATATGTGCTAGATGCGCCGCTAGGCCCCCCACCAGCTCCTGATGCCCCTGACGAGGAAAAGAATGTCTATGTGACTCGTCAGGAGGACCACAACTTAGTTCATTGCGGCATACTGTATGGGCTAGAGCCAGAACTTCGAAAGCGTTTCGAAAATGGCAATGCCTTTGATACCATGGGAGAATTGAAAATGATTTTCGATACCCATGCTGCCGTAGAGAGTTATAATGCTACAAAAAAGTTCTTTAGCTGCATGATGAAGGAAAACAACTCCGTTAGTGAGCACGTACTCAAAATGTCTAGGTACGCCGATAAGCTTGTGTCCTTGGGAATAACGATTCCCATTGACTTAGGCATACATCGTGTTCTCCAATCTCTGCCACCTAGCTACAAGAGCTTCGTGATGAACTATAATATGCAGGGCATGAAGAAGTCTCTTCCCGAGCTTCTGTCAATGCTTAAGACTGCAGAAGTGGAGATTAGGAAAGAACATCAAGTGTTGATGATCAATAGGACCACCGGTTTCAAGAAAGACAAGAAAGGCAAGCACAAGGGAAAGAAGGGTGGCAAGTCTGTTGCCACGCCTGAAAAGAAACCCCGAGCTGGCCCTAAGTCTGACACCGAGTGCTACTATTGTAAGGAGACTGGCCATTGGAAGCGCAACTGCCCCAAGTATTTGGCGGACAAGAAGTCCGGCAAGGCAAACAAAGGTATATGTGATATACATGTTATTGATGTGTACTTGACTAGTACTCGCAGTAGCACCTGGGTATTTGATACGGGATCGGTTGCTAATATATGTAACTCGGTCCAAGGGCTACGGAACAAGCGACAACTAGCAAGGGATGAGGTCAGAATGCGGGTCGACAATGGATCAAAAGTTGATGTGATCGCCGTCGGGACGCTACCTCTCCATTTGCCATCGGGATTAGTTATAAACCTAAATAATATTTATTTAGTGCCTGCACTGAGCATGAACATTGTATCTGGATCGTGTTTGATGCAAAGTGGTCATTCCTTTAAATCTGAAAACAATGGTTGTTCGATTTATAAGAATGATATCTTTTATGGTCATGCACCTATGTTGAATGGTTTATTTCTGTTGGATCTCGATAGTAATATTACACACATTCATAATGTTAATGCTAAAAGGATTAAACTTTATGATGATATGTCTACATATATGTGGCACTGCCGTCTAGTTCATATTGGCGTTAAACGCATGAAGAAACTCCATTCTGATGGAATTTTGGAATCACTTGATTTTGAATCATTTGATACATGTGAGCCATGCCTTATGGGCAAGATGACTAGAACGCCGTTTTCCGGTTCAATGGAACGGGCGATAGATCTATTGGAAATCATACATACTGATGTGTGTGGACCAATGAGTGTGTCGGCGCGAGGTGGATATCGTTATTTTGTTACTTTCACGGATGATTTGAGTAGATATGGGTATATCTATTTGATGAAACACAAGTCTAAAACTTTTGAAAAGTTCAAGGAATTTCAAAATGAAGTGGAAAATCATCGTAATAGAAAGATCAAATTTCTACGGTCTGACCGTGGAGGAGAGTATCTAAGTTACGAGTTTAGCACACACATGAAAGAGTGTGGAATAGTTTCACAACTCACGCCCGCCCAAACACCACAACGTAATGGTGTGTTGGAACGTCGTAATCGTACCTTATTAGATATGGTTCGATCTATGATGTCTCTGACTGACTTGCCACTGTCATTTTGGGGTTATGCACTGGAAACAACTGCATTCACTTTAAATCGGGCACCATCTAAATCCGTTGAAACGATACCGTATGAATTATGGTTTGGAAACAAACCTAAGCTGTCATTTCTTAAAGTTTGGGGGTGCGATGTTTATGTGAAGAAACTTCAACCAGATAAACTCGAACCCAAAGTGGAAAAATGTGTCTTCATAGGATACCCTAAGGAAACAATTGGGTATACCTTCTATCATAGATCCGAGGGCAAGGTTTTTGTTGCCAAGAATGGATCCTTTCTTGAGAAGGAGTTTCTCGCGAAAGGTGTGAGTAGTCGGAAGGTAGAACTCGAAGAGGTTATTGAACCTTCTCTTCATGGAATGGCGAGTGGCGCAGCACCGGAAGTTGTTTCGGAGTTGACTTCACCTGATGAAGAGAGAGCTAATGATAATGATCATGAAACTCCGAAAGAGGACACTACCGAACCTCGCATGTCAAGCAGGACACGTGCAGCTCCTGAACTGTACGGCAATCCTGTTCTGAATTTCATGGTTGATGAAATGGATGACCCTGCGACGTATGAAGAAGCGATGATGAGCCCGGATTCCAACAAATGGCTAGAAGCCATGAAATCCGAGATGGAATCCATGTACGAGAACCAAAAGTTTGGAACTTGGTGGACTTACCTCACGACCGAAAGGCTGTTGAGAATAAATGGATTTTCAAAAGAAAAACTGATGCTGATGGTAATGTGACCATCTATAAGGCTCGACTTGTCGCAAAGGGGTTTCGACAAATTCAAGGAGTTGACTACGATGAGACATTCTCTCCCGTAGCGATGCTTAAGTAGATTAGGATTATGTTAGCAATTGCTGCATATTTCAATTATGAAATATGGCAGATGGATGTCAAAACTGCGTTCCTCAATGGTAATATTGAAAAAGAGTTGTATATGATACAACCTAAGGGTTTTGTCAATCCTAAGGATGCTAATAAGGTATGCAAACTTCAGCGATCCATCTATGGACTGAACCAAGCATCCCGGAGTTGGAATCTCTGCTTTGATGAGGTCATCGTTTGGATTTGTCCAAACTTATGGAGAGGCTTGTATTTACAAGAAAGTGAGTGGGAGCAATGTGGAATTTCTGATATTATATGTGGATGACATATTATTGATTGGAAATGATATAGATCTTTTAAACAGTGTTAAAAGTTATCTAAACAACAAATTTTTGATGAAAGACCTTGGTGAAGCATCATATATATTAGGCATTAAAACCTACAGAGATAGATCAGGGCGCCTAATTGGGCTATCACAGAGTACATACCTTGATAAGATATTAAAGAAGTTTAATATGGACGAAAGTAAGAAGGGGTTCATACCTATGTTGCAAGGCAAGACATTGAGTAAGACTCAAAGTCCGGCTACGGCGGAAGAAAGAGAGATGATGGATAAGATCCCCTATGCCTCGGCCATAGGCTCTATTATTTATGCCATGCTATGTACAAGACCGGATGTGGAACATGCTATTAGTTTGACTAGTAGGTACCAATCTGATCCAGGTTCAGAACACTGGATAGCAGTAAAGAACATCCTAAAGTACTTGAGAAGAACTAAGGATATGTTTCTTATATACGGAGGTGAAGAAGAGCTAGTCGCTAAGTGTTATGTCGATGCTAGCTTTGACACCGATCCGGATGACTCTAAGTCTCAATCCGGATATGTATTTCTCTTGAACGGAGCAGCAGTTAGTTAGAGGAGTTCCAAACAACCTGTGGTGGCTGGATCAACGACGGAGGCGGAATATGTTGCTGCTTTAGAAGCGGCGCAGGAGGCGGTTTGGATGAAAGATTTCATTACGGAACTAGGTGTGGTTCCTAGTGTGTTGGACCCAATGGTGATCTATTGTGACAATAATGGAGCCATAGCCAACGCAAAGGAACCGAGGTCTCACAAGAATTCCAAGCATATTAAGCGCCGGTTTCACTCCATCCGCGAGCATGTCAAGGATGGAGATATAAAGATTTGTAAAGTACACATGGACCTAAATGTAGCAGATCCGTTGACTAAAGTTCTCCCTAGGGCAAAACATTATCAACACCAGAACTCCATGGGTGTTAGATTTATCACTATGTGAACTAGATTATTGTCTCTAGTGCAAGTGGGAGACTGAAGGAAATATGCCCTAAGAGCCAATACTAAAGTTGTTATTATATATTCCTTATATATGATAGATGTTTATTTTACATGCTAGAATTGTATTGATCGGAAACATCAATACATGTGTGTTTAATAAACAAAAAGGGTTCCTAGTTATGCCTCTCTTATAGACTAGCTTGTTCATTAACAAGATGATCAAGGTTTCCTGATCATGGACATTGGATGTTGTTAATAACAAGGTCACACCATTGGTGGAATGATGTGATGAACATTCATCCAAAGTATAGCATTACGATCAAGTCATTATGTTTATATTGCTATAACATCATACGAAGTAATCTTTATCCTTAGACCATGAGATCATGTTAATTGCTAACACCGGAAGAGTATCTTGATAACATCAAACGTCACGCTGTAACAGGGTGACTATAAAGATGGGTTCAGTACTACGAAGGTGTTATGTTGAGGCTCATGGATCAAGAGTGGAATTTGTCAATCCAGATGACAGATAGATATACTCTGGGCCCTCTCGGTGATATCACATTAAGATAGCTTGCAAGCAAGTGATGTGATCACTAGAATGTTATATCACGGGAACGAGAAAAGAGTGCATGTCGGTAACGAGATCAAACTAGGTATGGAGATACCGATGATCCAATCTCAGACATGTAATATATCAAGAGACAAAGGGATTTAGTTACAAGCGTTAAAGGTTCTCACGATCACAGAAGTCATTGTTGAATGTGTAGGAGTCAGTACGGATCCCCAGGTCCCGCTGCTGATTATTGATCGGAGAAGGGTCTCGATCATTTCTGCATTATTCGCGAACCATAGGGTGGCACACTTTAGAGTTACTGGATACCATTTTGGAGTACATATGTTTCAGACGAAAGAATTGCAAAGCACAGGAATTGTTTCAATAGAAACCGGAAATTGTTTCGGGTGAAATTGCAGAAAGTGGTTCTGCATGTGATATTGAAATATTGCAAGGGGCTATATGTGAATGTTTGTTAATTAAAGTAATTAACAAAATTCTGAATAAATTTAATAAAAATAGTTTTTTTAAATGAGAGAGCATTAAATTTGGAGAAATTTAATGCATTTAAAGTGGAGACTTTAAAAGGGAATGTGAAGAGGCATTTTAATGTGGAGGTGTTACCACCACATGAATGGGGGAGGTGAGGGGTCACCCCCCCATGCGCCGGCCATGGAGAGAGAGGGGGCACCCCCCTCCTCCTATAAAGGCCACCCATTCCCTCCTTCATCCTCACACCTCCTTGTGAAGGATCTCTCTCCCCCTCTAGAATTATTCCCCCATGGTCTTGGATTAGCAAGATACATGTTTCTGGTGGCATTTCGTCTGGAAGGAGTTGCTGCTTCCGCTGGATCGCTGGAGCGAGGAGGTGGAGGTTGTCCGGTGTCTTGAATGTGTGTGCGAGTGCAGATGCGCTGCTGAGTTGCGGCGCTCGGACTTCCTCACGATCTTGAGATCGGCAAGTGTACGACTACATCAACCACGAGTTCCTACTCGTTAACAAAACTCGTTGTCTTCGAGGGTAAGTTCTCGTTGGATGTATGTCCACCCATTGCTTTGTACCTAGTAGATAGATCTTGGCGTGTAGTTCACATCGTAGGAATTTTTTTGTTTTCTATGCTGCGGACCCAACAAGACAAACATCCGACCGTTATATCGTAATGAGATCTAGTTACATGTTCACAATTGATGATAAAACACAGAGAACTTCGCAACCTGATCCTTTGACTGTGAGGTAATGCAAATCACCATTCTGGAAGAAGCTTAGATAGTTATCAAGAATCATCTCATAACAGGGTGATCAAAAAGGTGCCACTCAGGTTTTCCGAAGGAATGCGTAGAGGAGTACATATCAAGACCAGGATTTGTCTAGTCTGTGTAACAGACAGATACATGTGGCCATCTCGGTGACATTGCATTAATGAAGCTTGCAAGCATGTGACTAGGTCACAGAATGCAATGACATGATAACGAGTAAAACAAGTTCATCAATAACAAGATCAAACTAAGGTATGCAGATACCGAAGATCAAGTCTCGGATGAATTAGGTATCGTATGACAAAGGGAATGGGGAACGACTATCTCACGGTTCGAGCGATTGTATTCGTGAAACGCACGGGGGTCACATGGCCATCCAGGTCCCTCTGTTGATCATTGATATGAGAATGGTCTCTATCATGTCCGGAGTGTTTCCGAACCAAAGGATGTCACGCTTAAGGGTGGGGATGCTTAGGGTAGATGAGGTATCGTATGAGAAATAGAGAGAGAGAGAAACCGGAATAGTTTCGGTAACATCCGATGGAGATCGAAAGGGGTCCGGAAGATGTTTCGGAGTGAAGGAATAATATAATATGTGTATTTGAATGTTAATTGGAGAATTAATATAAAATATATATTTTATTTTATTTTAAAAGGCACTATATTGCTAATGGGCCTCACCCGAGGGGAGGCCCAAGTGGGCAAGGCGCCTAAGGGGTGGGGGCCAGCCGGCCTAGGACTAATGGGCCACCCGAGTGGGGCCCACCTAGGGCCGGTGGCTGCCCCATGGTGGCCGGCGGGTGTGGGCATTAGTCCCACACCGCCTGGCCTCTGGGTGGTGTGCCCCCTCCTACTATATAAAGGGGCCCCCTTCCCTTGGAAGACACCCATTCCTCCCATTCTCTCTCTCTTCTACTAAGGACTTCCCCGTAATATTGGGGAGGACCTCGTGGTTGAGTTCTATTGGAGATATGCCCAAGAGGCAATAATAAAGTGGTTATTATTATATCTTTATGTTTATGATAAATGTTTACATCCCATGCTATAATTGTATTATTAGGAAACACTAATACATGTGTGTTTTGTAAACATAAAAGAGTCCCTAGTAAGCCTCTTGTTAAACTAGCTTGTTGATTAATGGATGATCATGGTTTCCTGATGATGGATATTGGATGTCGTTAATAACAAGGTTATATCATTAGGAGAATGATGTGATGGACACACACCCATAGTAAGCGTAGCATAAGATCAAGTCATTAAGTTCGTATTGCTGTAAGCTTTTAAAATGCATAGTAACCTAATCCTTCGACCATGAGGTTGTGTTAATCACCATCACCGGATGGGTACTTTGATGACATCAAACACCGCTTCGTAACTGGGTGGTCATAAAGGTGTCATTGGGTATTCTGAAAGTATGTGTTGAAGCGCATGGACCAAGATTGGGATTTGTCCATCCATATGACGGATAGATATGCTCTGGGCCCTCTGGGTGGAATGTCATCTAATTAGCTTGCAAGCATGTGACTGGGTCACAAGGGATGACATATCACAGAACGAGTAAAGAGTACTTATCAGTAACGAGGTAGAACTAGGTATGGAGATGCTGACGATCAAACCTCGGATAAGTATAGTATCGCGAGACAAAGGGAATTGGTTTCATATGTAAGTGGTTCAATCGATCGCGAAGTCATCGTTGAGTATGTGGGAGCCATTATGGATCTCCAGGTCCCGCTGATGGTTATTGATAGGAGATGTGTCTCTATCATGTCTGCATATTCACGAACCGTAGGGTGACACACTTAAGGTTCGAAGTTGTTTTAAGTAGATATGGAATGTGCGTTGGAGACCAAATGTTGTTCGGAGTCTCGGATTGGATTCGGGACATCACGAGGAGATCCGGAATGGTCCGGAGAATAAGATTCATATATAGGGGATCATTTTCTAAGTTAGGAAATGTTCCGGAGTGTTTGTATGAGGATTCTAGAAGGTTTCGGAATGTTCCGGAAGGTTCTAGAAGATATCTTGGAGTTTGCTTGAAAATCAAGATAGGGATCAAGGAGTCCTGGTGGGTCAAGACACGGATTCGTGGGGGAGGAGGACTCCTCCCCCCTCCCCAAATTCGTTGGCCATAGAGGAGGGGAGTCCTACAAGGACTCCCCCTCCCCAGGCGCGCCTCCTCCCCTTAAATAGAAGGGCAGGGGCGCCCCCTCCGCTTTGCTCTCATAATCCCCAATCTCTGCCGCCTCTCTCCTCCACCATCTTCTGCACAGGCATAGGCGAAGCCCTGCAGAATTCTCTACTCCACCACCACCACCACGCCGTCGTGCTGCTGGGATTCCGTGGAGAAGATCTACTACCTCCGCTGCTCGCTGGAACGGGGAGAGGAAGGTCTGCTTCGACTCCGCACGTGTGACCGACTGCGGAAGCACTGCCGAATCGTGGCGTCGGAAGGATCGTCAACTTGACCAAGGGCGGAAGCGCTGCTGGAACGCGACGCCGAAAGGATCGTCTACTTGACCGAAGGCGGAAGCGCTGTTGGAATGCGACGCCGGAAGGATCGTCCACACGATCTTGAGATCGGCAAGTGATCGACTACATCAACCGAAAGGTAAAACATGAGTCGTATGGATGATATGATAAACATGTTGATTGTTCGCCTTTAAAGCTACATCATCTCACGTGATGATCGGACTTGGTGTAGTGAATTTGGTTCATGTAATCACTAAAACAACTCGAGGGATGTTGTTTTGAGTGGGAGTTCATTTGTAATTTGGATTAGTCGAACTCAATTTATCATAAACACAATCAAAGTGAATTTGCATAGTTTGTTGTAGTCATCGGCATCCGTTCACCACCTTACGCTTAGTTATAGTTGAGATAGTAGAACTATAGAAATTATGGATATTAACTTTACGAACTGTATCGTATTGTTTTGAATGTCAATTTAAAGTTTATAAGTCACATTGCAAACTTTCACCAAACTCTATTTACTCCATGAAGTTTAATAAATAGTATTAAATCAAGAGTAACAATTCCAGTGTTAGTATCTAATGTATCATGTTTGCCTCCATGATTCTTGATACTCAAAAGATTGTTTTTAATATCAAGTTTATCTAAGAGCTGAAAGCAATGTTTCAGAAACCATCATATGTGAAAGGTATCGCGATATCTAAAACAATGTGTTGGTTACAACATGAAAGAGTATACGTCCTCATATTTGATGAGAATTTGTGAAGGTTGGAGACGCTAGTCGTCCTAATCCTCCAAAAGGTTTTGAAAAAGAAACATTATACTCACAATTCACCTTTATAAGCTATAGCAGCTTGATCATGAAAGTTGTCATGATAAGGATGAATAGAAGATGTAAGTAAAATGTTTACTACGCTAAAAGATTACTAAAGAATGGATTTTTGAAAGAACACCAAACATTTGATGATGGTGATCCACCTCAAAGTGCAAGTCCAAAGGTATTAGTAGTTGACTATATACGCTTTGTACCATGTGTCATGTTGATGACACCGCTATTGATGTTAATAGATTCTTTTAAAAGAAAAGAAATTGCTGAAAGAGAATCTATAAAATATTTGGCAGAAAAGAAAAGATTAGAGATGTCCAACTTAGGCACATAGAAGATATACATGTTATGGTTGTATTCCTTGCTTGTTAAACAATGTGGTTCTCCGATATTGGATACCGAATTGGTTGGTATGCTATGTCATACAGGACAACGTAATTCATGAACTACAATGGCCTAAGTAACTAGCAAGAGAATAAGTGATGATGTTCATCGAAAACAAACAAAGGGTTTTTGTGTTGCTCGTTAACATCAAAGCTTGCCTTCAAGATTTGTTTCAATAATTGTTATTTTGTTCCGGTATTACGAAAACAATGGTTGTTCAAATAATTACCATATTCCATAAAGGATGGATGAACTTTTACAAGTCTTGTGGGAGAAATCACATCCATAAACACTATTGCTAAAATGTCGCAAGACAAAAGATTGAAAGATCACTTATGAAGTGACATCGTTGTTTAAATTATATTTGAAAGAAAACATGAATAAACTCCATGTTGATGGAATTTTGGAGTCTTTGATTTTGATCAATTGACACATGTGAGACTTTTCTCGAAATAATTGAAACTCCGTCCATAGGCCAGATAGGAACGGATGACTAGCTTATTGGAAATTGTGCATGCTGATGTGCATAGTCCATTATGTGTAGCCATATGCGATGGATCTTTTTTGCTTCATATGCTTTCTCCGAAAATTTGAATGAATATATCTGTATATTTACTTAATAAGGAGGAAGTATGAAAACATTTGAAAGTTGTTCAAAGACTTTCAAGATGAAGTTAAAAATCATTGTAACAAGAAAATAAAGAGTTTATGATTCGATCATAAAGGAAGATATTTGAGTTACATGTTTAGCAAAAACACCTAAGACTTGAGGAATTGTTCTATGATTTGTGTTTCCCGATAAACCATAGGAGTATGGCATATTCGAGAGATAAAATCAAACCATGTTTGAGATGGTAAGATCAAGGGTGTCATTTATAAAACTGCCATTATGTTTTAAAGATTAAAGCTTTAGTGACTACCGCTTTTACACTGAAAAGAGGTCCATCGTGATCCGTTGAAATGACACCATATAAGTCATGGTTTGGGATAAAACCCGAATTGTCTTTTCTTAAATTTTGGTATGTTATGCATAAGTAAAATGTTTACAACCAAAGTCGGATAAGCACGTCTTTGTAGGTTATCCCAAAGAATTTGTTGGGAATTTCTCCATAACACTGAGGACAAAAGAGTTTGTTACTTGGAACGTCAAGTTTCTTGAGAAGGAATTTTTCGTGAAAAGTTAAGTGGGAGGACAATAGAACTTTGATAAGGTTGTTGAACCTTAGCTATATGTGCTAAGTAGCGCAGCGCCGGAAAGTGTCCCGGTGGCGGCCACAATGCTCATGGCTCTCGTTATTACAAAAGGTGTGATCTCGGAGATTAGAGTTCCTATAGAACCGTGTGGGTCGGTAAGAATCAAATAGTAAGATTTGATAAGCAAGTCGTTATTGTTTTGACAATAATGAACCGACTACATGCAAAGAAGCGATGATGGGCCCTGACTCCATAAAATGACTAGAAGTCATGGAATCCATGATAGTATCCATACACGAGAAATCAAGTTTCTGAACTTTGAAGACCCTCCGGAAAGGCGTGAAGCCTATCGGTCGTGTTTGGATCTATAAAGAAATAGACATGGATGTTTCAAATCTATGAAATAGTCGACATATCGGAAAGAGTTTACGACAATGTTCAAGGAATTGACTATGATAAGATTTGATCTTTCATAGCGATATTTAGTCTGGACGGATTAATGTAGCAACCACTTCATATATTTTGGTATATGGTAGTTGAACAAACAAAACAAGTTCTTCTAATAGAATGGTTACCTAGGACGTGTACATGACACGATCCAAAGGGTTTTTGTTAATTCAAAGGATGCTAAAAGAGTATGCTAAACTTCAATAGTTGAAGTAAGCATAGCGGAGTTGGAATCTTCACCATGATGAAACTGTTAAAAGAGTTTAAATTCATCGGAGATGATGAAGATGCTTGCATTTGCAAGAAATTAAGTGGGAGCGCTGAGACATATTTCTAATACATTATGTAGAGGACATATTGTTGATTGGAAATGATGTATCTTGTATTGACACAGGTTAAGAATTTCATTTCGATGAAAGACTTAGGCATAACCCAAGAATTAGGCATCAATGTCTATATGGATGGATTGAGGCGCTAATATGGTTTTGCCAAATGTACATAGATAAGATGTTGAATGAGTTCAATATAGAAACAACAAGAAAGGTTCTTGATGCACGGAAAGGACTGAATCAAGATTCGAGTGTGTTGACACGAGATTCAAGTGTTTTGACACTTGGTGAAATTACAAGAATATTTTGATCAATCATTCTTTGAGATGTACACATCCAGATATGTCCTATGCTCTAAATGTTATGAGCATATACCAGAATGATTCATAAGATGATCATTGGACAATAGTAAAAATATTCTTATGAGCTTTGGAAGAACTAAGAATATACCATGTATAAGTGACAAATAGTTAAAGGTAGTTCATTGTAAAGTGTTACATTGATACTAGTTTTGTCACATGATACAAATTAAGTTTATCTCAATTTAAACTATGGGTGGCACAATGTAGTGAAAGGAAGTTCCATAACGGATTTGGTTTAGTACCAAAGTTAAAACATTGTGACAGATACTACAACAAAAGGCTAAGTATATAAACTACTATAGTAGCAGCAAAGGAGGGCATTTGTGTTAAGTAGTTTGTTATCAAACTAGGTGTGGTTCATAGCGGGATAATACTATGAAGATACATTTTATGACAATAGTATCAACATGATTTAATCCCAAGGAACTAAAGGTCTCACCAAAGGACCAAATTTATACAATGCCATCTCATTGGAGAATGAGTAATGCGTAGAGACGCAAGGACATGCAAATACACACGGACCTGGAAGTGTCAGATCCGAAGATTATGGTTACCACTAGCAATGGTGTCTATACAACACCAGAAAGCCATAGGTGTTGAATGCACAAGTTTTTAACTAGATTATTGACTCTAGTGCAAGTGGGAGACTGTTGGAGATATGCCCAAGAGGCAATAATAAAGTGGTTATTATTATATCTTTATGTTTATGATAAATGTTGACATCCCATGCTATAATTGTATTATTAGGAAACACTAATACATGTGTGTTTTGTAAACATAAAAGAGTCCCTAGTAAGCCTCTTGTTAAACTAGCTTGTTGATTAATGGATGATCATGGTTTCCTGATGATGGATATTGGATGTCGTTAATAACAAGGTTATATCATTAGGAGAATGATGTGATGGACACACACCCATAGTAAGCGTAGCATAAGATCAAGTCATTAAGTTCGTATTGCTGTAAGCTTTTAAAATGCATAGTAACCTAATCCTTCGACCATGAGGTTGTGTTAATCACCATCACCGGATGGGTACTTTGATGACATCAAACACCGCTTCGTAACTGGGTGGTCATAAAGGTGTCATTGGGTATTCTGAAAGTATGTGTTGAAGCGCATGGACCAAGATTGGGATTTGTCCATCCATATGACGGATAGATATGCTCTGGGCCCTCTGGGTGGAATGTCATCTAATTAGCTTGCAAGCATGTGACTGGGTCACAAGGGATGACATATCACGGAACGAGTAAAGAGTACTTATCAGTAACGAGGTAGAACTAGGTATGGAGATGCTGACGATCAAACCTCGGATAAGTATAGTATCGCGAGACAAAGGGAATTGGTTTCATATGTAAGTGGTTCAATCGATCGCGAAGTCATCGTTGAGTATGTGGGAGCCATTATGGATCTCCAGGTCCCGCTGATGGTTATTGATAGGAGATGTGTCTCTATCATGTCTGCATATTCACGAACCGTAGGGTGACACACTTAAGGTTCGAAGTTGTTTTAAGTAGATATGGAATGTGCGTTGGAGACCAAATGTTGTTCGGAGTCTCGGATTGGATTCGGGACATCACGAGGAGATCCGGAATGGTCCGGAGAATAAGATTCATATATAGGGGATCATTTTCTAAGTTAGGAAATGTTCCGGAGTGTTTGTATGAGGATTCTAGAAGGTTTCGGAATGTTCCGGAAGGTTCTAGAAGATATCTTGGAGTTTGCTTGAAAATCAAGATAGGGATCAAGGAGTCCTGGTGGGTCAAGACACGGATTCGTGGGGGAGGAGGACTCCTCCCCCCTCCCCAAATTCGTTGGCCATAGAGGAGGGGAGTCCTACAAGGACTCCCCCTCCCCAGGCGCGCCTCCTCCCCTTAAATAGAAGGGCAGGGGCGCCCCCTCCGCTTTGCTCTCATAATCCCCAATCTCTGCCGCCTCTCTCCTCCACCATCTTCTGCACAGGCATAGGCGAAGCCCTGCAGAATTCTCTACTCCACCACCACCACCACGCCGTCGTGCTGCTGGGATTCCGTGGAGAAGATCTACTACCTCCGCTGCTCGCTGGAACGGGGAGAGGAAGGTCTGCTTCGACTCCGCACGTGTGACCGACTGCGGAAGCACTGCCGAATCGTGGCGTCGGAAGGATCGTCAACTTGACCAAGGGCGGAAGCGCTGCTGGAACGCGACGCCGAAAGGATCGTCTACTTGACCGAAGGCGGAAGCGCTGTTGGAATGCGACGCCGGAAGGATCGTCCACACGATCTTGAGATCGGCAAGTGATCGACTACATCAACCGAAAGGTAAAACATGAGTCGTATGGATGATATGATAAACATGTTGATTGTTCGCCTTTAAAGCTACATCATCTCACGTGATGATCGGACTTGGTGTAGTGAATTTGGTTCATGTAATCACTAAAACAACTCGAGGGATGTTGTTTTGAGTGGGAGTTCATTTGTAATTTGGATTAGTCGAACTCAATTTATCATAAACACAATCAAAGTGAATTTGCATAGTTTGTTGTAGTCATCGGCATCCGTTCACCACCTTACGCTTAGTTATAGTTGAGATAGTAGAACTATAGAAATTATGGATATTAACTTTACGAACTGTATCGTATTGTTTTGAATGTCAATTTAAAGTTTATAAGTCACATTGCAAACTTTCACCAAACTCTATTTACTCCATGAAGTTTAATAAATAGTATTAAATCAAGAGTAACAATTCCAGTGTTAGTATCTAATGTATCATGTTTGCCTCCATGATTCTTGATACTCAAAAGATTGTTTTTAATATCAAGTTTATCTAAGAGCTGAAAGCAATGTTTCAGAAACCATCATATGTGAAAGGTATCGCGATATCTAAAACAATGTGTTGGTTACAACATGAAAGAGTATACGTCCTCATATTTGATGAGAATTTGTGAAGGTTGGAGACGCTAGTCGTCCTAATCCTCCAAAAGGTTTTGAAAAAGAAACATTATACTCACAATTCACCTTTATAAGCTATAGCAGCTTGATCATGAAAGTTGTCATGATAAGGATGAATAGAAGATGTAAGTAAAATGTTTACTACGCTAAAAGATTACTAAAGAATGGATTTTTGAAAGAACACCAAACATTTGATGATGGTGATCCACCTCAAAGTGCAAGTCCAAAGGTATTAGTAGTTGACTATATACGCTTTGTACCATGTGTCATGTTGATGACACCGCTATTGATGTTAATAGATTCTTTTAAAAGAAAAGAAATTGCTGAAAGAGAATCTATAAAATATTTGGCAGAAAAGAAAAGATTAGAGATGTCCAACTTAGGCACATAGAAGATATACATGTTATGGTTGTATTCCTTGCTTGTTAAACAATGTGGTTCTCCGATATTGGATACCGAATTGGTTGGTATGCTATGTCATACAGGACAACGTAATTCATGAACTACAATGGCCTAAGTAACTAGCAAGAGAATAAGTGATGATGTTCATCGAAAACAAACAAAGGGTTTTTGTGTTGCTCGTTAACATCAAAGCTTGCCTTCAAGATTTGTTTCAATAATTGTTATTTTGTTCCGGTATTACGAAAACAATGGTTGTTCAAATAATTACCATATTCCATAAAGGATGGATGAACTTTTACAAGTCTTGTGGGAGAAATCACATCCATAAACACTATTGCTAAAATGTCGCAAGACAAAAGATTGAAAGATCACTTATGAAGTGACATCGTTGTTTAAATTATATTTGAAAGAAAACATGAATAAACTCCATGTTGATGGAATTTTGGAGTCTTTGATTTTGATCAATTGACACATGTGAGACTTTTCTCGAAATAATTGAAACTCCGTCCATAGGCCAGATAGGAACGGATGACTAGCTTATTGGAAATTGTGCATGCTGATGTGCATAGTCCATTATGTGTAGCCATATGCGATGGATCTTTTTTGCTTCATATGCTTTCTCCGAAAATTTGAATGAATATATCTGTATATTTACTTAATAAGGAGGAAGTATGAAAACATTTGAAAGTTGTTCAAAGACTTTCAAGATGAAGTTAAAAATCATTGTAACAAGAAAATAAAGAGTTTATGATTCGATCATAAAGGAAGATATTTGAGTTACATGTTTAGCAAAAACACCTAAGACTTGAGGAATTGTTCTATGATTTGTGTTTCCCGATAAACCATAGGAGTATGGCATATTCGAGAGATAAAATCAAACCATGTTTGAGATGGTAAGATCAAGGGTGTCATTTATAAAACTGCCATTATGTTTTAAAGATTAAAGCTTTAGTGACTACCGCTTTTACACTGAAAAGAGGTCCATCGTGATCCGTTGAAATGACACCATATAAGTCATGGTTTGGGATAAAACCCGAATTGTCTTTTCTTAAATTTTGGTATGTTATGCATAAGTAAAATGTTTACAACCAAAGTCGGATAAGCACGTCTTTGTAGGTTATCCCAAAGAATTTGTTGGGAATTTCTCCATAACACTGAGGACAAAAGAGTTTGTTACTTGGAACGTCAAGTTTCTTGAGAAGGAATTTTTCGTGAAAAGTTAAGTGGGAGGACAATAGAACTTTGATAAGGTTGTTGAACCTTAGCTATATGTGCTAAGTAGCGCAGCGCCGGAAAGTGTCCCGGTGGCGGCCACAATGCTCATGGCTCTCGTTATTACAAAAGGTGTGATCTCGGAGATTAGAGTTCCTATAGAACCGTGTGGGTCGGTAAGAATCAAATAGTAAGATTTGATAAGCAAGTCGTTATTGTTTTGACAATAATGAACCGACTACATGCAAAGAAGCGATGATGGGCCCTGACTCCATAAAATGACTAGAAGTCATGGAATCCATGATAGTATCCATACACGAGAAATCAAGTTTCTGAACTTTGAAGACCCTCCGGAAAGGCGTGAAGCCTATCGGTCGTGTTTGGATCTATAAAGAAATAGACATGGATGTTTCAAATCTATGAAATAGTCGACATATCGGAAAGAGTTTACGACAATGTTCAAGGAATTGACTATGATAAGATTTGATCTTTCATAGCGATATTTAGTCTGGACGGATTAATGTAGCAACCACTTCATATATTTTGGTATATGGTAGTTGAACAAACAAAACAAGTTCTTCTAATAGAATGGTTACCTAGGACGTGTACATGACACGATCCAAAGGGTTTTTGTTAATTCAAAGGATGCTAAAAGAGTATGCTAAACTTCAATAGTTGAAGTAAGCATAGCGGAGTTGGAATCTTCACCATGATGAAACTGTTAAAAGAGTTTAAATTCATCGGAGATGATGAAGATGCTTGCATTTGCAAGAAATTAAGTGGGAGCGCTGAGACATATTTCTAATACATTATGTAGAGGACATATTGTTGATTGGAAATGATGTATCTTGTATTGACACAGGTTAAGAATTTCATTTCGATGAAAGACTTAGGCATAACCCAAGAATTAGGCATCAATGTCTATATGGATGGATTGAGGCGCTAATATGGTTTTGCCAAATGTACATAGATAAGATGTTGAATGAGTTCAATATAGAAACAACAAGAAAGGTTCTTGATGCACGGAAAGGACTGAATCAAGATTCGAGTGTGTTGACACGAGATTCAAGTGTTTTGACACTTGGTGAAATTACAAGAATATTTTGATCAATCATTCTTTGAGATGTACACATCCAGATATGTCCTATGCTCTAAATGTTATGAGCATATACCAGAATGATTCATAAGATGATCATTGGACAATAGTAAAAATATTCTTATGAGCTTTGGAAGAACTAAGAATATACCATGTATAAGTGACAAATAGTTAAAGGTAGTTCATTGTAAAGTGTTACATTGATACTAGTTTTGTCACATGATACAAATTAAGTTTATCTCAATTTAAACTATGGGTGGCACAATGTAGTGAAAGGAAGTTCCATAACGGATTTGGTTTAGTACCAAAGTTAAAACATTGTGACAGATACTACAACAAAAGGCTAAGTATATAAACTACTATAGTAGCAGCAAAGGAGGGCATTTGTGTTAAGTAGTTTGTTATCAAACTAGGTGTGGTTCATAGCGGGATAATACTATGAAGATACATTTTATGACAATAGTATCAACATGATTTAATCCCAAGGAACTAAAGGTCTCACCAAAGGACCAAATTTATACAATGCCATCTCATTGGAGAATGAGTAATGCGTAGAGACGCAAGGACATGCAAATACACACGGACCTGGAAGTGTCAGATCCGAAGATTATGGTTACCACTAGCAATGGTGTCTATACAACACCAGAAAGCCATAGGTGTTGAATGCACAAGTTTTTAACTAGATTATTGACTCTAGTGCAAGTGGGAGACTGTTGGAGATATGCCCAAGAGGCAATAATAAAGTGGTTATTATTATATCTTTATGTTTATGATAAATGTTGACATCCCATGCTATAATTGTATTATTAGGAAACACTAATACATGTGTGTTTTGTAAACATAAAAGAGTCCCTAGTAAGCCTCTTGTTAAACTAGCTTGTTGATTAATGGATGATCATGGTTTCCTGATGATGGATATTGGATGTCGTTAATAACAAGGTTATATCATTAGGAGAATGATGTGATGGACACACACCCATAGTAAGCGTAGCATAAGATCAAGTCATTAAGTTCGTATTGCTGTAAGCTTTTAAAATGCATAGTAACCTAATCCTTCGACCATGAGGTTGTGTTAATCACCATCACCGGATGGGTACTTTGATGACATCAAACACCGCTTCGTAACTGGGTGGTCATAAAGGTGTCATTGGGTATTCTGAAAGTATGTGTTGAAGCGCATGGACCAAGATTGGGATTTGTCCATCCATATGACGGATAGATATGCTCTGGGCCCTCTGGGTGGAATGTCATCTAATTAGCTTGCAAGCATGTGACTGGGTCACAAGGGATGACATATCACGGAACGAGTAAAGAGTACTTATCAGTAACGAGGTAGAACTAGGTATGGAGATGCTGACGATCAAACCTCGGATAAGTATAGTATCGCGAGACAAAGGGAATTGGTTTCATATGTAAGTGGTTCAATCGATCGCGAAGTCATCGTTGAGTATGTGGGAGCCATTATGGATCTCCAGGTCCCGCTGATGGTTATTGATAGGAGATGTGTCTCTATCATGTCTGCATATTCACGAACCGTAGGGTGACACACTGAAGGTTCGAAGTTGTTTTAAGTAGATATGGAATGTGCGTTGGAGACCAAATGTTGTTCGGAGTCTCGGATTGGATTCGGGACATCACGAGGAGATCCGGAATGGTCCGGAGAATAAGATTCATATATAGGGGATCATTTTCTAAGTTAGGAAATGTTCCGGAGTGTTTGTATGAGGATTCTAGAAGGTTTCGGAATGTTCCGGAAGGTTCTAGAAGATATCTTAGAGTTTGCTTGAAAATCAAGATAGGGATCAAGGAGTCCTGGTGGGTCAAGACACGGATTCGTGGGGGAGGAGGACTCCTCCCCCCTCCCCAAATTCGTTGGCCATAGAGGAGGGGAGTCCTACAAGGACTCCCCCTCCCCAGGCGCGCCTCCTCCCCTTAAATAGAAGTGCAGGGGCGCCCCCTCCGCTTTGCTCTCATAATCCCCAATCTCTGCCGCCTCTCTCCTCCACCATCTTCTGCACAGGCATAGGCGAAGCCCTGCAGAATTCTCTACTCCACCACCACCACCACGCCGTCGTGCTGCTGGGATTCCGTGGAGAAGATCTACTACCTCCGTTGCTCGCTGGAACGGGGAGAGGAAGGTCTGCTTCAACTCCGCACATGTGACCGACTGCGGAAGCGCTGCCGAATCGTGGCGCCGGAAGGATCGTCAACTTGACCAAGGGCGGAAGCGCTGCTGGAACGCGACGCCGAAAGGATCGTCTACTTGACCGAAGGCGGAAGCGCTGCTGGAACGCGACGCCGGAAGGATCGTCCACACGATCTTGAGATCGGCAAGTGATCGACTACATCAACCACGAGATCTAATCTCGTTAACACTTTCGGATCTACGAGGGTTAGTTCCATCTATCTTGTTGCTCATGTCTAATAGATTAGATCTTGGCTTTTATCTAGATTAGATCTAGGTTTTGTTCGTTCTTGCGGTAGAAATTTTTTGTTTTCCATGCTACGAACCCATCAAGTTCTCCACCTTCACACTACCGTCGTGTGATCGGCGATCCGACATCTACTTCTTCCGCTGCTCGACTGGATCGGAGCCCGGTTGACGTCCACTACACCGGACGTGTGACGAACTTTGGAGGCACCACACTTGGGGTGCTGCTCGTCTTCATCAATATACGCCTTCCTGCGTAAGGCGTGCTTCTCTCTGCAAAGGTATGAATATTGTATTCCTTCTCCGTTAATTATGTCTACATAGTATAGATCCTGGTATTAGTGTTCGAGTAGATAGAAATTTTTTGTTTTCTGCTACGGAACCCTTCAAGATACATGAGGGCACATGCGGGCACCACGCCGACAGTTGTGCCCTTGTCGCTAAAGCTCTATGAGCTGGCTTCTATTGGCCAACCACGATGCGCGGCACCAAGACATCGTCCAGAAGTGCAATGTTTGCCAACGATTCGCGGATAAGTCGCACGCACCAGGTGCGGAACTCAGGCCAATACTTGTGGCTTGGCCCTTTGTGCAACGAGGACTCGACATGGTCGGCAAGCTACATAAGTCATCACCCGGAGGATACGTCTACCTCCTCGTCATAGTTGACAAGTTCACCAAGTGGATCAAGGCCATGCTGGTGATTAACCAGACGGGCGCCACCGCCGTCAAGTTCTTTGAGTCCATCGTCTTTAGGTTCGGGGTGCCACACAACATCATCACCGACAATGGGATGAACTTCACCTCGAACGAGTTCCAGGATTTTTGCGAAAACCTGGGAATCAACATCATCTATGCCTTAGTGGCACACCCCAAGCCAATGGTCAAGTCGAGAAGGACAACGGCCTTGTTTGCAACGCCATCAAGAAGGGACTCCTTCAACCTCTCGAGCGAGCAACTGGTTGCTAGGCTAAAGAGCTACCCTCCGGACTGTGGAGCCCGTGCACGACGCCAAACAATGCCACATGCTACACCCCGTTCTTCATGGTCCATGGCACCGAGGCAGTGTTACCTGCAGAAGTGCGCCACAAGGCCCCAAGGGTTGTTGCGTACAATGAGGCTGAATCTACGGCTGCACACGAAGACTCCGTTGACCTACTCGACGAAGCACGCGAGATCGCTGCGGAACGATCAACGATCTACCAGTAGAGCCTCTACAACTACCATAGCCAGCGGCTGCGCCCAAAGTCCTTCGTCGAAGGAGACCTTGTCCTACGTCTGAAGCAGAAAGGGCACCTCAAGTTCGAGACCCCCTGAGAAGGACCCTACATGATTACTGAAGTAATCCTAGGTTGCGCCTATCGCCTGAAGGACGTCGAAAGTGGAGTTGAATACTCCAACCCATGGAACATCGTGCAGCTGCGACATTTCTACCCCTAGATGTTTTTAATTTACAATAAGGCTACTCAGCCAGGCTACTTAGCCAAACATTGTACCTCCTGATATTCTCCGAGTAAATAAAGCTAAGTGCCTCAAACTATGTGTCTCGTTACATTTACTTTCATTACTACTCTACACTCGGGGGTTGCGCCTCCTTGACGACTTCATCACATACACAATCCCACAACACAATAACCCGAGTAGCTGATCGTGCTGTCAATCGAACCCTTGATAACCCCAACCTAGTTGCAACGCAACTGACAAGCTGGCAAGGTGTTGAGATATGCAGGCGTCAGGCTAACGAAAAGGCATCGCATAATAAACTTACTCGCAAAACACATAGGCTAACAAGCTTTACATACAACACGGATATCAAAACACCCATTCGAAAGATTATACAAGCTTTACAACACTTATACACTGATTTCTACGCACTTCTATTCTTGTAGACAGTAGTTGGGCCTCCAAGTGCAGAGGTTTGTAGAACAGCAACAAGTTTTCCCTTAAGTGGATCATCCAAGGTTTATCGAACTCACGGAGGATGTGGTCAAAGGTATTCACTCTCAAGCAATCCTGCAATCAAGATACAAGAAGTCTCTTGTGTCCCCAACACACCCAATACACTTGTTAGGTGTATAGGTGCACTAGTTCGGCAAAGAGATAGTGAAATACAAGTGGTACGGATATAAGGCAACGGTGCCAGAAAAAAGCTTGATGGCGTGGAAGAGACTTAAAGGCAAACTGAAATAAATATGGAAGAAAGCAAACATGTAACAAATCTAGTTGCAAACAGTGTTTCAATACTTAGAAACAAGGCCTAGGGATCATACTTTCACTAGTGAACACTCTCATATAAATATCTTATCTTTATGATACTACTCTGAACTACTCTCCGGTTGGACACTCTAATCCATGGTAGGGCTATAACAGCACACCTCAAAGTTCGCTTTCTGCATCTAGATAACCCCACACTATCACCTTGAGCACTAGATGGTTCCAACAAACACAACAATTTCATAAAGACATCGAACTCCAAATATAAGTCATAAAAATTATTTGTAATCTCTAGTCTAAGTGCCACCCTGGTGTGCACGCTGTCACTTTCACACACATGGGGAGAGCAGAAAAGCACTTGAGTACCAAGGTAGATCTACTTGATTACAAAGCTCATGATCACAATATTATCATGCATAGACAGAGATGAACACATAGCTACCGGTAGAACCCGTAGCCTCGAGGAAGAACTACTCCCTCATCATCATGGGAATCAGCAACGACGATGGAGATGGTGGTGGAGATCGATGGAGATGGCTCCGGGGGCACTTCCCCGTCCCGGCAGGGTGCCGGAACAGAGACTTTCTGTCCCCCGAATCTCCCCTTCGGTGGCGGTGGCACTGCGGAACTTTTCATGGCTAGAGGCTGGACGATTTAGGGTTTTTGCATGGCTTCTTATAGGAGAAGAGACAAGGTCGTTGGGTGGACCAGGGGCCCACACCACCTGGTGACGCGACCAGGGCTAGCCCACGCCACCACATGGTGTGGCCAGCCCCTGGCCCCTCGCCGTCTCGTCTTCTGGTTCCGTAAGTCTTCCGGTAAAATATCGACTTTGGCTTTTGTCACGTCCAATTCTGAGAATATTCATTTTCTAACTTTTCTGGAACCAAAAACAGGAAAAAAACAGGCCACTTGCACTGTGACATCTTGTTAATAGGTTAGTCCCAGAAAAATCATAAAAGTATCTCCAAATGTAGACAAAACATAACAAAGTAGATATAAAACAAGCATGGAACATCAAAAATTATTGATACGTTTGCAACGTATCAACATCCCCAAACTTAACTCCTGCTCGTCCTCGAGTAGGTAAGTGATAAAAAGAAGAATATTTTTTGAGGTGACATGCACCAACACAATCTTGATCATCATTATTGTAAAAGCATTGATAGCTGGGATCAACGTACTATAACATGAACATGAAAGATAGAGTTCTAACAATAAGACATAGCAACTATGTTGTAACATGAAAAGGTACAAACAAAAGATCATGAATAACAATGCATTGAAAGATGTTTGTTTGTTTCACATATAGTAAACATAATAAGAGTTGTATTCAGCTTGTCCCTCATGGTATAGCAAAACATAAATGCATCGGACACCTTCAAAGTTCATAAGGGTGACTAGATACAAATAATTTAAGAACAAGCAATATCAAAGTTATGCATTAATCAACAAGTTTTGGGACAATGCACATTAAACTAAGAATGGCTACTATGCGCTCTCAATAGGTGCATAAAGATAGAAGATGGAGACTCAACATAAAAGTAAAAGAAAGGCCTTCATAGAAGGAAGCAGGGATTCAAGTCTCATAAAGAGCTTCCAAAAATTATGGTACTTATTAGCTTTCAGCTCTCATTGCCAATATCATAAGCATCTTGAAGTGATTAAGGTTAAAGTGACACAACTAAGAGGATATGCTTGACAAGTTATAAGTTGAAATCTCATGCCCCTCGCTTACGAGTACCGAATCTCATGCTACTCAACTTCAGTCACAAGTAAGCTCTTGTCATTGTAAGTACATATGTATCATAGAGTACCGCCAACGGGGTACCCCTTGCACATGATACAGGAGCTATCCCATAATCAAAATGACAAGGCAAGCAGATAATGAGCATCTCAGTGATCTTTTTATTTGCTATTTGCATAGGTTTTTATTAAGGATGCTTCATAGAGTGCTCATTATGGTTATGCTGCAAGTTTCCACCATGATTAGGCATGGCTTAGGCTAGCGGCCCAGGCGTTTCTCTAACACACATACAAAATCCATGATCTTACAAGTTCCACTTTTATTTCACACCACCGGGATCCACAAGCTAAAGAATCATGATATCAACGGAATATAAGTGCAATGTTGAAAGTGTTCCCCATGGTAACATGGTTCTGCTAATTCACAACTTATAAAGCGCAAGCATATACGCAACATAGATGGGCACAATGGTTCAAGTGTATTAAGTGCAAGAAAGTAAAGTGTGCCATCAAGTTCGTGAGAGCTTTAATCACTAATTTTCACATAACAAGTTTAATTCGGAAGGTAGATAAAAACATGAATATACTTGGAATAGCAATAATGCTAATAGGTAGGTATGGTGGACTCTTTGGAATAACTTGGTTTTATTTGGAGTTGGATGCATGAGTGGAACTCATACTTGGTACATGTGGAGGCTAGCAAAAGACTGGGAGCGACCAACTAAGAGAGCAATAATGGCCATAATCATGCAAAGCAACAAAACATTATTAATTAAAGCATAAAGTGATATTACAAGTCGAAAACTAAATGATCATGGAGGCTATAGTGACTTGGTATAGTCTTAACATGGTGTGAGCATGCGCCAAGTCAACCCAAATACAGCATCAAAGCAGAATACGACAATATTATGCTTTTATATGCTAAAACAATGCATGATTATTTCAAGGCACATTAAGCAATCTCAACTGTTTGGAACAAGTTATGCCACAACAATAATTACTAAGCATAAAGTCAAAGCAATATCAAACATGACATGATAAAGTCTAGGCCACAGTCAAAACAAAACTCCTTTTGTAGCATCTATAAGCATGAACTTCCTACTCTTTTTCAACACTAATCAAAAACTAAAGCTAAACGCAGTGCTAGCAAAGGAGAACACTCACAGAACAATAAGAGTGAAAACTAGAGTGTTCTTGGCAATGAATAACAGGGTGTGTCTCTCTCCAAAAGAAGTGTGTTGGGATCAAACCAACTTATTTAAGAAAACCAAACAAAAGAAAACTAAAAACAAAAACAAAGACGCTCCAAGAACAACACAATTGTGCATGAAACAATAAAAATGAAGTGTTTGGAAGAAACCTAAGATTTTTATTGATGAAGAAGGGGATGCCTTGGGCATCCCCAAGCTTTGACGCTTGTACTTCTCGAATATTTGTTGGGGTGACACAGGTGGCATCCCCAAGCTTGAGCTTTTGTCCATACTTCATCTTATCACCTTATTCTTCTCTACACTTTAAAATTTCCTTCATACAAAACTTCACACAATCTTCATTAGCAACATTAGTGTATTCAAGATAATAAGTCTTTAGGTTCAGTTTTAACACAAGTAAATATTCCACTAAAACACAAGCTACTGTAGCAATTACTTTTAAAAGTTCAAGTGATCAAAGAGAAAGAGATTAGGAGGCAAATGCAAATAATGGCAGAAATCTATCAAATCAGACCAGCAGGTAAAAACCGATTTTTCCCGAAGACTATATGTTGCTCAAATCAAAAAGTTTTAAACTAACGAAAGTTAGATAACAACCTGGGGCAGAAGCACAAAAAAGTAGAGCTCAATCCGACGTACAGAGATGTTTCACGAATTTTTACAGCGAAGCACAAAAATCTGTTTCGGGACAGCAACTTTCCCAAATCTTACTTCTCTCTCATTAGAGGTTATTCTTGGCACAAAAACCACTCAAAAAGGATAAGGAGAGGTTATTACAGAAGTAATAACTTCCAAGACTCAATAAAAGGAAAAAATTACTAAATAAAAAATTTGGGTTATCTCTCAATAAGTGCTTTTCTTTAACGCCTTTGAGCTAGGCTCAGTAATTTGAGAAGATGCTCACATAAGAAATAAGAATTGAAGTAAAAGGAGAGCATCAAGAAGAAAATATGGAACAAATTTAAGTCTTACCCACTTCCTATGAAAAATAATCTTGTAAAGAAACAAGTCATGAAAGCACAAAGCAACAAGCATAGGAAAACAAAACAAGTGCAACTTCAAAATTTTCAACATAAAGAGGGGAAACTTAATATTGTTGTGATGCATAAACTCATGTTTCCCTCTCTTGTAATAACTTTCAGTAGCATCATGAATAAAATTAACAATATAACTATCACATAAAACATTCTTATCATGAGCCACATGCATAAAAGAATTAATACTCCCCACATAAACATAGTCATTCTTATTAATTGTAGTGGGAGCAAATTCAACAAAATAGCTATTATTATTATTCTCATTACCATAATCATCAAATATAGGAGGCATATTGTAGTCATAATTAATTTTCTCCTCAATAGTAGGTGGACTGAAAATATCATATTCATCATTGCAATCATCATATATTGGAGGTATAGTATCATCGTAAGCAATAGAATAGTTATCTTCCAAAGTGTGTTCACTTGTAAACATATCATCATTGGAAGGAACATGGATAGTACTAATAGTACAACAATTATTAATATCATCATTTTCAGCATTTGTACCGAAGAGATTTTCAATATCAAAAGAAGTGTGATTTTCCCAATCATGATCACTACTATAGGTAACAGGCATAGGAACATCATCGAGTTCAGACTCATCAAAAACTATAATAGGAGCAACGTGCTTAGGGGAAAATACTGTTTCCTTCCTCCTTTTACTCCTCCTCTTCTTCTTTTTCTTCTCCTATTTAGGAGGGAGAGGATTGAAAGGAAGGTTCTCCATATACCCTGGTTCATTGTTAGAGACAATAGAAGAAACCTTGGAGGATTCCTCCTTTTCATTAATAAGACCAAAACACATATTAGTCCTGTCATATTTTGGTAAAATCTCATAATTTATAATATTTTGTATGTAAGAAATTGTGTGGCAATTATCAACACAATAAAGATGACAACCATGCAGGGCGCTATTCATATCAAAAGCACGCATATCTATCAAATAAGTTTTTCTTGATAACTCTTCACACCCCAAAAATAATGTAAGTTCATCATGCTGATTAGGAGTGATCATGTTATCACAATACAAACTTGTAGTACTCATTGGATTAGAAGGGCTATTATTATGGCCTGAGCATTGAAAATTGAAATTACCCACTTCAAAGCAAAGTTCACAAATAAAAGGATAGAGGGCACATACTTTTTTACCAAGATCATTTAGAGCCCTATACCACGTTCTAGTTTTTCATTCATGTGGGTGATACAATATTCTTCTTCAATTTGATTCTTCTCACAAGGTCTATGTATTCCACAAAAATTAACATGCTTATAAGGAATAATACTTTCAAAGGTTTGAGCATGTTTATTGCTATCATCAATAACAATTTCATTTTTCATGCAAGTGTCTTTAAAAGGCTAATGATACATATCCCATTTTTCTTTAGGAGCATTAATATGAGAAGCAAAGGCTCTACAACAATCAACAAGAATTTGAGGATCCAGACCATATTTAGCTCTAAGCTCTTGAAAATCAGCAGTTCTAGCAAAAGACTTAATGCAATCATACTCATAATTTATACCTAGTTCGTTACCTTTGTCATTATCCCAATCTTCCGTATTGCTTTGAATTGTTTCAAGAAGATCCCACTTAGCTTTGACCTCCTTACTTGTGAAGTATCCCTCTAAACAAGTATCTGGATAGTCCTTGTAATGTCCTGAAAGCTTTGCATAAAAATTATTAATAACAATATTATTGGGCAGCTCATGAATGGGACATTTGAGCATTAGTGAATTCAATCTCCCCCATGCTTGGGCAATACTTTCTCCATCATGAGGGTGAAAATTATAAATATAATTCCTATCTTTATGAATTTCATGAGGAGGATAAAATTTAGAGTAAAAGAGAGATTCAAGTTCCTTCCACTCCGAATGGTGAGGATCGTCTAGTAGCTCATACCACTCCCTTGCTTTGCCCTTAAGTGATAAAGGGAATAGCTTCCTCTTAACTTGGTTCATTGAAATACCTGCACACTTGAATAACTCGCATAATTCGTGTACAAAAAGTAAATGATCACCAGGATGGACAGTTCCATCTCCAAAATAACAGTTATTCAAAACACGTTCAACAATTTCCATAGGTATTTTAAAAGGGATGCTTTCAGTATGTAAAATATCACAAGTATCATTAGAACTACCACATATGGGAGATAAAGTATCATCAGAGCAAAAAAAATTCTTTAAAGCTGGGGAACTAAAATGATCATTTTTATAAAAACTAACTTCCCCAAGCTTAGACGTTTCCATAGCATTAGTAACAAAGTTGTTCATAAAATTCATACTAATAACATTGCTATTAGCATGCAAAGAAAGTTCCATGGGTTTTCTAATTTTCTTTTCAGACCATTCATGTTCTACCTTAGGAAAAATACTAAAAAGCTCTCTAATTTTGTTGTTGTTTTCCATTAATGCTAACTAGTGAAAATAAAAACAAGAAACAAAAAGAATAATTGCAGAATCTAAAGGAAATAATTTCGAGCACTCACACACTAGCATCTGTACTAGAAGATAGCTTAGTAGCCAGAGGATGTGAGTACATTTTACCTTACCTCCTCGGCAATGGCGCCAAAAAATAGCTTGATGTCTACGCACGCTTCTATTCTTGTAGACAGTGTTGGGCCTCCAAGTGCAGAGGTTTGTAGAACAACAACAAGTTTCCCTTAAGTGGATCACCCAAAGTTTATCGAACTTAGGGAGGAAGTGTTCAAAGGTACCCTCTCAAGCAACCCTGCAATCAAGATACAAGAAGTCACTTATGTCCCCAACACACCCAATACACTTGTCAGGTGTATAGGTGCACTAGTTCGGCAAAGAGATAGTGAAATACAAGTAATATGGATGATTATAACTGGTAATTGTAATCTGAAATAATAGTGGCAGCAAGCAAACATGTAACATGACTAATTGTAAACGGTGTATCAATGCTTACAAACAAGGCCTAGGGATCATACTTTCACTAGTGGACACTCTCATATAAATATATTCTCTTCATTATTCTACCCTGAACTACTCTTCGGTTGGACGATGTAGGGCTATAACGGCACACCTTAAAGTTCGCATTCCCCATCTAGATAACCCCTCACTATCACCTTGAGCGCTAGATGGTTCCAACAAACACCACAATCTCATACAGACATCCAACTCAAATTGTACTCATGATAAGTATTTATGTAACCTTAGCCAAAGTGCCACACGGTGTGCACACTATCAACTTCACACACGTGGGGATAAGCAGAGATTAATTAAAGCACTTGAGTAGCAGAATAGATCTATAGATTACAAAGCTCATGATCTCATAAGATCACGCATAGAGAGAGAGAGATGCACACATATCTACCGGTAGAGCCCTTAGCCTCAAGACAGATCTACTCCCTCCTCATCATATGAGTCAGCAACGGCGATGGAGATGGCGGTGGAGTCGATGGAGATGGATCCGGGGGCACTTCCCCATCCTAGCAGGGTGCCGGAACAGAGACTTCTGTCCCCTGAATCTCTTCTTCGATGGCAGCGGCGCTGTGGAACTTTTTGTGGAATTCTGATCTTCCCTCTAGGGTTTTCGTCCCGGGAGGCTTTTATGGGCGAAAGGGCAAGGTCGGTGGAGACCCGAGGGGCCCACATCACCTGGTGGCGCGGCCAGGGGTACTCGCGCCACCATAGGGTGTGGCCAGCCCCTGGCCCTCCTTCGGCTGCCCTCCGGACTCCGTGTTCCTTATGGTAAAATATTGACTTTGACTTTTGTCCCATCCAATTCCAAGAATATTTCCTTACTAGATTTTCTGAAACCAAAAACAGCAGAAAACAAGCAACTGGCACTGTGGCATCTTGTTAATAGGTTAGTTCCAGAAAATGTATAAAAATACCCCAAAGTGTGGACAAAACATAAGAAAGTAGATACTAAACAAGCATGGAACATCAAAAATTATAGATATGTTTACAACGTATTAACAGGCTCGCCAGGACAACATCCAACAGGTACATCGCCAAAAATATATGCCTCAAGCATGACCGGGCCTTCTTCAGGAAATGCAGTACTCGCAACATGCGATCCTGCAACATTGCAAGCCGAACTACGCTATTTCGGTCGGTACAGAAGAAGCCACCATCTTCCAGCAGTTCAGTCGTATGCTAACGCGATCCCTCTCTTCCCGGGGAATGAGATTGACAACTACACAAATAGCAATAGCAAAAATATCAGTCAACACATTGACAACATAGAAGAGTAAGAACAAAGGGAGTCGAAAAACACCCACACTACAGTTGCTCGTTGATTTGAGCTACCTCTCCAAGAAGATAAGCTTCTCGCTCTGCGGCTTTTTCTGCCTTCGACTTCCAGACATTGGCATTACCACAAATCAACAACGTGTCCCGCTCCAGGTGTTTCACATGATTGCGCAGGCAAGACAAAAGCAATAGCTCCTCCTTTTGAATGTGGCTGCGCCACTAGCACATCATAAGAAGGCACATCTTGCATGCCACTCGAAGAGCCCTAACCAAGCAAAAGATTCGAAGAATAAGAGACAATGCACATGGAATTCCAGTGACAGAAGCACGAAGAAGATTCATACATCAAGAGTAGCAACAAGTTTCAACAGGGGCATCCCCACAAAAGTAATTCTAAGGTCCTAGCATCGCTACAAACAAAACAAGAAAGGCATCTACGCCTATGCATCGGCATTCGGGGGCTTTGTAGACTCTGCGGCAGTATCCAACATTGCAACCGTAGAAGCAGCAACTCCTGATGTTGTGACCTTTGCTGCGCTCCGACGCTTTTGCTCCGTGGAGTACTTTGTGAGCATCTCTATCAGACGAGGCCCGCACTTATGGCAGCGAGTAGCAAATGGGCCAAAAGCTACCTCTTTGCCCTCCATGGTCGTCGGCATCCTTGATGTGATCTTGCTCACATTCAAGTCAGCACCACAAGCCTATGCCATCGCCAGCCCTAAAGAAGCACCAGCCCCTTCTGCGCATTCTTGTAGTCCGCAGGGACGCCTCAAGCGAAGGTCTCGACCAGGCTGCCAATACCTTGAATAATCTTGGCCTTGGGGAACATCTCCTCTCGAAGACATCCAAGCATAGTCTTGGCCTTCTTGAGTGACTCCTAGGTGGAGGTGCTGCGGTCTTTGATTGCAGCAATGGAACCGGCCAGTGCGTCCTCACAAGCCAGAGCCTCACGGTCAAAATCCACTCCGACGGCATCTACGATTAACACAAGTCAGCAAGGGAATAAGCAAAAGACAAAGAAGAAAATTCGAATTGAGCAAAACTACAACCACACATACCAGACAGTGCTTGGGCGATAAATAGAAGTTGTTGTGCGAACCCTTTCTCTTTGTGAGCTGTAGTGGCCAGCAGGTCCTCTTCGCGTTTCTTCGAGTCCTGCTTGAGGCGCTCAAAGGCTTCGAGTGCTTCGTCCCGCTTGATCTCCGCCTTGCTGAGTCCTTTTTTAAGGGAGCTCAGACGACAAAGAAGATCATTGTTTTCCTCTAGCATAATGAAGGAAAGCATGTCAGGCAAAATCTAAAAAGCATGCCCAACAAAGCAAGGCAAGGATAAAACACTTACTCTGCAACTAGCGATGCTCGTTATATAGACGAGCATGCTGACGACCAAGGTTCACATTTTGCTCGCCAAGACGAACCGCGTCCTAGAGGATAGGCTGCATAAGGAAATATGTCACAACCTAGGATGACACCAGGGAATTTTTGAGCAATACACCTACATACACTTACATGGTCACCCGAAGACTCTAAAGGTTCTTTCTGAGCAGACGTACGAGCAAGAACCCTGTGCTTCCCCAAATTTAGGAGAACTTGAGGAACTCACACCAGAGGAGGCCACTGTCTTCGGGGAGGGCTCAAATTCTTCAATATACTTGCCCTTCGAGTCTATGACTCCCATATCCTCTAGAATGTGACAATTGTCGGATGATGATGATGCAGTCGCACTTGCAAAGAGCAAAATAAAGCTTTCAGCACACAGCCACTACAGTCAAGACATACACTTAACTCCATCGAGCAGCGAAAAGTCACCCATAGAGTTGTTGAGGTCGAAGTCCTCGTCCATCTTCTCATTTAGTTTCCTCAGTTTCTTTAGCGGAGGAGGCACCATGCTGCGAACAGGTACCACCGGAATGGGATCCGTGGTACTCGCATCAGGTGAAGGATGCTTTGGCGCCTCTGGCATAGACGCATCTGAATCATCACTTCGAGAGCACTTGTGGGTATAATCTTTGCTGGGGGGCTCCCTGAACCTCCATAATGAGTACAGTCGACCCTGAGTCGTCATTTTCTTCGGTCTCAGGAGGTAGGATCCCCTTCGGCTGAGGCATCAGCGAACTCGCTACTTTCCAATCCTAGTACAAGCATCACACTGCAATCATAAAATGTCCCACAGACAAGGAAAAACAACAAGGAGTCGATGGAAATCTTACCTCAGGAGGAGAGTTACTCGCGCGGAAGGGCAGCGTGGCTGAGTCTTGATGAGTGCATATTTGCATCATGTTTTACATTATTATTTTGCATTGTAGATGTAGGATCTTGGTATTTTATGATGCTCGTGCACACATTTTATGTCTGTTTTCAGCAGGATCAGGATAGATGATGGATCCAATGGATACACTTATTGAAGCAGTTGTACTGTGGAGAAAAGGAGCCAAAAATAACATAAATCACTTATTTGGGAAATATTAATAATACCAGAAGAAAACCAGAGGCGAACAAGGGAGCCCAACGACCAACTATATGGCGGGAGCAACTCTTCATAGCTCCGGCCGTATAGTTGGCGCCGCCTCCGCCTCGTCAAATAGTTTCACCCCGTGCAATTGGTTCGAGGAGACGACATACAGAACACCCAGAAATCGCAGAAACCTCACCTCCAGAAGGCATATGGAGGGGGAACTCATCCACAAGGGATCCATCTTCGCCCTGCGTAGATCCGGGAGGCTAAGGCATCGATCTTCATCAGCCACCGCTGCATCACCACCATCTCCATCCATCCCATCTACATCTTGTCTAGATCTTGTTGTATTTCCTATACTCGTTGTGGATTTATACAAGTACTATTCAACTATGATTGTTTCTTTGTCATTGCCATGATGTCGATTGCCTCCATGTTTGAGTAGATCATTAGTTCTTGGGGAGATGGAGAAACCCTAGTATGAGATTGAAATAAGATAAAGTCTATTATGATATTCATCGATGTGACCATGTGTTAGATTCTCTACATCTTGATGTTGAGAGAAATCGACCTCTCAATATTTGCTTCTCGTGGGGACTTGATGCAGGGAACTACTTGTTGATAGACGGAGGCATGCTAGCACTTACAGTGACTATAAAGCTGTTGGCACTCCTTACGTATCAACTTGGGAAATCGAGGAAACTCATGGAACACTATCCATGCCATGGGATACGTCCTACGGGATTACATCCCTTAATAGCGCAGTAATTCGATTGATGTCGATTGTTGACTGCTGTGGTTATGAGGATGATGTGAGCAGAGATTGTTGCCTATTCATCCACATACGGAGTTCCTCCCACACATACATAGTTGAGAATGTTCATGATGATAATCTTTATCTTAGATCTTTACAATACTAGTGGTGTATCTGCTACTCCCTGAGAATGATTTTTCTCTACTGCAGTTCCAATCTCTCTTACATATGTGATACTTACTTTCTATATTAAGTTATTTTGCTTTACTTTATTATTGTTCTTATACCCAAAACCCAAAAACACATTTTTACACAATACTCACATTTTATCTTGTTACTTAGAACTTTATCTAGCATTTCTATCGCAATAACTATTTCAAGAATTATTAGACTTTAGACTCCAGCTCCCTATGGGATCGATATCTTTATTTCGAAACTACCTACAAACGATACACTTGCAGTCATCAAGCTATTTTCTGGCGCCATTGCCGGGGAGCTAAGCAATGTAGGTCTTTTAGTTTTTGCTTATTTATTTTTATCTTGCTAAATTTTGTTTTGAGTTATAGGTTTCCACCAACATGATGGAGTTTGAGCATATGACTAGTGCTAACCCACTCAACCACTTTGGGAAGCCCTATGATATTTATAAAAGAGACAACTCCAATGAGAAGACAAAGAGGTTTGAAATAAATCCTCTACTGTTAGTATTCTACATAAGAAGCAATTTATTGGAGATGAAGAAGATCCTGATCCATATGAGCATATTGCATGTTTTAAAGATATATGTGGCACTTTTCTATTAACGGGATATACCGCCTATGAGGTAAGGGTTAAACTTTTTAGTCAAACTTTGACAAGTACAACTCTCTCATGGTATAAATCTCTACCCCCTGAAGCCACTACTACTTGGGATAATTTACCCTGTGAATTTCTATCAAAATATTATCCATTATCAAAATCTTTTGGAATCAGTCGTCTTATAATGACTTGGAAGAATCATTCTAATGAAGGACTAGTAAGAGCTTATATTAGATTTAAATATTTACTATGACTATGTCTTCATCATGATTTGCCTGAATGGTATTTGCTACATATCTTTTATGGCGGTTTAATTGAACCTAATAAAATTGAACTAGACTCTTTCGCGAAAGGAGCCTTTATGAATCTCCATATACCTAAAGCTTGGGCTTTACTTAATAGAATTCGTGATCATAGAGTTTCATGGAATTTTGGTCTAGGAAGTGAAGGAGGCATAGAAATAGAGCATGATTGTATTCATGACTATAATAAAAAAGGCCATGTTAAAGAATTATCTAAAGACCTTTATCTGGATTCAGATCTTGTGTTGCAAGTTGTTAAAGCTTTTACAGAACATATTAAATCTCCAAAGGAGGGTCCAATCAAGTATGATCCACCACCTGAACCAGAAAAGAAAAGAGAAGATAAAGCCACGCTTGCCTCCGTAGAACCAATATATGAAGTGCCTTTCCCTAACACTACACAAAAGCATATTTTTGAATATGAACATGTCAAAGTAGTACAGGAAAAGAGGGAAGAGGAAAGCATGCCAGGAGTCATGGAACACCTGAAGGAAAACAAAGATGAAGAGGTAACCAAGGAAGCAATTATGGCTATGTACTCACACTATAACATAGTTGAACTTGATGTAGAGACTTCCATATTGGTTGAAGGTAAAACAAAGGTAAAAGATGTGGGTAAGCCTATTCTTCCCTGCATATTTCAAGAAACCTTGCATTACGGTTTATGTGATCTTGGCACCAAAGTTAATGCTATATCTTATGATTTCTACCTAGAAATAAAAGAAGAAATAGAACCAGCTACAATTGAAAATACTGATATAACAATTATGCTAGCCAATAAAAACCTTAGAATTCCAATGGGAGTAGTTGACAATGCAACTGTCACAATTGGTAACAAATACTTTCCTATTGATTTTGTAATTGTTGATATGCCAGCTGACACTTTTTGCCCTATTATATTTGGAAGAACCTGTTTGGGTGATATAGGTGCCTATGTTAATTTCAAGAAGGAGATTGTGTCTCTTCAGCTTGGGGGAACGGAAAATAAATTCCATTTTTCCAAATTTAAAGACAAACCTCCACAAATATAAGAAGAAGAGGAAGAGAGAACCATTGAGGAAATGGAAGCCCTTTTCTTTGGTAATCAAGAAGATGAAATAAATGAAGATCCAAATCATAAAGAAATAGTTATGGAGGACAAGTCCCTAAAAGAACTAGAAGATGGATTTGATTCACTTCCTATTTTGGGACCTCCAACTGATGAGGCTTTTGACGACCCAGAAAAGAGAGGGGACAAGGAATTACCACCCCCAGAGTTGAAGACTCTACCAGATAATCTCAAATACAGGTTTTTAGATGATACCAATAAATTCCCTATTATTATTAGTGCTAAACTTTCAAGAGAAGAAGAAGAACTCATGAGGATACTTAAGGACCATGCCAAGCCTTTGGGTACTCAATGGATGACTTGAAGGGCATTAGTCCCATGATAGCCATCCATCGAATATTCATGGAAGAAGGTGCTAAACCAGTTGCGGAATTTAATAGAAGATTGAAGCCTGAAATGAAAGAAGTGGTAAGAAAAGAAATTGTATGCCTACTAGACACATGTATAATTTATCCTATTAAAGAGAGTGATTGGGTAGGTACTGTTCATTGTGTCCCTAAGAAGGGCGGTTTTATTGTTGTTCCTAATGAAAACAATGAACTAATACCTACTAGAACTATAGTTGGGCACATGATGTGCATAGATTTCAGGAAATTAAATAAAGAAACTAGGAAAGATCACTATCCATTACCGTTCATAGATCAAACTTTAGAAACGTTAGCAAACCATACTCATTTTTGTTACTTGGACAGATACTCTGGTTTCTCTCAAATAGTTGTTCATATGGATGACCAACTTAAAACAACTTTCATAAGCCCTTATGGTTTACATGCTTACCGATGTATGCCTTTTGGTCTATGTAATGCTCCAGCTACTTTTCAACGATATATGACTACTATTTTTGCTGATTTTATAGAACTTATAATGGAAGTATTTATGGGTGACTTTTCTGTCTACGGAACTTCATTTACTAGTTGCTTGGATAATCTCAAGAGAGTTTTGCAGCGTTGTGAAGAGACTAATCTTGTTCTAAACTGGGAGAAGTGTCACTTTATGGTAAAAGAAGGTATAGTCCTTGGACACAAGGTATTAGGTAAGGGAATCGAAGTTGATAGAGCTAAGCTTGAAGCAATAGAGAGAATGCCACCACCTATGGATATTAAAGGTATAAGGAGTTTTCTTGGTCATGTGGGTTTTCACACAAGATTTATTAGAAATTTCTCGGGTATATCTAAACATTTGACTAACCTCTTGCAAAAGGGAATAAGATTTAATTTTTACGATAAGTGTCTTAAAGCCTTTGATAAACTTAAAAATTCTTTAACTCAAGATCCCATCATTAAACCACCTATCTGGGATACAACCTTTGACTTAATATGTGAAGCTAGCGATGATGTTGTAGGAGTAACTCTTGGAAAACATATTGGTCGTAGATTTAATATTATACATCATGCTAGTAGAACTCAATAGTGCTCAAAAAAATTACCCTAAGGAAGAAAAGGAACTGTTTGCTATATTTTCTCTTGCGATAAATTTCGTTCCTATATAGTTGATGCAAAGGTAAGAGTTCACACGGATCGCGATGGCTTAAAAGAACTCCTTGAGAGGAACGAACATAAGCCAAGACTGATCTGTTGGATTCTTTCACTTCAAGAATTTGAGTTGCAGATTGTGCAGAGGCAAGAAATAAAGATGTTAGATGTAGTGTCCATGGTTGCTCAGGAAGACACCAATCTTATTGAGAGGAACATTAGTCTTGGTGATTTTCATTTACGGGAATTATTTGATGAACTAAAGTCAATTCCTCTAAGAGAGAAGGAGTCCTTGTTGTGGGAGGAACTTTTCATCCCCAATTAAACGAGTGGTAAGTGCAAGGTAAGTGTTCTTACTCAAATAAGTGATTTATTTTCACAATTTTTACTCTTGAAAATGCTGTTTTCGAATTCCTTGTGTTTTTCTGAAGTTTTAGAGGGGTTTTACCAACTATACGGGCGGAGCTATACGACCGGAGAGGGGGCTCCCGCCGTATAGTTGGTCGTTAAACTCTCTATATCATCTTTGTGAAATTATTTTCGATATCTTAGCCTATACGGTCGCAACTATACGACCAGAGCAAAAATTCCGGCCGTATAGTTGGTCGTTAAACTCCCAGGCACTTTTGATTTTTGGTGTCTGTATCTATACGATCACAACTATATGACTGGAGCAAAAATTCCGGCCGTATAGTTGGTCGTTAAACTCCCAAGCAGTTTTGATTTTTGGTGTTTGAATCTATACGGTCACAACAATACAACCGGAGCAAAAATTCCGTCCGTATAGTTGGTCGTTAAACTCTCAGACACTTTTTCGTTCGATCCTTCTTTTATATTCATAAAAAAAGTTATTGTCGGTTCCGAGTCGTGATTTAATTGACCTGGACTCGAGATATTTGGAAATATCTGCCCGGAACCAACTATATGACCGGACGTATACATGTCGCGCCCGTATTATTGGTCGTTACGCGGCAGGGCACTTCCAAATCCGTGATTTCTTTCTCTGTTCTGTTTGGATTCTTTTCTTGGACGAAAATTTGGTGTTTCTCGCAAGTTTTACCGACCTCTGACCCCTCTTATATACTGCCATTGTCTCTCTCTCTAATCATAATCTACAGAAACTAATCTACCTCTTATTCTCGCGAGAGGGCTCTCAACCAAGGGCTAGAAGTCAAGAAGAAGGGCTCCCATGGAGATCGGGAGCAACAACGACCAAGGCAAGGAGATCAAGACCATCCCAATAGAGTTCCTCGACACTGACCATGGGTGTCGGAAGAGGGATTTAAAGGCCCTAGAGCTGAAGATTGGGGAATTGGACAAGGAGAAGCCAGGGACACCCAAACACCTTCGATTGTTGCGACTTTATCTTGATAAACTTGATGAAGATATCAAGCGGACAACCGAAACGGGTTTTGCCATGAGTATTAAGGCGCTACAAACACTCCAAGATAACAATGAGTTCATTAAAGAACAAGTAAAAGTGCTAGAGAGGAACAATCTTTTCTACAAGCTGCGTGTTAAGGAATTAGAAGCTGTCAATCAATCCCTGCGCCTTAGCCTAGCCTGTAAGGATAAGATACCATGTGCCATAGCGCCATAGTGATCTCAACAATCACGGTATCAAATAATCGCAAGGGATTATTTGATCCTGCCTGGCTTGATTCCAAGCTTGGGGAGATCTTTAAGACCTTGTAATCTATCTTATAAGTTTTTATTATTATTCTTGCATTAGTTCAAACTAGAAATAAAGTTTGCATCATTAGAATTCCCTTTAGAAATAGTCGATCCCATTTATGAAATTCCTAGTTTATTATTATATATGGAGCAATATTGAGTTAGTGTTTGCTTTATTGATATATGAATGGCTTGAGTATGATTTTACTTACACTTGATGATAACAATAGGAGTCTTCCACACTATTGGTATTAATGGAACACAAAGAGATAATTTGGTCAATATGATGTAAGTCTATGATACATTGCAAATGTATCTATAATTTTTGATGTTCCATGCTTGTTTTATATCTACTTTCTTATGTTTTGTCCACACTTTGGAGTATTTTTACACATTTTCTAGAACTAACCTATTAACAAGATGCCACAGTGCCAATTGCCTGTTTTCTACTGTTTTTGGTTTCAGAAAAGCTAGTAAGGAAATATTCTCGAAATTGGACCGGACAAAATCCCAAGTCAATATTTCACTAGAAGGAACACAGAGTCCGGAGGGGAGACGAAGAGGGGAGCTAGGCCGGCGACACCTGGTGGTGGCGCGACCATCCCTAGCCGCGCCACCAGGGGGTGTGGGCCCCCTGGCACTCCACCGACCTTTCCCCTTCGCCTATATATTGCCTCCAGGACGAAAACCCTAAGTACGCGATCAAAATTCCACGAAAGAGTCTATAGCCACCACCATCAGCATCCCTAGATCAGGAGGGATCTGAAGCTCTTCCCGGCACCCTGCTGAAGGGGAGAGATCACCCTGGAGGCCTTCTTCATCACCATGCCTGCCTCCGGTGTGATGCGTGAGTAGTCCATCCCTAGACTACGGGTCCATGTAGTAGCTAGATGGTTGGTTCTTCTCCTTTGTGCTACCATGTTTAGATCTTGTGAGCTCCGTTCATGATCAAGATCATCTATTTGTAATCCTACATGTTGTGTTTGCGGGGATCCGATGGATATTGAGATGCTATTTCAGATTGATTATTGATTCTATCATGTCTTTGTTATTTGTGATCTTGCATGCTTTCCGTTATTAGTAGCTATCTTGGCCAAGTAGATGCTAGCAACTCCAAGAGGGAGTATTTATGCTCGATAGTGGGTTCATGCCTCTAGTAATCCGGGGAAGTGACAGAAATCTCTAAGGTACTAGATGTGTTGTTGCTACTAGGGAGAAAACATCAATCCTTTGTTCATAGAACAATCGTATTGTTTACTTTACACACTTTGCTTAATGCAATTATCTGTTGCTTGCAACTTAATACTGGAGGGGGTTCGGATGATAACCTGAAGGTGGATTTTATTAGTCATAGATGCAGTTGGATTACGGTCTATGTATAATGTTGTAATGCCCAATCAAATCTCACAGGAGTCAAGATGATTAGTATATGCATGTATGCTTTCTCGATGTTTGTCAATTTCTCCGCTGTAATTTGTTCACCCAACATGTCATCTATCTTAAGGAGAACCACCACTAGTGAACTATGGACCCCGGTCCATTATTTTACCATCAATCTACAACTATTTACTGTTTTCTGTTTACTTTCTGCAAGCAATTACTATCTTCCACACAATACGTTTAATCCTTTGTTTTCAGCAAAACCAGTGAGATTGACAACCTCACTGTAAGTTGGGGCAAAGTTCTGTGGTTGTGTTGTGCAGGATTCCAAGTTGGAAACAACACCTTGGAGGTGTTTCCTTGCTCCTACTGGTTCGATAACCTTGGTTTCATAACTGCGGGAAAACTTGTTGTTGTGCTCATCATACCTTCCTCTTGGGGTTCCCCAACGATCTCTACATATGGAGCAAGCAGACTACGGTTTGATTCACAAAGGAAAATTATCTATACTATTAAGTTGAAAACTAAACCTTGAACAAAGGAAAATGAAAGTGATATCTAAATAGAGTGAGAATAGGTCGTGGTAGAATCTCAAGTCATAAGAATGCTTCATATATAGTTGGAATTTGATAATTGAGATCGTTGAACTTTGACTTCCTACATGAAGTGGAATATATGGCTAGCTCCTTTGCACATCACTTAAAACAAAAGTGCGAGCATATATGCAAAAGAAAAGAAAAAGAAAGAAGAAAAAAGTGAATGTGCAAAGAGCAAATAGGCATATACCACTGTATTGTAGTATGACAAAGAGATACTTTTGAGATTTTGAATCCCAAGTGAATACGTTGATCCTAAAACACTTGGGACTACCTCATTAACTCATTTGGTTGAACCGGATTCTTTTACATTATGTTGAGATGCATCTTTTATAAACTATTGATAACTAAGGTCTGAAAGCCTTCCAATACTATGCAGATGGTTCGAGTAAGGTACTATTCATGAACTTATTCCCCTATATCGTACATGATAAACACATGCTGCAATTGCCTCATTTATTTTATCGACTTAGCTTCATGAATATGAGGATCACATCCATTAAGCTAAAAACTTGCTCAGGACGAGCAAGAGTCTAAGCTTGGGGAAGTTGATGAGTGCATATTTGCATCATGTTTTACATTATTGTTTTGCATTGTAGATGTAGGATATTAGTATCTTACGGTGCTCGTGCGCACATTTTATGTCTGTTTTCACCAGTATCAGGACTGATGATGGATCCAATGGATACAATTATTGAAGCAGTTGTACTGTGGAGAAAATGAGTAAAAAATAAAGTAAATCGCTTATTTGGGAAATATGAATAATACCAGAAGAAAACCAGAAGCGAACAAGGGAGGCAGAGAGCCCAACGACCAACTATACGGCGGGAGCAACTCTTCCGCCTATATAGCTCCGGCCGTATAGTTGGTACTACCTCTGCCTCGTCAAATAGTTTCACCCCATGCAATTGGTTCAGGATACGACATACAGAACACCCAGAAATCGCAGAAACCTCACCTCCTGAAGGCATCTGGAGGGGGAACTCATCCACAAGGGATCCATCTTCGCCATGCGCAGATCCGGGAGGCTAAGGCATCAATCTTCATCATCCACCGCTGCATCACCACCATCTCCATCCATCCCATCTACATCTTGTCTAGATCTTTTTGTAATTCCTATACTCATTGTGGATTTATACAAGTACTATTCATCTATGATTGTTTCTATTATCATTGCCATGATGTTGATTGCCTCCATGTTTGAGTAGATCATTAGTTCTTGGGGAGATGTAGAAACCCTAGTATGAGATTGAAATAAGATAAAGTCTATTATGATATTCATCGATGTGACCATGTGTTAGATTCTCTACATCTTGATGTTGAGAGAAGTCGACCTCTCAATATTTGCCTCTCGTGGGGATTTGATGGAGGGAACTACTTGTTGGTAGACGAAGGCGTGCTAGCACTTACAGTGACTATAAAGCTATTGGCACTCCTTACGTATCAACTTGGGAAATCGAGGAAACTCACGGAACACTATCCATGCCATGGGATACGTCCTACAGGATTACGTCCCTTAATAGGGCAGTAATTCGATTGATGTCGATTACTGACTGTTATGGTTATGAGGATGATGTGATCAACGGTTGTTGCCTATTCGTCCACATACGGAGTTCCTCCTACACATACATAGTTGAGAATGTTCATGATGATAATATTTATCTTAGAACTTTACAATACTAGTGGTGTATCTGCTACTCCCTAAGAACGCCTTTTCCCTACTGCAGTTCCGATATCTCTTACATAAGCGATACTTTCTTTCTGTATTAAGTTATTTTGCTTTACTTTATTATTGCTCTTATACCCAAAACCCCAAAACACCTTTTTACACAATACTCGCATTTTATGTTGTTACTTAGAACTTTATCTAGCATTTCTATTGCAATAACTATTTCAAGAATTATTAGACTTCAGACTCCTGCTCCCTGTGGGATCGATATCTTTATTTCGAAACTAGCTACAAATGATCTGTGCACTTGCAGTCATCAAGTCTCTAGGAAGAACATCCTTGGCGGTGAATTTTGTCAGCGCCAGGACTTTTCTATCCACCTCCCCTGAAGACAGATCTTCAGAAGAAATGCGAGTTGGGTCACTCACACTAGTCCAACACGATAGTGGGTGCGCCCTAGCCTGCAGAGGCTGCACCCGATGCTGCAACCACATGCGAATGAGATCCACGCCGGTAACTTCCTAGCCTCGGATGAACTCAAGGTCGTAGACACGCTTGTACAAGACTTTGACTTCCTCGGCTTTGCCAGGCATCACGACATTCTTCCAGGACCTCTTTCTCTTCAGCTCAGCCTTTGGGTCGAAAGGATCAAGTCCAAATCTTTCTCCATCACCTTCTGGTCGCGGATATAAAACCACTTGTCCCTCCATCCTTGGGAGGACTCGACAAGATTGAGGCTAAAATACTGGACATTGGGGTCCACATAGATGTCGCAGTCGCCAAGATCATAAGTCACCGAGCCAGACCGCGACCGCCTCTTTAGCTTGAAGAGCTTCTTGAAGAGCCCAAAGTGTGGCTCGATTCCGAGCCATCACTCGCAGAGGGTGATATAACACGCAATGTGCAAGATGGAATTGGACGTCAACTGGTGAAGTTGAAGCCCATAAAAGAAAAGCAACCCTCGCACAAACTTTTGGAGGGGGGAGAGAGGCCCCAGATAATGAATGCTAAGAACATCACCCGAAACCCAGCGGGAGGATCGGGGATTACCTCCGATCCGGGGAGCTGGCAGTCCACCGCATTGGCTGGTAGCAGACTGCCTTGGCAATACATCTGGAGCTTGTGCTCCTTCAAAGTGGTACGCCGCCACGACCCGTTGGTCACGTGGGTCCCCGCACCTTTATTCTTCGTAGCCGCGGTGGCGGTACCGGACACAGTGGTGACGGTGCCCTTCCTCCTCGTCGCGGCAGCGGCAGATCCAGCGGTAACAATACCCTTCTTATTCCCCATCTTCTAGCGGCGAAGAGATCGGAGGAAGTAACTAGGCAATGCTTTGAGAACGTCTAGTGTAGCGGAGCAGATGGGCGCAACGAAGCAGAGGAGAATGGAAATGGCAGAAGTGCGCAAAGGAGGAAGAAGATCAGTGTGAAAATTACCGCACAAAAAACCCTACTTAAGTACCAGGGAATGCCATCCAACGGCTCGTAGAGCTTCACCTAGACGCGTGGCGCACATCAACGAAGACGTGTGGCAGTGGAAACAGTGAACCGTCACTGCACGTTCCCTACTACGTGCGAGAATCAAGGAGGTGCAGTTAAAACCAAAGATTACGCATGACTGGTTAAATCCCAGTCAGACTTCGGGGCCCACCTCCGTCACGCCCCATCAACACCGCTTATACGGGCAAATGATCTTAGAGAATCGTCAGCACTGACGTCATTAAGATATGCACTCCAGCAGGAGTTCTCTTCGACTGACCTAGTCCATTGGTCGACTCCACAACTCGACCAAACACTCGAGGGCTACTCCTATCAGGAGCGCTGGCCGTGCACCCGAAATTTTTAAAAGGGCACAGAATTGCCTTGGTAAACATACAAAGATATTTACATCTCAAACCCCCTCTTTTGAATCAACGATTCAATTGCGGACTCGGGGGCTCCTCCCATAGGGTGCGTTGAAAGCACAATCAACAAAGGTAAATATAACGATAGCAGGCGACAAATGTTCAAAGTCCCCACTCGAGTCTGCGACTCGAGTAGGCACTCGGGGGCAACTCCCATAGGGAGCGCTAATCGCGCACCCTATGAAAATAAAAGATACATGTACATGGGAAAAATCGTTGATCACATCCGCACCATGGGCATTCGAAGCATTCAGTGACTCCGCTTCACAATCGTTGAACATAGTCTACAAGGAGACAACGTCTCCTGGGTCACCCGAATCACCTCCGCGGTGAATAAACTTTCGGATGCCGCATTAACAACATGAAGGTAAGACCTGCAAAAGGCCTGGCAACGCACCTGATGCGCTCTACCAGAAATAATTCGTACCTACATGCATGATAAAAAGCCTTGACCGACGCGCCGAGTGCTCATACCAAAACACTAGAATTCAATTCTATAATACCTCTGCGGCAGGAGTTGAGTTATGCCAGCAATGTTCCAAATCCGAGTCCAGGGACTCGAGTTTGAGTAGATAGCGTTGTTTTGCCCTAAGGCAGTTAACCGATCCCGATCCGTCGGATGTATCAGGCACGCATATTGACAATCTCTATGGCACAAACTGTGGCACCCGAAAGAACTTCGGATGCGCCTACATTCCATGCAGCCGGAGACTTCTAGTCTCCACCCGAATCTACGATTCGGCTGGATACTCGGGGGCTACTGACATGGGTATACCTTACAGGTACACAAGGTTAGCCTATACGGTCCAGCCCAAGAGGAGTCCACTATGCGAATGAAGCCTAGTAAGGATTTGGGTGGCCCACAAGAACACGACTTCTTGAAGAACACGACAAAGATTAGATAGAAACTTGAAGGGAAAACCTTAATCTGTGACCGACTCGGCCTGCTATACCGGGATATAGCCTCCATATATAAAGGCTAGGAGGGGGCGGCGAGGAGGACAATCCACAACCTTCGTATACACCTCGCCAGATTGTATCTGCGCACCCCTTGTAACTTTTGACTTCCCAATAATCAAGAGCAGACAAGCAGAAGTAAGGTTCTCTTCGAGGCCTGGACCTAGGTAAACCCTCGTGTCCCCCTATGTGCTTGTTTGCTAGCCGATCGATGCCTCCAGCGCTCCCCAGTTCCTCGAACCTAAGTCCATCAACAATAGACATTCATGAGTTAACCCCTCGTCAGTTGGTTTCAAGTTTCAACAGAAAACGATAACACTATCACGAAGACATATATGTGTACAACCACCATGGCTGCAACACAAAAATTGACCCTTCACATCAAATATCCAGGATCGTTGCAGCAAAATGCTTTTGCCTACGAAAAAGGCACCAACTTTGATGGTCCAACGTCTTCCCAGAACTCGGTAGCATGACCTCGAGCTCCAATGCGATGTATCCATGGTGGTTGGAAGGAGGAACCAAAGGTGGTAGATGTGAGATTTTCTCCACTGATAGGAAGACCGATAGTTTAGTTTGATCTATCAGCTGAATAGGATCGTTTACTTAGTTATTACTAATAGAACTCATGGGTGCATAAAAATGGTTCAATCTAGTGATTCCAATAATGTTCAACCCAGACACACCGTTTTGACTCCCATGTTCGAAATATGTGAATGAGACGTCAACTTATTTTCCTTCTCTTTTTTTTTTGCTCAATTCTATGTTTTTAACATGATAGCTAAACTTACTATGCTTGTTTTGTAGAGGAAAGGGTTTTCCCGGACTTCATTAAATTAACCATAGCTACAATATTCATCTCAACACATAACTTACTCACAAGTTTGCACCAAAACAAATAGAAAATGTGACTCAATAAAAGACAAGGAAAGTTGTGCACAACGTTGACTTTTCGCTAGGAGACATACGCCATTCTCCTTTCTCCTCTGCAACTAGCCAATTTGGATTTCCCTCTATTTCCCTTTTTTGAAGGAAATTGTTTCAGTCTTTCAGAGTCACAACTTAGGTACCCATGGCGCCCAACTCCTCCTTGCGTTGAATTTGTTCACAATCCCCTCCAACAGCTTAGTGCACCAGACAAGCTTGTCCTCTGTGTCCTATCTCACTTTCAGGGAACTCCACTATTAATCCAGTAGCAATATTGAATATGACTGAACTTGGTTCACCTAGCCATTAATTTTCAAAACACACAAAGATCCTCGCTTTTCAATCCCCCATAACAACGCAACAATCCCAACTGCACTAAATTTCTTGTAATCTTACTATATACCTTTTCAGCCATACATTTACACATTCATAAGCAATTGGCAAACTGAAAGTTAACATCAAATGCGCAATTAATGGAATCCCGGAAATAACAAGCTAAAGGGCACGTGAAGAAGAGATGCGAGATTGTTTCATCTTTCCCACACAACAGACATTTTGATTCACACCTCCCCTATGTGTACCACGTCCATGGTCAGAGTACTTTGCTTGGACACAGTAATCAGAGAAAGCTTTTGACACGAAGTGGTATTTTCGCTATCCAAATAAATCTATGCGAACAGTCCTACAACATTGCATTGTAGTGTCAAAAGACCTGAGTGAAAAAACCATGTGAATTTCCAAATAAGTATGTCAAGATCACACATACAACTTCATATTGCAGACAAGACCAGTGTTCCCCAAGAGATCCATCAAAGCCCTCTTAAATCTAAGCGACATGAAATCATGTATAAACAGTTCTTGAATATTAGTTAATAGTCTGGGATTTTCCAGCAACGTTTTTATCGGCATACAGTGATGTTAAAAAGGCACACCTAGGGGTGCGTTTAAGCGCGCCTATGAGCTGGACGACCACAAAACACTTTGGGCCTAATCGTTTTATGTGTGCGCTTAAGCGCGTCTAGGCGTGCGCAGAGGCGAAACTTGGAATTAAATCCTAGCGTATTTTTTTTTTGAACCTTAGGATGATTCTCCCATAAGCTATCATATCTCCTTTTCTCGATTGTATTTACAAGAAGACAAAAAAATGTTTTATCTACACTAAACCCAGGCATAAATGAGACCGTGAGAATGATGTTGCAGTCTTGTTGATACTTCCTTGTCAGCATTTGTTGCCAAAATCCTTACTATTTGAAAAGTTTCCACATACATTTCGAGAAGGACACAGATCCTATGACGTAGAGTAACTCAAAGCCACATGACCTTAAGTAAGAGAATCTAAAGAGTGGGGCAATGTTAATAACATAAATGTCTAAAAAATAGTATCCCTTGATCTTTTGGTAAACACATTGTTTTTAACTAGATGGCATTTCTATTTGTCTTTGTCTAGACTGTACAACAATCTTGCACTTTGCCCCAAGAGGGAGTCTATAAAAGGAGAACATGTATATAGGGTTTTTTGTTCACAAAGAAGAGTTGATTAAAACCTCCGTCCACTCAATTGCCAACATTTTCACTTGCAAAAGTTTCAACATTTTATCCATTTTTCCCTCGGTTGGTTGCCGGCCACTAAATTTAATTTCATGGAGCATAACCTAGATAAAGTTTTAAACATGAAATTAATTCTTTGCAACTCTCTAGATTGAAAATTAACTTTAAAAAGAGTGAAAATTTAGGATTTGGAAAAGCACCCAAAGTAGAAACACAGTATAAAGAGTTATTTGGCTGTGAATATATATCCCTCCCTTTTAGATACTTGAGAGTTCCAATTCATTTCAGAAAAGTAAAGAATGGAGAATGAAACCAGTAGAAGATCACTTTGAGAAAAATTACCATGTTGGTTGGGTAAATGACCACCCTACGTTGATCACTTGGTTCTAATCAAGTCAGTCCTTACTAGCTTGCGGATGTTCCTGTTATATTTCTTGGAAGTACCTAAAGGGGTGCGGTAGATATTATTTATATCACATTTCTTTTGACAGAGTGATAGCCAGAAAAAATATAGATTGACTAAGTGGAATATCATTTGTAGATCAAGGGATCAAGGCGGTCCAAGAGTAGAGGTCCTTGACATAAAAATAGATGTCTACTTAATATGCGATTGTTTAAACTTCTAAATGGGGAAGAAGTATGAAAACAGCTATTAAAGAACAAATATCTTCACTCTAAATCATTATCATAAGTGCAAGCAAAACCTAGTGACTCATCTTCTAAGAAAGGCCCAATGAGAGTGAAGGACAATTTATTTTCACGAGGATCTTTTGTAGTAGGAGATGGAGAAAATATGAGATTCTAGGAAGACATTGGTTAGGTGACTCTCCTTTATCCCATCAATATCATATGCCACGTAACTAGGGATGGTAACTGATAGTGGATAATCTGAACTATCCGACATTCGTATTCGAGAAATTGAAAATGGTCATGGTAATATCCGAATCCGTACGAACATAGATATGGATGTGGTAAATATCCGGATTCATTTTGCAAAAAGAAATACGAATGTGGTTTTGAATTTTGAAGCAGATGTGGATATGGAAATGGATATATCCGTATTCAAATAAAATTAGGTTAGCCTATTTCAGTAATTGTAGTCCGATATGGCAATTATCCAACCTAAAAACTAACAAAATGTTTTATACGATTGATCTTAAAACTATTGTGTATTATATCAATATGTTTATCTCAATGTCATTATATAGTTGGCTGACTATAAGACACGAGTCTATTATTTTGTTATTCATATCCATTCTGAATTGATAAAATATCCGATCCGCATTCGTATTCGAGTATTTTGTGACAAAGAGAAAATACAACATATATTAATATCACTCCACTTTGCTAAAATTGAATGACATATTCTTCACATGACTTTTAACTTACCACCTACTCAGGAGTTGGTTGAATGGTATTGCTAAAATAGTCACAAACCAATGTAAGATCACCATCTAACAGAAGTATTGCATTATCTACATACTGCATGATAGTCACAGCACCGACGGTTAATTCAGATGCGTGTAACCATGGCATTAAGTTGTTGCATTAATTGTCTACAATGGTACTATATCAGTTCCTGTATCCCCCTTGCTCCTACTAGAACAGATGATACATCTACATATGCAGCCAATGTGCTGTACATACAACAATGCACTTTACAAATCCGAAACCCAAACCCATGAAGCCCCGTCACCTACAAATCTAACAACAGACAATTATATCAGCCTATACATCTGTTACAACACTATTGAGTCGTCTATACTATCGAATATATACACTGCACGCAATGCAGGATGCATCAATATACGTATGGAGCATGTAGCTAACTTGCTGAGGGTCTCACCCTGGCTATCAGTAAAACTTTCCCTACGAAGCGGACCCCTTCGACTGCTGAATCTCCAGCGCCTGCTCCGCCACCATGATACACGAGTCCATCTCCAGACTCGTGGCGGTCTCGCTGTTCTCGCTGAGGGGCGGTGCTCTCGGCAAAGACAGCATGTCAGGGGTGCACTGTATGTCGGGCTGGATCCCGATGTGGTCGATCTCATGCAGCGCCGGAGACAGGTACTTTGCGACCGTGATGAACAGAGCAGACCCGTCATCCAGCTCCGTCACACTCTGCACACAAGGGACGTATGCCAGCCATCATAAGCTATACATGTATCTGGGAGTAAAGCATACCAAGATCCAAACATTTAGCATTAACATGAGTGTCTAGACAACTCGACGGTCTTGCCTGTATTCTTCCCTTGCCGAATGTTTTGTGGCCTACCAGAATCGCACGGCCGTTGTCATGCAACGCTCCGGCCAAGATCTCACTTGCGCTGGCACTTTCTTCGTTGACCTACACGTGTTGACATGGATGGACATGAGCAGGCCTCACACAGAGAAGACAGAAGTAATTCGTTTCATTTTATTTTATTACAAATGAAAGTTTGCGCAGAAATAATTAGGTGGTGCAGGTATTATGGGGAAAACAAATATTATAGTACCGAAACAAAAGGTATCAGAAAATGACTAATTTGTACGTGGGAAAATATATATCTTTTTGGAGATGTTGGTATGATAAACTTCATCCTATGTTGACACTACTAATCGTCAAATTTATATCTGTGCTTCCAAAGTACTCTCACTGTCTGAGAAATGAGTAGCTTCTGTGAGGTATTGCAACTCTGTGGTTTCACTCTTTTCTCTTAAGAGAACTAAAACGGCACGATTAAAACTGAAATAGCAGCAAAGCAGGACTTTGTTCTGCTTGCCTGTTCAAAAAGGGAAAACATGATTAAAGGGAAAAAAACAAAATGGGAACTCACAAGCACCACAAGAGGATCATGTGTTAAAGATTGGCCTTGGACCATATTTATTGCCCGCACATTGCCCTCCCGATCAACGGTGTTCACTAGAGTTTCATCTCCATCTAACCAAATTTGGGCCACGTCAAGACCAGCTTTTACTAAACCACCCTGATACAAACAATACCATTAATATTGAAAATAAAAATTATAAATATGTTCTCTGATAAGAAAAGACTGACTGGATTGTTCCGCAGATCTAAAATATATGACTGGACACCTTCATCCTCCATCCTTTTGACGGCACTTTCCATTTCAGCAGCAGCAGTCTGGGTTGAAACACAGATGGAACATGACACAAAGGAGATAACATATTATTAACAATATTTTCATCTTCAGCAAATTCATTAGTATCAAGACAATCAGATCAATACTAGTTTTACAGTGTAAATGGTCAGGGTTTTGCAATAATAATATCCTGAAGATAGATAATAGAATTTAGACTTGGAGAAGATACAAGTGCTGGACTAGTTTGGTAGATTTGCGGTGTGAATAAAACATAACATGAGCATGCACATTGACATGGAACAACCTATCACTTTCCATTCTTCAGTATAACTGGTTGTTTTTTTTTGGAAATTCAGTATATGACTGGCTACTGGAATCGTCGAAGCACTAGACATATATTTAGTAATATTGTCTCGTATACAAAGCAACGAAAGATCTTGTTATTTATTGTCGTACTAAGAACTATTAAAGCTTTGCTTATCGATAACAAGATTCAGATATCAAATAAAACAAAGATTGGTATTTACCTGAGAAAAGGCAGCTAACCTAACATACCCAGTCTTCCCCTCAAGGCCATCACCCGACCTATGAGAGATGATTGCAGTTGACAGAGGTGAAATATTGATAACTTCACGAGATAGCTGGACCTTTTGGAACAAAGTGTGTACATGTTAGAATAAAATAAAATATATAATATACTTAAAGAGGGACTAAACACATCTCGAATTAAATTGAACAAAATGCAACACTTTCCGAATTGCACGGATGGAAAATCTTAGTCATAAAGTTTCAAATAGGGGAAGGTCGGAAGACTTCTTATTATGGGAGAAAAGGAAATTTAAACAATATTTATGTACCACCTATCGTTTTGGACAGGTGTTCTATCACACAATGCAAAGAAGCCAGGTATATACCTCTTTTTGCTTTGTCCTACCACTCCTTTCATTTCTAGTACCCTGGAGACATGATGATGGTGCATCAGATCAAATACAGGAAGACGAGAAAGTTATCTCTGCGTATAAGCAAGTTAACAAAAGTATTTTTTTTTCTGAAAGGGAAGTTCAAACCACCAGCCTCTGCATCAAAATGATGCACACAGCCATTTTTATTAATTGAGTAATTGAGAATTTGGGATGCAATTGCAAATAAGAGTTCAGTAAAAGATTGAGATATTGTGCTTTTCAAATACAATTAACAAGTACTTCTCATGTTATGGCTAAGCATAAGGACATACATCCAATAGTTTCACTTGCACAGTCGTTCCAGCACGACCTCGAAGTCGCTGAGCCACAGCTTCTCCGTCCAACCCCAAAACACTATTCCCTGCATAATGCCAAAAATCAGCCAAGATTAAGGGCATAGAAAACAACGAAAATAGGAAAGTACTTAGCACGAGCAAAGCATCATTCTCAATCATCTCTGAATTATCACCACATACGAAGGTTAAATTGCACAAGAGACAGTTCAACTGTTAAAAAGACATCCTTCTGCCTTATATGTTCAGAGACACAAGCATGGCTCGTATTATTTAGGCACACCATAGAGTCCACACCCCTACCAATGTTTTCTTTAGTTTTGACCAATATGGGTGGATAAAAAGGCCGAGTAAACTAATAGGGATAATTGACTAGCCTCCTACAAAAACAGACAATTAGAAGAGAAAGTTAAATACCATCGATTTCAACAAGCTCATCGCCCTCACGTATGCCCGCTCGATCGGCTGGTCCTCCCTGAACGCAGTTCATAACAAGCTGCAACAGGTTTCAGAGTTAGATTTTAACACTCTGGTCCTATTACGGTGTCCTCTTATACACGGAGATAGAGAAAAAGTGAACTCGCCAAGCGTCCAGAGCCAGGTTCCGTGTTTATGAATATGCCGACCCCTTGCAGATTCCCGTCACTTCCGATCCTGAAACTCTGGTATTCCTGCATCTCACCAACCATACATACATTAGCCAATTCAATTCAGTAAATCTGGAAACAAGCCTGAACCCAGAGAGTGCACATCGTCACTGTACCTTGGGGCTGATGATCTTTGTGAAGGGGTCGCCCAGCGTGGATACCATCCCGCTGATCTTGCCGTAGGCGGCGTCCGCCGATTTCAGCGGGAACATCTCCACCATCGTCTGCTGAAGCTTCTGGTCCCAGTCTGCCATGCACACCAGAGCAGAATCACATACCACTCCAAATTGGTAACATCACAATTAAGAAACAACAACACAAAATCAAATACTACTCCAAATTTACACCACTTACAGTTCTACCTTTCCAAGTTATTATTTCTTGAATTCAAAACAGCGCCGAGACCAAGTAGTGTATGCAATCAGGTATACCTTGGTGGTTGAAGGTAGGGTCGACGAAGGTCTCACGGATGAGGCCCCATGCCTCAACCAGCGTCCTCTGCACCCGGTTCACCTCGCGAGCCTTGGAGACGGGGAAGGCGACGGTGAGCGACTCGGCCCGGGCCGGCGGCGGGGCGACGATGTCCCCGGCGAATCCGGTCAGCGACACAACGGCTGCGGCCGCAAGCCCCGCCGCCGCCTTCCCCAGCGCTCCGACGTCGTGCTCCAGCCGCGCGGAAGCCCTGATAACCGGCGGAGGCTTCTCCTGCCTCTCGGACCTCACCCGGAGCTTGGCTCTCCCGACGCCAAGAACCGCCGGTGGGGTCTTGGGGAGCATGCGCCGCGGGGCGCGCGCGGCGACGAGGGAGCACTCTACCATTTCCATGGAATCACGCAATGTGGCAACGGGGCCGGGTGGGCTCGGGGTCGTTGCGAGATATAACCCGCCGGCCGCCGGAGTCCACCAGAGGGTGGGAGGGTTGAGCAGGCGGAAGAATCTTTTGGTGGACAGGAGGAGATCCGTGTGAGGGATCTCCGCGCGCTGAGACGTGGCCCATTCGGGCGTGTACACGTATCCCTTCGACTTTGTGTGGCCGCGCGCGCAACAAATATGCAGCCGCATACAAAAACCAAAGGGAAATGGACAAAAAACTAAATAAAAAATACAGCATTTTTTACAATCAATACCATAACATATTTATAGTAGAGAATAATAATACATGGTAAAAACATATAAGTTGTCTCTACTACTACAAAATAAAGTTTAGCAATCTTAGGTTTTCAAACCTTTTTCTTCTTTCATGAAATAATTTTGTACTTTCCTAAAAGCAGCCGATTTTTTTTTACATAGATATCAAAGATAAGCCCGTAAAGACCTTACCCAGCGTTTTCCCTAATTTTATTTTGATCCGCAATACCCAAACTACGTGTACCATAGCACAACTATTAACTAAACAACAAGCGGATAAAAGTACCAACATCAATATGTCAGAAAAAATAACTAAACAGTCTAGTGGACTATCAATGGAGAGCTAAGAGCATGAATCACCATTGTCAAAAATATAGCAGTCAGGATAAATATTGCAAGAACAATCCTCCCCACCGCAATCATTGTAAAACAAAGAGATTGGGGCAAACAACCTTGACTCAGACTGCTGGCCTGAATCAGTTTATATAATAGGATTAACAGAGTTTTGTTACAATACATTACACATAGGACTCCTACTCCTTATCGTATACAGAGTCTAACACCCTCTCTCAATATCAACCTCTCTCTTAGGATCCAGAAGATTAAGATTGCGTCTACAAAGTGATAGTCAACTTAAATGTGTTTCGTCCGGACATGAAATACCGGATTAGATGAAAGGTATGTAGCACCGATATTGTCACGCCAAAGGACTGTGGGATGATCTTGAGAGACTCACAACTCTCTCCATAAGGACTACACCCACATGAGCTCAGTTATGGCATTAGCAACCGCCTTGTATTCAGCTTCAATACTACTGCGAGATACTGTAGCTTGTTCGAGCATTCCAGGCGATCAAGTTAGGACCAAAGAATACTACATAGCCCCCCGTGGATCGCCTATCATCAGGACTGCCAGCCCAATCCGCATCCAAGAAGGCTGAGAGATCACAAGACGATTACGCTCAATGGCAGTGGTTTTGGTCGGGTTAACCTCGATACCTCGGCTAGACATGAGGAATCCAAGTAATTTTCCAGCCGAGACACCAAAGGTACATTTTTCCGAGTTTAACTTCATTAAGAACATTCTCAAATTCGCGAATGTTTGCCTGATATCATCTAGGAGAGTATGACTCTCCTTGATTTTAATCACCACATCATCAACATATACTTGCACATTTTCCCTATTTGGTCATGCAGACATTTCGGCATGCACCTCTGATATGTGGCCCCTGTATTGCGTAAACTGAATGGCATAGTGCAATAACAATAAACCCCATACGGGGTAATAAATACAGTTTTCAATTAATCTGCCGGATTTAACGGTATCTAGTGGAAACCAGAATACGTGTCTACAAATGATTAGAGTTCACAACCAGTGGTCAAATCAATAACTTGATCAATTCTAGGCAAAGGAAACGGGTCCTTTGGACATGCCTTATTCAAATTGTAGTCAATGCACATTCGCCATACTACAACAACGTTCGAATCATCCTTCTTCTTTTCCACCGGAACCGGATTAGAGAGCCAATCGGGATGCAACACTTGCATAATAAACAAGGCTACAAGGAGCCGAGCTATCTCATCACCGATAATTTTTCTCATGTCCTTGGCAAAGCGGTGGAGAGGTTACTTCACCGGCCTTGCATCAGGCCTGACATGCAATGAGTGCTCAGCCAACTCCCTCGGAACACCTTGCAAATCCTGAGTGGACCATGCAAAAATGTCTCGATTCTCATGGAGGAAGCTGATGAGATCTCTTTTCTATTTGTCATTCAGGCCCACACCAATAGTGACAGTGCGCTCCGGGAATTTCTCATCCATCTGAACCTTCTTGGTGTCCTTAGTCGGCTGGAAAGACACACTTCCATGTGGGTTACTCAGCGCTGGCATATTCAGCTGAGCTGACTGAGCCAGTGCCACAGCCTCCTGAATCCTCTTCATCTCATGCGCGGTCACCAATGACTCGGCCAGATTTGATCCAGATGAGGCACACTCCATAGAGTGCCTAAAATCTCCCGCCACAGTGATGATCCGATTTGGCCCTGACATCTTCATCTTCAGATAGCTAATGTTGGTATTGTCCATGAACTTGGATATTGCTGGCCTACCAAGCAACCGCATGATAACAATTGTCGAGGTCCACAACTTCAAACAACAAATTCTCTGTTCTTCAATTATCTCTCGTGCCGAATAAAACATCTATTTGGACTTTTCCAATCGGCTCACAAGACAACCCCGACACAATGCCATGGAAAGTGGTCTTAGTCGCCTGGAGCATATTCTCCAAGATACCCAACTTATGCATTGTGTCCTTGTACAATATATTGATATTGCTATCATTGTCAATAAGCACCTTGGAGAACTTCACATTCAGATTCGGCCCAATGAAAGTTGGGTCAAGCATGTTGGTGGACGAGGTGCCTAGGACGGACCCATCTCACCTTGTCTAGCACGTTGCATCCGCACACACTGCCGAGTCGTATGATTCACCGGCTTACTCGAATTGACCGTGTGAAACTTACACGGCTGATCCAACATAGTCGCATACGTGTACCTTGGCCTCTCCTGCCATTGTTTCTTCTGCTCAGCACTCCACTACTTCTTTCCGTCAGTTTTCTGTGTCCACTGCTGGCCACTGATCTTCTGTCGCTGGCTATTTCTAGCACTTGGCTGATCTTGGTTCACATCAGCCACTTGATTCGAACCATACTGGTAATCCGGCCTCTCATCTCTTCTTTTACCTTAGAAATCATTCCTTCGGGATGATCCAGCCCTGTCTCGGAAGTAATACTCCTCATTCGGATCTACCGACATAAGCAGGGGCTAGGTCGGATCATCCAATGCATATAAATCTGCAATCTTGATTGTTTCGGCCAACGTAGTTGGCATATCATCTCTCTATAGCCTTTGCCACAACACACTTGCATGTCGACACCCTTGTGCAAACCACACAATTGCCCGTGACTCGATAATTCCTTCACACGAGTTATGTAGGGTACACCACCGAGTCAAAAACTCTCAGTCAGTCTCATTTGGCCTTTGTTTACACATTGCCAGCTGCTGTGGTCGATTCGGCCTTCTGTATGTACTAGTGAAGTTACTGACAAACACTTCTTCAAAAACCAACCAGCAGTTGATACTTCCTGACGGCAAATTATTGAGCCACACTCTCACTGGTCCCTCCAACATCTAAGTAACATATATCACTGCCCATCTGAGGTTGCCCTGTGCGATATGCATATCGGTGGCATAGTCTATCAACTAACCTTGCGGCTTGGTACTGCCGTCATATGTTTTTGTCCCCTTGGCCAACTGAAAGTTCGGCACATGTGGCTCCCTCATAATCCGAGGTCCAAAACATGCTGGACCCGGAGGACCTTATCCCTCCATCAATTCTGACATATAAATTATGTCCAACTTCAACCTTGCATCATCCGGCTGCACGTTCCTGTTTCCCAACCGAGAACCCATTACATTCCCCATCATCTGATGATCCGGCCTGGGAAACCCAGCACTGGCCATAGCTGAATAACCATCATTGTATCTGTTCTGTGCCGGGTAAGCATGTTGCTGCTGCATAGCTAGTCCCTCACTTTGATATTGCCGAGTTGGATTCTGCTGCTGCTGCTGTGGCGAATATTGCCCTCCTCTAGCCGAATGATGACCCAGATGATTCGGTTATGCTAGCCAGCATTTCCGCGCCCAACATTCCCCTAACTTGCATTGCCTTGGTCGGGATTCCCTTGACCACCATTTCCCCGACCAACACTTTCTTGACCAGCGTTGCCATGTACTGCTTTGCCTTTCCTGGCCACCTTCGGGTCATAAGCCACCATCTACTTGTTATTTCTATTAGAGGTTAGACTTCCCTCTCTCCTCGGACCCGCAGCGGGTGATGATGCTGCCCCGACCGATTTTGCAGGAGCACCCCCAGCCGAATGAACGACGTGGGAGCCACCTGCTCTCGCCGGGTTTGTCCTAAGAAATTCCTCATTCTACTGGTTCACAATGTGCACCAGCTCATTGACTCTATCCTGGTGCCTTTGTCGGGCCTCGCCAGACAAAGCAGCTATCTCGGCTGCTGCTGCATCTGCGACTAAGGTTTTTACCAGGGTACTATACCTCAGCAAACCTATAGACATCGGGTTACCCGAAACTACTGACTCGGGTGGACACTCTTTATCTATCTCATTGATGAGGTTCTTTCCTCTGCTCTTTACACCATCCATATGAGTCAGACTCATGTTGATCCTATTGTCCTTGCTATACTCATGTAGGGTGATATTCAATGCCTGCTGAGCCAAAGCCACTTGCTTGGCTCCCTCGAGCACCTTCTGCCAGGTCTCCTCCAGCTCAGCCTATGCCTAAACCAGATCCACTATAGGAGCTACTGGAGTACTCAAACTCTCTATAGCCTGCTGGAGTATGTTCTGTGACCTCTCTAGTGGAGGAAACCTCGACCTAGGAGCTTTGGGAGTTACCTCCCCTTCCTCGGCTGGCCCCTTGCTGGTGCCAACCTCTAGCGTTGTAATCATCACCTCGGTGCAGCTGGCAGGTGAGCGATACACTGACCGCGAGTCACGCAGAGAGGAGGATACGTACCTACGATGACCCGGTGCAGGAACGTGTAGGAGACGTCGACCGCGACGTAGGCCTTGTGCGCGCGAAGCTGACGAACTTGCCGTTGCGCGGGAGAGGACGGTTGCCGAATTTTCCCACGTTGCCGCTGATGAAGTCCAGCGAGCTGAATCGCTATACCAAACCAGAGACGATGCGCTCCCCTGATGCGATGAAGTTTCCCGTCCAGATGAAAACACCAGCTAGTGTCGCTGCTGGCCCCATGATGGGTGCCAACTGTCGTGGTGGTGTCATGGCAGATGAGATGGCTAGAGATGGGGTTGTATGAACACTAGTGGGATCCAGGGAGGGATTGTGCGGTAAGTACCGCACATGATGAACACACACAGAGACGCGATATACCCAGGTTCAAGGCTCTCCTAGTGAGATAAAACCCCTACTCCTGCCTTTAGATCTTATAATATGATCAATGGACTAGTACAAGTGCTACTTGAGTTGTATCGAGAGGAGGAGGAAGATGAAGTGATTCTGCCTCTCTCTCCCTCTACTACTTGTGCATATATCAAATGGCCCGACCCCTTCCTCGGAGGCCCTGGCTCACCTTATAAAGGGGTGGCTAGGTTATATCTAGGGCATACGTGGCCTGAATATTTCCAGCATATGCTTGTATCGAAATAGCTAGTTAGGCCAAATCATTTTCCCATCATGGGCCTCTGAACGACACCTGACTTGCGCCCATCCTATCTGACCATTGGCGGTCTGACAGTGTCCCTTCTAGGAATCCCGTGCTTAGACCTCGTTCCAGGTTTTAGGGGCATGCTTGACTTAGCGCTTATCTCTTTCAGGAATTCCGAGAGAGAGAGAGAGAAGCGTTGACTCTGAGGCCGGATTACTCCTTCCTGACCACGCTAACCCCTGAGTCGGCCTTACCCCATAGACTCGGCCAGGACGGTACCTGCACATGGAAAATAACATAGATACTGTTTCGACATAAGATATATGTCGGCCAGGTCTTGCCGGGATAACCTGGCTTTGGGTAACTCGGCCTTTACTCGGCCGAACTAGTTATATCTCGGTCAAGTAATACCTCGGTTGACCTTGTCTTTATACCTTAGCTTGACCCTACCTGGGGTCATACCCCCAACACAATGCCCTTGGACATTGCTTCTTCTTCTTCTTCTTCTTCTTCTTCTTCTTCTTCTTCATTTCTTCTACCTTGAAGCCAACACATGGTCCAAGCGATGCCAATAGACAATTCCTACAAGTGCAACTCAATGCAAACATTAGTCCATAGAGATTGTCATTAATTACCAAAACCATACATGGGGGCTCACATGCTCTTTCACCATCCGGTTAGCCTACCCGGGGGCGATCCCATTAATTATGAAAACCATACATGGGGGGCCCACATGCTCTTTAACCACCCGGTTAGCCTACCCGGGGGCGATCCCACCGACATCTACTAATCATTTAAACTAGCGTCATGTAATTCTACCTTTTTGTGTTTTTGTTCTCACATGATAAATGTTTCGTCCAGTTTTCATGTCTTGTGTTTAGGATGTCAAGTCCTGCAATGTGGTTGATGTGAGGTACTTGAGGGTCAAGTATCCATCTTTTTTATAGCATGACATGATCATGAGGGCTTAAGTGTCTCCTTTCTCAATTCATTCTTCTTATGTGCTATCGAAAGAGTAAGTACCTATACTGATAAGTTGTAATCGATCTATTTGCTTCAATCATATAACTGATTCACTTATTTTTTTCATGTAAACATGACAAACACAATGCAATACATGTGGTTAGGGAACCTACTCCAAATTTCTCTCTAATTTTCAACACAAAGCTACAAGTTTAATAAGAGGGCTACAAGCCAGAGTCTTGAAAAAACTGTGGCAGATTGTCGAGACAAAGACGTAACCTAGAAAACTCATTTGTATAGCTATGAATCCAATGTATATAGAAATGCATGTATACATATGGTGAATGAAATATACAATCAAATATAATTAAAAGTTTGCTACTGAATTTTGATGAAATGCTACACGGTTGCTGGTACAATTGAGGATGCTATATGGGTTGCTAGTACACGTTACCGTTAGCATACAAAAATCGTTTGTGTTATTTGTAAAAGCAGATGTGTAGGTTAAACTCACTGTGTGCGGACCAAGGTAAACTCACACTACTAACATTTTATATTCGTCTCCTATCTAACATGAACACACACGGAGACGAGACGAAATACACATGCGAAACTGGAGCCATTCGTAAACGGTCGGTTTTCACGAATCGTGTGTCCCTTCACACATGGGGAGGAAAACCGTGAGCGTACTAAAGGCTCATCGCACATCCTTCAATAGAGACAAATTTTTTATCATGTGTGAAGAGTCGATTTCATCATGTGCGAAAGATTGATCTGTACTATCGCCCTTATTTAACAGTTTGTGATGTTGGATGGGATGCAAAGATATCTAAAAGGAGAAAACCCTGTTTCACAATCAATGATTGTTTATATTGATTTTCAACTTCTTTAGCATAATCAAATCCGAATACTCACTCTTCTAATTGATTTTGAGGCCAGAAAGGTACTCGAGAACACACGTATACTGATTCATATTCATGCATTTTTCCCGTATCTTACTCATGCCTTTTTACCTTCCAAATTGGGATATTGAAAGATTTTAGAATCAGAAAACCTGATTCAACAGTTATTCATCTCCGGTGAATGACCGGATGCTATTTTGAATACATGTATCGAAATGAGCTCTAGCAATCAGCGTGGATTATCTGCGACGGCCGCGAAAACCACAAACGAGTCCAACTCCCTGACATGGAAAGTTTTTTTTTTACGAAATTTCACCGATCTGTTACTATCATCAATAATATATAAAAAAATCTACAAGTACTAATAATAAAGATTACAAATAGATCAATGAACCACCTAGTTACGACTACATACAATAGCACGAGCCGAAGATGTGTCGCCGTCCTCGCCCCTCAATCACCGCAACCGAACAAAACTTGTCCCTAGTAGAGTTTGTCGAAAGTTTTGTACTAATGGCTGGTAAGAGCATCTCTAGCAGATACCACGTCCCGCTACGCCAGTTTGTGGTACGAGGCGGAAAAGGTGACTTTCCTAGATGCTACTGCATCCGAATTTTTTTCCGGCTTCTCGCATATCGACCTCTGCACGCCGCATATTTTCGGTTTCTCCTCTCACTTTTGTCGCTCCCTGCAAACGCTGGCCAGTGGAGGCGCACTGAAGATTCTCGACTCCCGTCTAGGAATCTGCCTCTGTCACTTTCCCCACCGCCACCGGCATGTACGAATCGCCCCGTTCCCGGCAATTGCGCGGCGGCGCCGCCCATCGCTGTTGCGCGCCGCCATCGCTCTGGAGTGCTCGCCGTGTCGTCCAGCGCCATCTCCACGCTCCCGCACCATGCTTCCACCACGGACGTCATCGCCGCTCGATCTACGGCGAAATTGGTGTGTAGCCTCTGTCTCCCCTACCAATCTGCCGTCCGTGCCCAAGATCTACTACGCCGCCCATCTAGCGTCGCCGTCCGTGCCGGTAACCGTCTTTCTTCTATTTCATTTTGGCTAAAAAATCGAAATTTCTTAGATTTAGGATCCATGCGCCAGCGATTTTGTAGATGAGTTCGTCGTGGGGTGAGTCCTGGTGTTCTTCGACGAGTTCTTCCGTTCGGTTTCTGATGGACGACTCGTCATCCGACGACTCTGGCTGGGAAGGCAACGTCATCGACGATGACAACACGGAGGACATCCTCCTGCATGCTGCCGTTGACGAACTCGAGGCAGAGGAGAATAGCCGAAAGAGGAGGAGGGGATCAACTATTGGCCGATTGTGCATCCCACGCAACCGTGTTCTAGGGAACGATATGTTCATGAGGGATTATTTTGCCAAGGTACCCATCTATCCTGCTCGTCTGTTTCGCCACCAGTACCGAAAGAGACGGCTCCTGTTCGAGAAGATTGTCAAATATTGCGAGGCCAACTACGGGTACTTCACGCAACGTAGGAATTGTGTTGGGTTTCTTAGTTTCAGCTTGTACTAGAAGATCTCTGCCGCCATGAGGGTGACCGACTATGGAGTGTGAGCTGACTACACTGATGAATGTCTTTGTACTGGCAAAGATACGACCATGACATGCGTGCGTAAGTTCACGAATACATTGATCAAGGTCTTTGGTCCGGTGTACTTGCGAGCACCAAACGAGGAGGACACGAAGAGGCTGACGGTAGATAATAAGAAAAGAGGTTGGCCGGGATGCTCTGCAGCCTCCATTGCATGCACTGGAGGTGGAAGAACTGCCCAAAAGCATGGCACGGGCAGTACATTGGCCATCACCGAGATGCAACAATCGAAGTAGTTGCCTCGTAGGACTTGTGGATATGGCATTGCTTTTTTGGTCTACCTGGTTCTCTGAATGACATCAATGTTTTGAAGAGATCTCATTTATTTTCGAAGCTAGCAAATGGAGAACAGCCAGCCTGCAACTACAAGATCAATGGCCGTGAGTACAACATGGGGTATTATCTTCCAGATGGCATTTATCCACAAGGGGAAACATTTGTGAAAACAATAAGTAAACCCCGAAACCCCAGGAAGCTCATTTTGCCACTTGTCAAGAAGCATCCAGCAAAGACATTGAAAGAGCTTTTGGCGTGCTCCAAGTTAGGTTTGCAATTTTTTGAGGGCCTGCTTCTTACCAGTAAAAGAAACACATGAACAACATCATGACAGCATGTGTCATTCTTCACAACATGATTGTTGAGGATGAGAAGGACAAGAAGTTGTCCTTGGAGTATGACAATGTTGGTTGTCGTGTCAAGCCTAGAAGAAAGCTTGACAAGATATAAGCATTCCTTGAAACGTACCGTCAGATTGAAAACAGAACTCATCATTCCAATCTTCGTCAAGATCTTATTGCCCACTGTTGGTCCTCGCTTGGGAGGAGCTTCCATTGAGTTTTTTATCCATTTATATTCTATAGAGAACTCTCATTCATTTGTGCTCTTGAATTCTTCATTCTTGAACGGTTTTTGTAAACTATGGAATATTGTTGATTTGTAACTCTATAACATTGATCAATTTGATGATTATTCTGTTTTGTTGTACACATATACGGTATCTGTTCCGCGCTGCTATTTTTTGGCAGGTACACCGCATGCTCCTATCATTAAAGCTTTGCGGTACACTGCATCCGCGTTTTGTAGTGCTGTGGAGTGTGGTATCTACTAGAGATGCTCTAAATACAATGTGGTGTCGTAAGTAGGTCGGAGGGGTCGGGAAGGAAGTATCGTAATTCATCACACAAGTGGTGTTCCATCGAAAAAAATCATCCTTAGGTTGGTTTGTGAGTTGTGACAAACCAGAGGATTCAGGTCGCTCCTATTTTTTGTTCAAATAACAAATATTTCACGCATACTATGTTTGGTAGGGTTAATTTGTAGGGCGCGAAGGAGGAGGTTGATGCATGTGGCCGCTAGATTTAAGAGATGATGGGTGTAAAAGAGGTAACCTAACAGTTGGCACTGAGCTAAGGGCATGCACAGTAGTCCACCGTCAGCCGTCTGTAGTGGGTGCCATGTCAGTTTTTTAATGATGTGGAGGGATGAGAGCAAGGAGAGAGAAGGAGTTCGTCTGCAATCCTCTAGAACAATGAGGGCCGCAAACATCGCTATTCGTAGTCAACTTTCCTCCCTTTGTACACTTAAGGCCGTTGGTAATGAAAGTGCATGTGTGCCCCCATGTGTGGTTTTGGTAATTAATGACAATCTCTATGGACTAATATTTTCATTAAGTTGCACTTGTAGGATTTGTCCATTGGCATTTCTTGGAGCGTGTGTTGACTTCAAGGTAGAAGAAACGAAGAAGAAGAAGAAGCAATGTCCAAGGGCTTTGGGCCTATTGGAATGATGTAGAAGAACAAGAATAAAGAAAATAAGATCAAGAGTGTCTTGAAGAATAAGATGGAGTTCCTCATGTGTATCTTCAAGACATCATCCAAATGAAGTTAGAAGAAATGGTGTGCAAGCTAAAGATGCGCCTTCTCTAGAAGGTCTCATGACCTGAAGCTTGCCATCCTCGGTTATCATGGTTGGATGAAAACAAGGTCAAAGATGTGTCTTCCCCATGGTGTATGGGGAGAAACTCGCAAGTCTTCATCAAGCGAGCACGATCAAGAAAGGTGTTCCATCTTGAGGTAGAAAAGATCGTTGTCATCAAGCTCAAGTGGAATATGCGTAAGGCTAAGGTATGTTCTTGATAGGGTTTCCTTCTTACCGGTCTCGTGGTGTTAGTTGGAGAGATTGGTTTATAGGATAGATAGCCGTACTATCAATAGGGGCTCTCGAGTGAGTAACTCGATCATATCCTTCGGAGAGAGCTCAAACCTTTGCATTCTCGGCATCATCTTTATTGGTTCTTATCCATGAGAGGATTTTGATATTGTCTTAATCTCCATGACAAGCTCAAGTTCATCGAAAACGGATTTCATATGCATCCTCTATTAGATTTTTGATTTGGAGGTCCTAACAGTGTGTTTTTTATAGATAGGTTAACCCCTTCATCATTTGATTCTATCCTACCTTGCTGTAGTATGATGGTTCCCTACATGATCTTGTAGAGCTTGTTACTATCTTCGAAATGATCCAAGATCATCAAAATCAGAGTCCAGATGCAAAATTTATGGCTGTTTTCGTATTGGTTTCCTATCAGTTTTCGAGGGGGCAGAGACTACGGTCTTGCACCCCGGAGACTCCGGCCCAAATTCTTCCCTAGACTCCGAGGGGTGCACAGAGAGCATCTAGAGGCTCACCGGAGTCCTGGCCAGAGTCTGGACCCCGGAGACTCCGGTCCTGAAGGTCGGAGACTCAGAGATAAGTTATCTGCAATGGCTAGTTGATGTGGGGGACCTATAAAAGGCCCCCTTCTTCCTCTTTGGGCTGGTTTCTTGCTCTCCCTCTCCTCCATTGTTTCTACCTTCAAGAGGTTGCAATTACTCTTAATCCCTCCCATATTTCTTGAATCTTTTGGGGGGATTTGGAAGAAGAGATCTACCTCTATGTGAGGGGAACATCTTGGGATCTAAATCTTGGGGTTTCTTTTGTGGATTTCCTCTTGTGTTCTTCCTCTCTTATTCCCCCACTCGCTTTTGTAGCTTTGGTGGAATTTGGGGGTGAAGGATTTTCCATTGCATTAGGTGCATCGATTTGAGTTCTCCTCGGAGGATTTGGTTGGTGAAATCAAGAAGCTTGTTACTCTTGGGTTCTTGGAACCCTAGATGATTGAGTGGCCTTTGTGGCGAGTTCTTGGGGCCTTCAATTAAGTTGTGAAGCTCTCCCCAAGATTGTGGCCTTGGTGGTGATCACTGGGAGCCTCCAATTAAGTTGTGGAGATTGCCCCAATCTTGTATGGGTTTGCTGACTGCCCTCAAGTGTCCCATAGTGGATCGGGTGCTTGTCGTGAGGTGGGTACTCGGGAGAATAGGGTGAGGCCTCTTGTGCCGTTGGTGGTCTTAGTACCGCCCACCCCTCCAATGAGACGTACTCCCTTATTGGGAGGAACTCGGTAAAACATCGTCATCTCCGCGTGCCTCGGTTATCTCTATACCCGAGCTATTACTTATGCACTTTACTTTGTGATAGCCTTCGTGCTTGAAGTCATATATCTTGCTATCACATAGTTGCTTGTTTTGCTTAGCATAAGTTGTTGGTGCACATAGATGAACCCTAGTATATAGGCTTTGTGCTTAACAAAATAAAACGTTAGTTTTATTCTGCCTTTGTTAAGCCCATCTCGTAAAAGTTTTAAACCGCCTATTCACCCCCTCTAGGCGGCATTAGTGTTCTTTCAATTGGTATCAGAGCGAGGTCTCTCGCTTTTAGGCTTCACCGCCTTGAGAGTAAAGATGTCGTCTAGTGAATTAGTGCATGATTCCATTTATATATTCGATGGCACAAATTTTGATGATTGGAAATTTCGCGTGCTTGATTATTTACGGGACATTCACCCATCTATTGAGGGAATTCTATATATGGGTTTTTCTTCTCCTTTGATCCCCAAAACGAATATTTAGAGGAGAATATGAACTCTTATATAGATGCTCAAGCTACTAAAGTGCTTTTACTTGTTGTGAGAAATGTAGTTATTTCTTCAATCATGCCTTATCAGAGTGCTCATGAGATTTGTGAAGGGGTTTAGAGCCTGAAAACAATAATTTTTCCTACACGAACAACCCTAATGCCAGGATCTATCTATTAGTAATGCAGTAACGGCAGGGGCTTTTTGAAACTTACCCTTGAACACCAAAAATCCTTGTCAACGTTCAGGAGAATGTGGTTGATGTAGTCGTACCGACGCTGACCTCAAGGTCGTGGATGGCTCCACCAGCTTCAGCTCCACTAGCTCTAGTGACTTCGAAGACTCGAACGACTTGAGCACCACTAGTGTAGTGCTTCGTGGGGAGTCACACACATACGAAGTTTGACAATGACTCCTGATCCCTGATCTAGTAGAGATTGTGGAAGTAGATCTCCTGGATCCAAAATCCCCGCAGCGTGACGGTGCTCTGTGGTGAAGAACACTCTCTTTCGCGCAACCCTTATAGCAGGGTCACACTCACAAGAGAGAGAGGGAGAGGAGAGACTTGGAGGGAGAAGCCTCAATCTTAGTATTTATTATTGTCTTTAAGTCCCTCCATATGCCCTCCTTTATATACGGGAAAAGGAGGTAGTCCCTCCTCAAAGTCTCGGGGTGGGACTAATCAAGGGGATAGGTGGGGGAGGCGCCGTCGGCGAGCCCACCATGGGCCCCACGTGGGGATAGGCCCATTAGAGCTGCCGGCCACCCCCTTGGCCCATTGCTGGGGAGCTAAGCGTTGTACCAATATATGATATACCTTTCCCTAACACTGCACATAAGTATATTTTTGAATATGAACATGTCAAAGCACTATAGGAGAAGAAGGAAGAGGAAAGTATGCCAGAAGTTGTGGAACATCTGGAAAAAACTAAAGATGAAGAGGTAACCAAGGAAGCAATTCTGGCTATGTATGCACATTGTAACATAGTTGAACTTGATAAAGAGACTTTCGTATTGGTTGAAGGTAAAACAAAGGTAAAAGATGTGGGTAAGCCTATTCTTCCCTGCATATTTAAGGAAACCTCGCATTATGGTTTATGCGATCTTGGCACCGAAGTTAATATTATATCTTATGATTTCTATTTAGAAATAAAAGAAGAAATAGAACCGGCTACAATTGAATATACTGATATGACGATCATGTTAGCCAATAAAACTCTTAGAATTCCAATGGGAGTAGTTGAAGATGCAGCTGTCACAATTGGCAATAAAAAATTTCCTATCAATTTTGTAGTCGTTGATATGCCAGCTTTCATCTTTGCCCAATTATATTTGGAAGAAACTTTTTGAGTGACGTAGGTGCCAAAGTTGATTTCAAAAAGGAGATTGTGTCTCTTAAGCTTGGGGAAGCGGAAAAAGAATTCCACTTTTCCAAATTTAAAGACAGACCACTACTAATACAAGAAGAAGAGAAAGATAAAAATATTGAGGAAATGGCAGCTCTCTTCTTTAGTGATCAAAAAGAAGAAATAAATGAAGACTTAAATTATGAAGAAATAGTTATGGAGGACAAGTCCCTAGAAGAATTAGAAGGTGAATTCGATTCACTTCCCATTATAGGGCCTCCAACTAATAAGGCTTTTGAAGAGACAGAAAAGAGAGGGGATGAAGAATTAACACCCTGAGAGCTAAAGGCCCTACCAGATAATCTTAAATACAGATTTTTAGATGATACAAATTAATTTCCTGTTATTATTAGTGCTAAACTTTCAGGGGATGAAGAAGAACTCATGAAAATACTTAAGGAGCATCGCAAGGCATTTGGGTACTCAATGGATGATTTGAAGGGCATTAGTCCCATGATAACCGTCCATCGAATATTCATGGCGGAAGGTCCTAAACCAGTTGCGGAATTTAATAGACGATTGAAGCCCGAAATGAAGTGGTAAGAAAAGAAATAGTACGCCTATTGGACGTAGGTATAATCTATCCTGTAAAAGAAAGTGAATGGGTAAGTCCTATTCATTGTGTCCCTAAGAAGGGCGGTTTTACTGTTGTTCCAAATGAAAATAATGAATTGATACCTACTAGAACTATTGTTGGACATAGGATGTGTATAGATTTCAGGAAATTGAATAAAGAAACTAGGAAAGATCATTATCCTTTACCGTTCATAGATCAAACTTTAGAGAGGTTAGCAACCCACACTCATTTTTGCTACTTGGATGGATATTCCGTTTTTTCTCAAATAGCTATTCATCCTAATGACCAACTTACAACAACTTTCATTAGTCCTTATGGTTTACATGCTTACCGTCGTATGCCTTTTAGTTTATGTAATGCTCCAGCTACTTTTTAAAGATGCATGACTGCTATTTTTGTGGATTTTATGGAACTAATAATGGAAGTATTTATGGATGACTTTTCTGTTTATGGAACTCCGTTTACTAGTTTCTTGGATAATTGAAAGAGTTTTATAGCGTTGCAAAGAAACCAATCTTGTTCTAAACTGGGAGAAGTGCCATTTTATGGTCAAAGAAGGCATAGTCCTTGGACATAAGGTATCAGGTAAGGGAATTGAAGTGGATACAACTAAGGTTGAGGCCATAGAGAGAATGCCACAACCTAGGGATATAAAAGGTATAAGAAGTTTCCTTGGTCATGTGGGTTTTTATAGAAGGTTCATTAGGAATTTATCTGGAATATCTAAACCTTTGACTAACCTTCTGCAAAAGGGAGTAAGATTTAGTTTTGATGATAAATGTCTTGTAGCCTTTGATAAACTTAAATATGCTTTATCCCATGCTCCTATCATTAAACCACCTATCTGGGATTTGACTTTTGACTTAATATGTGAAGCTAGTGATGATGCTATAGGACTAACTCTGGAACAACATACAGGTCGCAGATTTAATATTATACATCATGCTAGTAGAACTCTTAATAGTGCTCAAAAGAATTATCCTAAGGAAGAAAGGGAACTTTTTGCTGTATTTTTCTCTTGCGATAAATTTCGTTCTTATATAGTTGATGCAAAAGTAAGAATTCATACGGATCGTGATGGTTTAAAAGAACTCCTTGAGAGGAAAAACCATAAGCCAAGACTGATCCGTTGGATCCTTTTACTTCAACAATTTGAGTTGCAGATTATGCAGAGGCAAGAAATAAAGATGTTGGATGCAGTGTCCATATTCGCCCAGCAAGACACCAATCTTACTAAGAGTAACTTTAGTCATGGTGATTTTCTTTTACAAGAATTATTAAATGAACTAAGGTTAATTCCTCCAAAAGAGAAGAAGTCTTTATTGTTGGAGGATCTTGTCATCCCCGAATAAGTAAATGATAAGTGCAAGGTAAGTGTTCTTACTCAAATAAGTGATTTGTTTTCACAAATTTTACTTCTGAAATTTTTGCCTTTGAATTCCTCGTGATTTTCTGAAGTTTCTAAAGGTTTTTATCAACTATACGGTCACAACTATACGATCAAAGAAAAATATCCCGACGTATAGTTGGTCGTTAAACCTTCTGTATCCTCTTTGCGAAATTGTTTTTCTTGTCTAGAAACTATACGGTCGCAACTATACGGCCGGAGAAAATCCTCCCGCCGTATAGTTGGTCGTTAAACTCTCAGACATATTCGATTTTCGATGTCTGAAACTATACGGTCGCAACTATACGGCCCGATACAATCCTTCCATCGTATAGTTGGTCGTTAAACTAGGAGACATTTTCGATTACTTTTTCATTTTTGTTATTTAAAAAAAGACAGTTTTGTCGGTTCCGAGTCGGTAACTTAATCGACCTGGACTCAAGATATTTAAAAATATCTGCCCGGAACCAACAATAAGGAAGGAGCTATATGGGCCGCGCCCGTATAGTTGGTCGTTACGCGGCATGACTCCTCCAAATCCGCGATTTCTTTCCCTGTTTTGTTAATATTCTTTTCTTGGGCGTGAATTTGGTGTTTCTCGCGAGTTTTACCAACCTCTAACCCCCTTATATATTGCCATTATGTTTCTCTCTAATCATAATCACCAGGAACCAATCTAGCCATGCGCTATCCCGTCCCAGGCCATGGAAAACCCCTGGGTCTCGTTGCTTCTTCCAGGAACCACTCTCGCAGCCCGTCCATGGAGGACGATAGCGAGGAGGTGGAGAGGTTTAGCCCGGGGTACAAGGAGTACGTCGAGCCAAGCTTCTACAACAACGATCCCGATGAAGATTGGAGTGACATCTACATCTGTCGTGATGTCTATGATCCCCCGGAGATCAACTGGGCGACAATGAAGAGAGATCAACAAGAGAGAGAAAGCCACAAGCCACATGGAAAAGGGAGTGTGGAGACAGTCAAGTTCATCGCCAAGGACCCCAGGCCACACAAGCGTAAGGAATTACCTAGTATTGTTGCAGGTGCTAGCAAAGGAGCGATGGTGCCACTCTTGAAGCCTACCATGGGTGCTCGTATGAGGGTGAAGCCTCAAGAAGAGTGGAGGAACGGTTTCCACTTCCCCAATCCATCAATTATGGATGAGGAAGAAGTTGTTCCCAGGACCAAGGACCGCGTGCGAGCATTGGAGATATATCAAAATCAGGAGCTACTCCATCGTGTTGAAGTTATAAGAAGGATGATCTTCTCCCATTGGTGACTAAACTCGCAGATAAAGTGGACACTTTGCAATATGATTTACACAGGTGCTATAGCCGCATCACTCCTCTGGAGGATATCAACAAGAAGTTACGCACCACGGTGTTACATGCCATGGCACCACAATGATCTACAATAATCACGGTATCAAATAATCGCAAGGGATTATTTGATCCTGCCTGGCTTGATTCCAAGCTTGGGGAGAGATTTTAGACCTTGTAACCTATCTTATAAGTTTTACATTACTATTTTAGTTTTGCGTTAGTTCAAACTAGAAATAAAATTTGCATCATTAGAATTCTCTTCAGGAATAGTCGATCCCTTTTATGAAATTCTGAGTTTATTATCATATATGGAGCAATATTGAGTTTGTGTTTGTCCTATGGGATATATGAATGGCTTGAGTATAATTTTACTTGCACTTGATGATAGCAATAGGAGTCTTCCACACCATTGGTATTAATGGAACATACAAAGATAATTTGGTCAATATGTTGTAAGTTCATGGTTTTATTTACAAAGAATTTTTTTATCTAACCAGTTAAGTTGAAAAGGAAACCTTGAACATAGAAATTAAAAGTTCTATCAAATTAGAGTGAGAACAAGACGAGGTAGAATATTCAAGCTATAAAGATTGCTTCATATACAACTGGAATTTGGTAATTGAGATTGTTAAACTTTGAATTCCTACATGAAGTGGAACGTATGGCTAGATCCTTTGCGCAACACTTAAAAAAAGTGTGAGCATATATATATATATATATATATGAAGGGAATAAGAAAAGAGAGAAGAAAAGGAGCGAATGTGCAAAGAGCAAATAGGCATACTCCACTATATTGTAGTAAGACAAAGAGACGTTTTGAGATTTTGAATCCCAAGTGAATATGTTAATCCTAAAACACTTGGGACTACCTCACTAACTCATTTGGTCGAACCGAATACTTTTAAATCATGTTGAGATTCATCTTTTGTGAATTGTTGATCACTAAGGTGTGGAAGCCTTCTAATATCATTCAGATGGTTCGAGTAAGGTACTATTCACGAACTTATTCCTATGTATCATATATGATAAATACATGTTGCAAATACCTCATTTATTTTATCGACTCAGCTTCATGAATATGAGGATCACATCCATTAAGCTAAACTTGCTCGGGACAAGCAAGAGTCTAAGCCTGTGAAAGTTGATGAGTGCATATTTGCATCATGTTTTATATTATTATTTTGCACTGTAGTTGTAGGATCTTGGTATTTTACGGCGTTCCCGTGCACATTTTATGTCTATTTTCACCAGGATCAGGACAGATGATGGATACAATGGACACAATTCTTGGAGCAGTTGTATTGGGGAGAAAAGGAGTCAAAAATAACATAAATCGCTTATTTGGGAAATATCAATAACACCAGAACAAAACCCGAAGAGATCAAGGCATCCAGACGGTTTAACGACCAACTTTACGGCGGGAATCAATTTTCTGGCCATATAGTTCCAGTCGTATAGTTGGCGTCGCCACCACCTCCTCAAATAGTTTCACCCCATGCAACTGGATCGGAGAGACGACATACAGAACAACCAGAAATCCCCGAAACCTCATCTCCGGAAGGCATCTGGAGGGGGAACTCGTCCACCGGGGATCCATCTTCACCCCACGCAGATCCGGAAGGCTAATGCATCGATCTTCATCATCAATCGTTGCATCACCACCATCTCCATCCATCCCATCTACATCTTGTCTAGATGTTGTTGTAATTTCCATACTCGTTGTGGATTTATACAAGTACTATTCATCTATGATAGATTCTATTGTTATTTCCATGATGTTGATTGCCTCCATGTCTAAGTAGGTCATTAGTTCTTGGGGAGATGGAGAAACCCTAGTATGCGATTGAAATAATATAAAGTTTATTATGATATTCATTGTTGTGACCATGTTTTAAATTGTCTTCATCTTGATGTTGGGAGAAGTCTACCTCTTAATATTTGCCTCTTATGGGGACTTGATGGAGGGAACTACTTGTTGGTAGACAGAGGTGTGTTAGCACTTATAGTTACTATAAAGATGTTGGCACCCCTTACGTATCAACTTGGGAACCGAGAAAACTCACGGAACACTATCCATGCCATGGGATACATCCTACGGATTAAGTCCCTTAATAGCGCAGTAATTCGATTCATGTCGATTGCTGACTGTTGTGGTTATGAGGATGATGTGAGTAGTGGTTGCTGCCTATTTGTCCAAATACGGAGTTCCTCCCACACATGCATAGTTGAGAATGTTCATGATAATAATCTTTACCTTAGTTCTTTATAATGCTAGAGGTGTATCCGCTACTCCCTGAGAACGCCTTTTCTCATTGCAGTTTCAAATCTCTTTTACATACGCGATACTTACTTTATGTGTTCAGTTGTTTTACTTTACTTATTTTTATCTTATACCAAAAACCCAAAAACACCTTTTTATACAATACTCGCATTTTATCTTGTTACTTAGAACTTTATTTAGCATTTCTATTGTAGTATTTAATTCAAGAGTTATTAGACTTCAGACTCATGCTCTCTGTGGGATCGATATCTTTATTTCGAAACTAGCTACAAACGATCCGTGCACTTGCAGTCATCACCGTCAGCCAGCCCACCCATGTGCCCCACGTGGGGATAGGCCCATTAGGGCTGCCGGCCACCCCCTTGGCCCTTCCTAGGGCGGCGACCCCCTCTTGGGCCCTTTTCCCCTCTAGGAATTCGCCTATTAGGTGGATTGCCCCATTAAATCATATTTAAAATTAAATAAATATAAATACATGTATAATTCAATGATTAACATACATTTACATACTATTTAATCCTCATTGCACTAGAACTCCTTCCGGACAACTCCGGACACCCGCCGGACTTTCATGGAACCCTTCCAGTTTTCCCTTCTCTCTTCTTCAGTGATTCCTATGATGCCAAAACGATCTCCGAGCATTGTCAAACCCTTAAGCGTGTTACCCTACGGTTCGGGAATACTCCAGACATGGTCGAGATCTCTCTCAGACCAATGATCATCAGAGGGACCTGGATGGCCATGTTGACCCCTAGGCATTCCACAAGAATCTGTGTCCTTGAACCGTGAAAGATAGTGTCCAATTCCCTTGTTACTTAGATACTTTACTTGTCTGAGATCTGATCAACGACATTTCCATGCCATGTTCAATCTTGTTATCGACAAATATAACTTTACTCGTTCCAAGCTATGTCATCCCCGTGACCTAGTCACACGTTGTAGCTTTATGGATGTCATGTCTCCGAGTGGGCCTAGAGTATCTTTCCATCACGTGGATGGACAAATCTCACTCTTGACACATAATGCCTCTACATGCCCCTTCGAATACCTGAACACACCTTTATGATCACTACGTCATTGAGTGACGTTTGATGCTATATAAGTATTCTCGGGTGATAGTGATTAATATGGTCTCACGGTCTAAGGAATTGGTTACTATGTTTCCAGTCATTGTAACGGTGAACTTTGTGACTTTATCGTGTTACAATTCTTGTGTTGGGTATGTCCATTACTTTCATTCACTTAATGACATGACCCCATTGTCAATTGACATAAATGTCCATGATCAGGTAACCTCAATCATCGATTGACCAATGAACCAGTGTCTAGAGGATCACTAGGGACTTTGATGGTTTACATATCACACATGTATTGACTTTCCTATGAATACATTTATTGCATGATATAATACCTATTATGAACTTAATGAAATATGTCAATAATCTATATTATTATTTGTCTCTAGGGCATATTTCCAACAATTTGGACAAAGCTTCAAGATAAATATGGTGTGTCCAACATTATTGAGGATGATTGTATTCCCTCCACCTCTGTTCGATGTGATTTCTCACCTTTTACCACTTCACCAACATGTAATTTTTCACAAGGTAATGATATGGTGAGTGGTGATAGAAATTGCAATGTGGATAGTGAGCTTACTATTGGTCATCCATCTTCTCTATCTAGTTTTAATATTCTATCTTTGGACCTTAACACTTCTAGCACTCAAAACTCCTTACATGCTTGTGTCGATAGTCCTTTCATATCATGTAAAAATGACTTGGATAGATCTCATGATGATATGCTTGCTTTGTCTTGTGGCCATAATAAAAATGCTTCTATTTCCTCTAGTGCTTGTGCTAACCATGTAGAGGAAACCGAAGATTATATGGGTCAAGACAAGGTTTCGATTGGAGCTTCAAGTACAATCTCACCATCACCTTCTTTTGGTTCTCACATATACCTTATGGCTAAGGGAACAAAGGTAAACTCTTTGGATCCCATCGTATCTCATGATGATGATGAAGTAGATGATGATGGGGATGAGGATAATGAGGAAGAAGAGGATGAAATTGCCTCTTTAGATGAAAATAGTGAGGTTGTTTATCGTGCTCTTGTCAATAATAATATTGATTGCTCTAACTTCGTTGAAATCTTGACTTTTGCTATGGAGAGCAAGAAAATTATTGAGCAATTGCAATCTCAAGATGAGGAGTAAGATCACACCATTGAAAATCTTCAAAGTCTCTCTAATGATCTAAGAAAAGCTTTTTTATAAGAACAAACCACCAAGGAATTTCTTGAGGAGACCTTTGCTCTAGAATTATCTAGAGTAAAGGAAAACCATGATAGAGAACTTGTGGTGGCAAGTGTTCTCAAAAATAAAAATGATGAACTTGTAGTTGCCCATGCTAAACTTGTTGTTGATTTTAAGCACCTCGAAAATGGCTCTCGGGTCGTTAAGAATGAGCTCATCAAACTCACTGAGTCGCATGAGCAACTTAAAGCTTCATGTTCAAAAGAGCTTGCCAAGTTGCCCTCACCTCTTGCAATTAATCATGATGCTTGTGTTACTAACTCTATTTCTTGTGAAGCATATATTTTGAAGTAGAATGTTGAGCTAAAGGCTCAACTTGCTTTTCTAACTAGCAAATATGGTAAATTGGAAGAAAGCCATGTTAAGCTCTCAAGCTCGCATGAGGAACTTCTACTCTCCCATGGTAGGATAAAGTTGGCTCATGAGGCTATTGTGTCAAAGGTAACATATAATGATCCTCATGTGGATATTAGCACCATATCTACTCAAAGTGTCATATTGCCATGTGCTAGTCCTTTTAATTGCTATTGCTACATCTTGTGATGAATTACATTCCTTGCCTTGTTGCTCTAACAATGAAGAATCTACTTCCTCTAGTATCGTTGTTGATACTAACCTTGTAGAGGAAATCCAAGAGCTCAAGGCTCAAGTCACTTCTTTGAAGAATGACTTAAAAGGGTCATAAGGGGAAGGCTACACTCAACAACATCTTGAGTGTGCAAAAATCCCCCAATGACAAGAGTGCACTTAGATTCAATTCCTGTATCAAGGACAAGTCTATTAACAAGTTGAAGAACAAGGGCAACAATAAGAAGGGCCAAGACCATGTTAAGAATCCGACCAACATCATTTGCTTCAAGTACAAGGAAGAAGGGCATCATGTTAGATCTTGCCCATGGATTAAGAAACCTCTTAGTGTGAAGCAACAAGGGAAGCGACCTCAAGCTCTATCTCAAGTTATAGATGGGCCTCTTCCTAAGAGGACTACTCGTGCTCTTACTCAAGTTGTGGCATCACCTAAGAAGAAAGATAGCAAGATAAGAACTTGCTACATATGCCATGCAAAGGGGCACATTTCTTCCTCATGCACCATTGGTAACTCCTCATCCAACCCTATCATGATTGATAATGCTTATTCACTTCGTAAGGATGAGGTCGGCAATGTGTTTGCCAAATATGTTGGTACCCAAAGTGGTGTCAATAAAAGAACCATTTGGGTTGCCAAGCCTATTGTGACTAACTTCTTAGGACCCAACTTGGTTGGGGACCAACAAGCTAAAACTTGAACAATAGGTGTAAGTGGGGGACAATGGAGACTTGGTTTTATCATGAAGAATTGAGGGATCTTCATTTATTATATTTGTCAAGCCAAGTCATGTGGATTATATTTCCTCTATCATATTTCTAATGTTCCTCCTTGCGGTAACATGTGCTTAACTCATTACATTGAAAGTTACTCACCCCTTGTGCATGTGTTGGTTTTGTTTTGTGCATACTTTTGTATATGTTGTGCTTACCATTTACTTATCTTGAGTTATCAAGTATATTTCTGTTTGTTGGTTTGCACACCATGTATGTGTGTTTCTTGTGTTGGAACTATTATTGAATTCAATTCGTATCTTCTTGGCTCTTGTGAGAAATTAATGGACTATCCCATTTTGGGGGAGTGTTATGCTTAGGCATTCCACAATCCTAAAATGTGTGTACATGAGGAAGACCACTTAGTAGTGATATTGCAAGATTATCTAATCTCTATGTGGTATATCATCCTCATGATAAATTCAAGTTTTATAATGTCCATTAAGTATCTCGGTTTGGATCTTTTTGCCTTGAGTTTATATTTATGGTTTATCACATCATGGTGGAGTCATATGCTTAGTGCATATTACAAGCCTAGAAAATGTGAAAATTCGAGGTAGTGTCACTTAGAATTGATAATGATAATTATCTAGCTCCTACGTGTCACATTTGCTCAAACAAGTTCAAATTTGCGTGAATACATTTGTTTCTCATCTTGTGGATCTTGTTTGTGAGAGTTTTTCTTGGTATGTGTTTCCTCATATTTGGACATCTATATCCTCCATGGAAACCATTTGCTTCAAGTTACTCTAATCTTTAATGATTGTGTAACTATGTGGAGCTACCAAGAATCTCTTTCTAAGCATCGAGCTTAACTCTTGTATGTTTCCATATGCTTATGTTGTGAATATGATCTTGGATATCCTTGTAATCTACCTCGGGAAATTATCTCTATACTTCTTGTCATTGGACAAGTTGTACTCCATATATGGTAGAACTTAGTGATCATATTCACATTGGTTTTTGGGTGTTTGTGTTGCTCCCAAGTTTTCCTCGCTTCCTTTGGATCAATTAATTTAATTGGCATTCTCATGTGTTTTATTTAATGTAGGTAGTAGTGATGATCCCATTCTTGTGCATTTTGCATTCAAAAGCAAAATCCTACATAATGCACTATTTATGGGGGAGCTCTCCTATATTATTTAGAACACTCCTTTATGTTTCTTGCTTTGATCCATATCATGCTTTATGTTCTTGGAAGTTTGATCTTTCGTTTTGGTATTTTGTGCCATTATGAAAAGTGTTGAGAGTTTGGTTTATTTGTGGGAACCTTGCTCTTTTGGGAGTTGGTTTTGTCTCGTTCATTATTTCTTGTTTTAACCTTTTAGAATGAGATAATCCTTGAGCATTTGTGTTCTTGACTATATTTTGCTCTTCGGCTTTTGCCTAGTTCATTTGTTGAACTTATGATATTTCATGTGTTGATTTGGTTCTTTGATATAATTTGAACAACCTTTTGTAGTGTCACACATTTGTGTGCCTTATTGGTCTACTTGGTGTTTTTGTTCAAATCGTATCTCCTTTTGGTTCTTGAAAGTTGTTTGCATGCATAGTTACTTTTTGTATATACTATGGCATGCTTTCTTGATCCAATATATAGGGGCAGCTACACTAAATCCTAATTGGCTAAGATGTGCATGATATTCAAATTTCATATCAATATGCACATATTTATGTGGAGTCCCTCCTATGTATTGTAGTTTCTCTAACTACTTTGGACCCAATATGTTTGGGACCATGTTGTACTTAATGTTGTGTTAGGTACATTGGAGATATATTGGATGCTTGTCTCATCAATTAAGAATGAGTGGTGTTTACATGATAATTGGAGGCAAGCTAGGATGACCGACAAACTCACATCTACTACATCCTACCAATGATATCTCGGTAACAAGTATATCTCATGCATACATACCTTGTTTCCAACCTTTTGTAGGTTGCTTGTTGGCATGATTTAGTGTAGTTGCAAATGTTGTGGTTCTTGTTTTTGTTTTAAGGAGATATCTATATTGCAAATGTGAGTATGTTGAGATGTGTGCATATAATGGGGACTATACAAAATCATTATCATGATTCACCAATCCCAAGTATGTCAATCTAGCAATCTTATTGCCTATCTTTTCCTCATTTTCTCTCATGTGCAATAGTGAGTATCTTGCAAAGTTGATTTATCTTTGTGATACATGTTTCCTCTCTCCATATATTCCAACTATCTCCTTTTCCCTTGGTAATAGTTGTAATGTATGTAGTGTGTTCGTGTTTGAAGCTCATCGATGTACAATAAGATCTATTTTATCATTTGTCCATGCTTTCAAGCAAAAATCTTATTTGCATATTCCGTGACTTCCTTTTTTATGTTCATTTGCTTTCTGGAGTATCTATTTTGTGGGTGCATATTTCTTTGTGGACATATGTCTTTGTGATATTTTCCACCTATAAACTTATACACACAAGAGGAGATAATCCTTGGGTTGTTTTTTCTTTCCTTGGAGACCACCTTTTATTTCTTTTTGACTCTTCGGTGGCTTCCAAAGTTATTTGCCAAAGAGTGCTTGTCCTATTTGTTTGCATCTTTGGGCACTCAAATTTTGATCTATCTTTCCATGTATTATTAAATGAGTTTGTAGGAGTGAGGATTCCATGATTGTGCACCTTGTTTCCAAATACATTCATTATAATTGGTGCATAATCTTTGGGGAGCTCCTCTAATCCATTTAAGAATGCTCGTTTGCCTTCTTTATCATATTTTCTGGTTTAAATGTTTATGGCGAAGTGAGGATTCCATATTTGTGCATGATATTCAAATGCAACTATTCTATTTGTGCAAAAATCTTGGGGAGCTTCTCTATCTTCATTTAAACACTCATTTGCTCATATCATAATATCTTGTTGTTTTTAATTGGTTCTTTCAGATCTTTTGATTGCTTGCTTCATTATTGTTGCTTATTTCCTTTTATTTTCTTCTTGCAATCTTTGGGTCCTCAATATAGTTCTAGTTCCTCCCAAGTATTCATCATTGAATATGTGCAAATTCACACCTTTGGTGGAATTATCACTATATTGGCCCTTTTCACCAATTTTGGCAATCAGTGCCAATGGGGGAGAAGTTTTAGAGGGTTTAAGGGAAGTTGGTTTATGCTTTGAGTTTGTTCTTAAGAATTTGCCTTTCATGTTCTTGCATCTTTGTTTATGCTTTGCATGATTGAATATATAGAGGAAACTCCACCAACAATAATGATTGACAATATATGCAATGAAAGTATAGTTCATCACACGTGCATAGATTGTGGGGGAGTTTGCTATATATATTGTGGGTGTACCAATGATACGTCCATTTTGCATCACTATTCTATCATAATTTACTGTTATTCATTGATATATTTCATATTAAGAGATGATACTTATGTTATTTCATATGTTTTTGCATGGTTGATGACTTTTGGAGCATGTACCGTTGTAGTCAGGATTCTGATGGAAAAGGTGCTGTTTGGAGGCGAAATTCGCGAAGATTAGAAAATCCAAGAAAATACATGGAAATCCTATTTTTCCAAAAGACGAAGGATGCCAGAAGGGGGAGTGGAGATGGGCCACAAGGGGCCCACACCACCCCTGGTGCGGGCAGCCCTAGGCCGCGCTAGCACGTGGTGTGGCCACCCTGGCCCACTCCAGGCTCTCCCCTTTGGCGTATATTATCCCCAAGAAACCCTAAGACTCGAGGAGCGACCATAGAAAGATTCCACCGCCTCTGCAGGGCGGAAAACTACAGAGAGAGAAAGATCTCTCCGGCAGACAGATTCTGCCGGGGGGAATTCCTTCCCGAAGAGGGGAGATCGTCGCCATCAACACCACCATCAAGTTGGACTTCATCAAGATCATCATCATCATCACCATCATCATCTCCACCATCATCATCTCCACCAACACCATCATCACCACTCCATACCGCTGTAACAATTGGGTTGAATCTTGCATAGTTCTTAGGGGAAACTTTCTCGGTGTTGATTACTTGTTGTAGTTGAAGCTATTGAGTGAGTCATTGAATTATTGTTATGTTCATATTGTTACTTATCATTATATCATCTTTGATCTTGATCCATATGATGTCTTGTGAGTAGTTCGTTTAGTTCTTGAGGACGTGGGAGAAGTCATGTTGTTAGTAGTGGAATTGTGTTGAGAAAGATTCAATGGTTTGTTAATTAAGTTGTGGTGTACTTCTTCTAGTGGTGTCATGTGAACGTCGACTACATGACACTTCACCTATATGGGCCTAGGGGAATGCATTGTGTATTTGGCTACTAATCGTAGGGGTTGCCGTAGTGACAGAAACCTGAACCCCCGTTAGGAAACCTTTGCACAAGGGCTGTCAGGGTCTTAGAGTTTAAAGTTGTGGTTAGATTTTTATCTTAATTACTTTCTTATACTTGCGGATGCTTGCAAGGGGTATAATCACAAGTATGTATTAGTCTTTGGAAGGTCGGTACATTAGCACATGTTCACCCACACAACACTTAGGAAGCTAAAGAAGATTAATCAACTATATGAAACGAAAGCACTTGACGATATTCCCGTGTGTCCTCGAGAATGTTTGGTCATCTTAAGTAATACAACCGGCTTGCCATTTGCTGAAGAAAGGATTGGGCCACTAGCTGCATTTATTCTTATTGTCTTTCATTTACTCGTACTTTATTTACCTGCATTATCAAAAACCCCTAAAAATCCGTTTGCTAAGTATTTACAAAGAATTCCTTCTCCAAGCCACTCGTCAACACCTTCTGCTACTCGTTGGGTTCGACACTCTTACTTATCGAAAATATTGTGATACACCCCCTATACTTGTGGGTCATCAAGACTATTTTCTAGCACCTTTGCCGAGGAGTGAAGCGATATTGGAGAGTGGAACTGGTAAAGGAAACCTCTACTGTGAGTATCGTTTACTTCTATTAGTTACTTTATTTTCAATATGGATAATTCGATGAGTTTCTTATTTCGTAATGGTACTACCACTACTAAGGTAGTAGATGAACCACCACCTGCTGAGAATGATACTTTTAAAATACCTACAAGAATTATTGATCGTATTATGGATAACTACTATTTTGGAGATGGAACTGTCCATCCCACTGATCATTTGCTCTTTATACACGAATTATGCGGGTTGTTCAAGTGTGCAGGTATTACAATAGATCAAGTCAAGAAGAAGTTATTCTGATTATCACTGAAAGGAAGAGCTGAGGAATGGTATAAGCTGCTGAAGAATGGTCAAGCTCTTGAATGGGAGAAAATAGTGCCTCTCTTTTATTCAAAATTTTATCCTCCTAGTGAGATTCATAAAGATCGGAATCAAATATACAACTTTTGGCCTCTTGATGGAGAGATTACAACTCAAGCTTGGGGGAGACTGAAGTTACTAATGCTCAAATGTCCCATTCATGAGCTCCCCAACAATATTATTATTAATAACTATTATGCAAGGCTTTCTCTTCATGATAAGGATCTATTGGATGCTTCTTGCGCTAGATCATTTACACGCATGGAAGAAGGAGCTAAATGGGATCTTCTAGACCGTATTCAAGACAATGCTGAAGCATGGGAGAATGATAAAGGAAGAAAGTCAGGTATAAATTATGATTATGAATGCATTGAATCTTTTATGGGAACTGATGACTTTCAAAATATTAAAAATGCCTATGGTCTTGATTCTCAAGCTATTGCAACTTATTTTAAGGCTTTTGCTTCCTATATTGAAGTTCCTAAAAAGAAGTGGAATAAGTATCATGAACCTTATAAAGATATTATTAATAGTGTTCCTGCAAGAAATACTGAAGTTTATATTCTAATCATGTTTTACCTGAACCTTACATTGAGAAAATGCCTTTCCCAGATAAGATAAAGGAACATTCTATGATAGCTAGTATGGTTAATGAGAGTACAAATAAATATGTTGAACCTATGGTAGCAAATGTGAAAGACTTTGTCACTAAATATGTAGAAGATGGACACACTATTCTTTGTAAGGATACTTCAAAAACTGTTTCACAAAGTAGTGTTATGAGAGCCAATGTCCCTGTGTTTTCTATTAGGATAAGCGATCATTGCTACAATGGTTCTTGTGATAGTTATATTGTTAAATTTATGCATGATACTGAAAGTTATTATGAGAGGGGGAAAAGTGTTCTTTTGCATCTCAATAATATTAAGTTTCCTCGCTTTATGTTGAAAGTCTTTATGTTGCACTTGTTTTGCCTTCCTATGCTAGTAGCCTTTGGGTTCAAAAATTTATTTGCTTACAAAATTCCCTTGCATAGGAAGTGGGTTAGACTTAAGCATATGTATCTTTTCTTCTTGATGCTCTCTTTTTCTTCAATTCATATTCCTATGTGAGCATCATTGAAATTATCATGCCCATCTTAATGGCTATAAAGAAATGAGCTTTTTGGGAGACAACCAAATATATTTGGGCTTTCAGTTTGTTTTCATTTATTTGAGTCTTGGAAGTTATTACTTCGGTAGTAACCTCTCCTTATCCTTTTTGTTTGGTTTTTGTGTCAAGATCAACCTCTAATGAGGGAGAAGTAAGATTTGGAAAAGTTGCTGTCCCGAAACAGATTTTTGTGCTTCACTGTAAAAATTCGTGAGAGATCTCTGTATGTCGGATTGAGCTGTAATTGTTTGTGCTTCTGACCCAGGTAGTTATTTAACTTTCGTTAGTTTTGTACTTTTTGATTTGAGCAACGGAAGAGTTTCTAAAAAATTGATCTTTAGCTGCTGGTCTGTTTTGACAGATTTTTACCACTCTTGCATTTGCCTCTTAAACTGATTTCCTTTTTGAATTCTTTTTGGGCTTTTGGAAGAAGTTGTTTTAGTAGCTTATGTTTTCATGGATTTCAGTTGAAATTTAACTCAAAAGGTTTATTACCTCGCTTGAACTAATGTTGCTAATGAGAATTGCGTGAAGTTTTGTGTGAAAGAAATTTCCATGTTAGTGGAGAAAATGGTGTAATAAGAAAGTGAAAGGTTTCATGACTCAAGCAATATGTGTATGAAGATGAAGATATTGATGTTATTCAAGTGGTGACTCCGGAAAAATTTCAAAGACTAAGTTTAGAGACCTGTAGAGTTTGTTTTCGAATAGGTAACAGTTCTGGTTAGAAAAGTTTCGCGAAAAATCTGTCCAGTTATATTTTTGCAGTTTTTATCTAACAAGAAAAGCAACGAAGATAAAGAGGGACGGAAACGGAGCCTGCGTGGCTCACACCACCCTGTGGCGCGGGCCCACCCTGGCCGCGCCACCAGGTGTTGTGGCCGCTCCGGACTCCGTCTCCGACCCGTTTTCTCCCAGTACCTTCCTTTTGTTGTAAAACTTCGTAATATATAATCCCCCAGATCCCCCGAGGTTCGTATATCGTGTCCTCGTCGTGTTTTCGTTTCGATCTATTTCTGCCAGGAACTATTCTTAAAGTCTAGAAGCACAATGGTCTCTACCAAGAATAAGGGAAAGAAGCCTACAGAGGAGGATCCTCAAGACCCTGGCAGGAGAAGGAGATCGAGAGTAAAGATGAAGAGGAGGCAAAGCATCCGCACACAGGCACTATCATTGCAAGCATTGGGGTGGTGGCAAACCCTGCCATGATCAGAAGGACTACATGGATGTCAACTGGAGGGAAGCCTCCGCATCACTGTTTGGCTCCACGGTCATCATCTCCACGCACCAAGAATCCCTTCCATACCCTTATCCATGAGCATCCATTCCGGAATGTGCCCAAGGAGAAAGTACCCTCCAATTGGGATATGCCTCGTTCTAACCATGCATGAAAAGAAGACTTCAAGGAGGAATAGTGGGGAAAGAATCGTAGGAGCTGGGATTCACAACCCGACATGATCATGGACCGCACTGAGCACAACTCGGAGTTTATTCGTACTCTCGCCTTCGAGATTCAGGACTTGAGGAAATTGATTGAAAAGCTCATCGAGAGAACACCACCACCACCGAAGGAGTAATTCGTCATCTGGTTTTGGCATCCCCTTGGTTTGTTCCAAGCTTGGGGGAGTGCCGCGGTATCACATCACTATCTTCTATCTTTTTACCTTTTTAGTAGAGTCATATCATGAATAGAGAAGTTATCATGTAGGATGGTTTGCATTATGGAAGTGTCCCTCCTCTCGTTAGATATCTATATATCCCTTGGTGTGATTTGCTGTTATCGATTATTAATGAGAAGTTCTATCATTTACTCTTTTACATATCTTATATTAGTTTTCAATTGCTATTATATGATTGATCTTGTTGTTAGTATTGGTATCACTTTGGGATCATTGAGTTTATTTAGTTGGTTTTGGCAAACCTGGTGATACGTTGCTAACGTATCTATAATTTTTTATGTTCCATGCTTGGTTTTTATCTACTTTCTTATGTTTTGCTCCAACTTTGGAGTATTTTTCATACACTTTCTTGGACTAACCTATTAACAAGATGCCAGAGTGCTAGCTGCCTGTTTTCTGCTATTTTTGGTTCCAGGAAGTCAGAAAATGAATATTCTCGGAATTGGATGGGACAAAAGCCAAAGTCAGTTTTTCACCTACGGGGACACGAAGCCAGAATACGAGACGGAGAGGGGCCAGGGGGCCGCCACACCACCTGGCCGCGCGGCCAAGCCTGGCCCGCGCTAGGGGGTGGTCTGGCCGCCCTAGGCATCCCCTCGGCCTGCCCTTCCGACTATAAGATGCCTTCGATACAAAAACCCTAAGTACCCGATCAAAATTCCACGAAAGAGTTTGTAGCCGACATAGTCTCCATTCCTATATCGGGAGGGATCTGAAGCTCTTCCCGGAACCCTGCCGAAGAGGGGAATTCACCCTGGAGGCCTTCTTCATCACCATGCAATCCTCCGGTGTGATGCGTGAGTAGTTCATCCTTGGACTACGGGTCCATGTAGTAGCTAGATGGCTGGTTCTTCTCCTTTGTGCTATCATGTTTAGATCTTGTGAGCTCCGTTCATGATCAAGATCATCTATTTGTAATCCTACATGTTGTGTTTGCGAGGTTCCAATGGATATTGAGATGCTATTTCAGATTGATTATTGATTCTATCATGTCTTTGTTATTTGTGATCTTGCATGCTTTCCGTTGTAAGTAGCTATCTTGGCCAAGTAGATGCTAGCAACTCCAAGAGTTAGTATTTATGCTCGATAGTGGGTTCATGCCTCTAGTAATGTGGAGAAGTGACAAAAATCTCTAAGGTACTAGATGTGATGTTGCTACTAGGGATAAAACAACAATCCTTTGTTCATAGAACAATCGTATTGTTTACTTTACACGCAATGCGTAATGCAATTATATGTTGCTTGCAACTTAATACTGGAGAGGGTTCGGATGATAACCTAAAGATGGATTATAAGTCATAGATGCAATTGGATTACGGTCTATGTATAATGTTGTAATGCCCAATCGAATCTGAAAGGAGTCAAGATGTTTAGTATATGCATGTATGCTTTCTCGATGTTTGTCAATTGCCTCGCTGTAATTTGTTAACCCAACATGTCATCTATATTAAGGAGAATCACCACTAGTGAACTATGGACCTTGGTCCTTTCTTTTACAATCAATCTAAAACTGTTTACTGTTTTTTGTTTACTTTCTTCAAGCTACTACTTTCTTCCACACGATACGTTTAGTCCTTTGTTTTCAGCAAAATTGGTGAGATTGACAACCTCACTGTAAGTTGGGGGCAAAGTTCTTTGGTTGTGTTGTGCAGGATTCCATGTTGGAAACAACACCTTGGAGGTGTTTCCTTGCTCCTACTGGTTCGATAACCTTGGTTTCATAACTGAGGGAAAACTTGCTGCTGTGCTCATCATACCTTCCTCTTGGGGTTCCCCAACGAGCTCGATATATTTGAAGCCATCAAGCTCTTTTTCTGGGCCGTTGCTGGGGAGTCAAGGACATCTTCACAAGGAGAGTCCCTCATAACCAATCTCTTTACATTGTTATTTTTGTTTTGCTTAGTTTGTTTTCTGCTTTGTTTGCTTGATTCTTTATCAAAAACACACAAAAAATAGTTGTACTGGTTTGCTTTCTTTATTAAAAACACAAAAAATGACTACTCTTGAAAACACCAAGTTGTGTGACTTCACTAGCACCAACAACAATGATTTCATGTGCACACGTATTGCTCCACCTGTTCCTGAAGCTACTTTCTTTGAAATTAAACCTGCTTTACTCAATCTTGTTATGAGAGAACAATTTTCTGGTATTGGTACTAAAGATGCTGCTGCTCATCTAAATAACTTTGTTGAACTTTGTGAGATGCAAAAGCATAGGGATATAGATGGGGATATTATTAAGCTTAAATTGTTTCCTTTCTCTTTGAGAGGAAAAACTAAAGAATGGTTGCAATCCCTGACTAGAAATAGTATTGATTCTTGGACTAAATGCAAAGATGCTTTCATTAGAAAATAATATCCTCCTGCTAAGATTATATCTATGAGAAGTGAAATAATGAAATTTAAACAATCTGATAATGAACATGTTGCTCAAGCTTGGGAAAGAATGAAATCTTTGGTAAAGAATTTTCCCACTCATGGACTGGCAACTTGGATGATTATCCAAACCTTTTATGCAGGACTGAATTATTCTTCAAGAAATCTATTGGATTCTGCTGCTGGAGGTACCTTTATGACCATCACTTTAGGTGCTGCAACAAAACTTCTGGATAATATGATGGTTAGCTATTCTGAATGGCACACTAAGAGAGCTCCACAAGGTAAGAAGGTAAATTATGTTGAAGAGACCTCTTCCTTGAGTGATAAAATTGATGTTATTATGTCTATGCTTGTTAATGGGAAAGCTCATATTGATCCAAATCATGTTCCCTTAGGCTCTTTGGCTGCTCAAGAAGAGCATGTTGATGTGAACTTTATAAGAAATAATAATTTTAGCAACAATGCCTATAGGAACAATTTTGGTAATAATAATTATAGGCCATATCCTCCCAATAATGGTAATGCTTATGGAAATCCCTACAACAATAATAGGAGTGCACCCACTGAACTTGAAGTTATGCTTAAAGATTTTATTAGTAAACAAACTGCTTTCAATAAAACTATTGAGGAAAAACTCTCTAATGCTGAAAGAAATATAGCATCTTTGGCTGAAGCACAATCTTCTTTTAATAAAATGGATGCTAAACCTGAAACTATTGAGAATCCCTTTGCTTCTACTAATGCCATACAAGTTAGAATTGATGAAAATGTTAGACTATTAGCTAAATTGCATGCTAAGTGGAAAGAGAAGATGAAATTGCTAGAAATATTAGTGTTTCTACCATCACTACCACTAACGTTGAAGCTAGTAAGCCCAATGGAATCTTTTCTAATAAAAATGCTGAAATTCTTCAAAACATGGGAAACAATAGCTCTACTACTTTAGATGATAAATTTGATTTTGATCTTGATGGTTGCAATATCTCTGAAGTAATTAAATTCCTACAAAAGCTTTCTAAAAGCCCTAATGCTAGTGCTATGAATATGGCCTTTACAAAACACATTACTGATGCTTTCATAAAAATTAAAGAAGAAAAGATGAAACATAAAGCTTCTATTCCTATGAAACTAGAAGATGGTTGGGAACCCATCATTAATATGAAAGTGAATGATTTTGATTTCAAAGCTTTATGTGATCTTGATAGTAGTGTTTCTATTATGCCTAGAAGGATTTATGATATGCTTGATTTGCCACCGCTTGAAGATTGTATTTAACCGTCCCACTTGATGATAATGCTAAAAAGAAACTCATGAGGAATGTTAATGATGTTCTTATTATGGTTAACAATGCCTATGTCCCCGTTGATTTCTATGTTTTGGATGTTGAATGCAATGCTTCTTGCCCTATTACTTTGGGAAGACCTTTTCTTAGAACTGTTGGTGCCATTATTGACATGAAAGAAGGCACCATTAAATATCAACTCCCACTCAAGAAAGGTATAGAACACTTCCCTAAGAATAGAGAGAAGATTCCTTTTGCTTCTCCTATGAAAACAAAATTTTCTCTTAATGCTTCTACATTTGAGAACGCTTGATTCGTTTCTTGCTTCTTATTCCTAACTTAAAGGCGTTAAAGAAAAGTACTTATTGGGAGATAACGCAAAAGTTTTACATGAGTCTTGGAAGTTATTACCTCTATAATAACCTCTCCTTATCCTTTTTATTTGCTTTTTGTGCCAAGAGTAACCTCTAATGAGAGAGAAGTAATGCTTGGGAAAGTTGCTGTCCGAAATAGATTTTTGTGCTTCGCTATAAAAATTCGTGTAAAATGTCTGTACATCGGTTTGAGCTGTGATTTTTTGTTCTTCTGCCCCAGGTTGTTATATAACTTTAGTTAGTTCAACACTTTTCGATTGAGCAACAGAAGGTCTTCGAAAAAATTGGTTTTTACCTGCTAGTCTGTTTTGACAGATTTTAGCCATTATTTGCATTTGCTTCTTGATGATTCCTTTTTGAGTTCTTTTGGGGAATTGAGCTTTTTGAGGGAAGTGCTACAGTAGCTTGTGTTTTAATGGAAGTTTTATTGTTGTTGGAACTGAACCCAAAGACTTATTATCTTGAGTGCACTAATTTTGCTAATAAAGATTGTGTGAAATTTTGTATGAAGGAAAAATTTCAGGTGTATGGAAAGAATGACGTAATGAGATGAAGAATGGACTAAAGCTCAATCTTGGGGATGCCACACGTGTCACCCCAAGAAATATCCAAGAAGTACAAGCGTCAAAGCTTGGGGATGCCCAAGTCATCCCCTTCTTTATTAGTAAAAATCTCAGGTTCCTTCCAAACACTTCATTCTTATTGTTTCATGCACATTTGTGTTGTTCTTGGAGCATCTTTTTTTTCGTTTTTCGTTTTCGTTTGCTTGGTTTGCGCAGTTTGCTTGAAAATTGGTTGGACCCCCTCATTCATATATTAGTTTTCAAATAAGTGTGGTTTGGATTGGGAAAGAGTAGGAAAAGCTCATGCTTAAGTGGTAAAAGGAGCTTGTTTTTGACTGTGACCTGGACTTTGTCATGTCATGCTTGGTATTGTTTTGGCTTTATGCTTAGTGATTATTGCTATAGCATGACTTGTTATAAACAATTGAGATTGCTTAATGTGCCTTGGAATAATCATGCGTTGTTTTAGCATATTAAAGCGTAGTATTGTGGTGGTTGGACCCCCTCATTCATATATTAGTTTTCAAATAAGTGTGGTTTGGATTGGAAAAGAGTAGGAAAAGTTCATGCTTAAGTGGTAAAAGGAGCTTGTTTTTGACTGTGACCTGGACTTTGTCATGTCATGCTTGGTATTGTTTTGGCGTTATGCTTAGTGATTATTGCTGTAGCATGACTTGTTATAAACAATTGAGATTGCTTAATGTGCCTTGGAAGAATCAGGCGTTGTTTTAGCATATTAAAGCGTAGTATTGTGGTATTCTCCTTTGATGCTTTATTTGGGTTGACTTGGCGCATGCTCACACCATGTTATGACTATCCTAAGTCACCTAGCCTTTATGATCCTTTAGTTTTCGACTTGTAATATCACTTTATGCTTTAATCAATGATGTTTTGTCGCTTTGCATGATTATGGACATTATTGCTCTCTTAGTTGGTCGCTCCCAGTCTTTTGCTAGCCTCCATAACCAAGTATGAGTCCCACTCATGCATCCAACTCCAAATAAAACCAAGTTATTCCAAAGATTCCACCATGCCTACCTATTAGCATTTGCTATTCCAAGTATATTCATGTTTTTATCTACCTTCCGAATTAAACTTGTTATGTGAAAATTAGTGATTAAAGCTCTCACGAACTTGATGGCACACTTTACTTTCTTGCACTTAATAAACCTGAACCATTGGGTCCATCTTTGTTGCGTATATGCTTGCACTTTATAAGTTGAAGTTAGCAGAACCATGTATCATGGGGAACACTTTCAACATTGCACTTGTACATTGTACCCCGTTGTTATCATGATTCTTTTGCTTATGGATCCCGACGGTGTGAAATAAAAGTGGAACTTGTAAGATCATGGAGTTTGTATGTGTGTTAGAGAAACGCCTGGGCCGCTAGCCTAAGCTATGCCCAATCATGGTGGAAACTTGCAGTATAACCATAATGAGCACTCTATGAAGCATCCTCAATAAAAACCTATGCAAATAGCAAATAAAAAGATCGCTGAGATGCTCATTGTCTGCTTGCCTTGTCATTTTGATTATGGGATGGCTCCTATATCATGTGCAAGGGGTACCCGTTGGCGGTTCTCTATGATACACATGTACTTATAATGACAAGAGCTTACTCGTGACTAAAGTTGAGTAGCATGAGGTTCGGTCTTTGTAAGTAAGGGGCATGAGATTTCGGCTTATAACTTGTCAAGCATATCCTCTTAGTTGTGTCACTATAACCTTAATCACTTAAACATGCTTATGATAGGGGCAATGAGAGCTGAAAGCTAACAAGTACCATAATTTTTGTAAGCTCTTTATGAAACTTGAATCTCTACTTCCTTATATGAAGGCCTTTCTTTTACTTTTAAGTTGAGTCTCCACCTTCTACCTTTATGCACCTACTTTGAGAGCATAGTGGCCATTCTTAGTTCTATGTGCATTGTCCCAAGACTTGTTGATTGATGCATAACTTGATATTGCTTGTTCTTAAACTACTTGTATCTAGTCACTCTTATGAACTTTGAAGGTGTCCTATGCATTTATGTTTGCTACTCTATGAGGGACAAGCTGAATACCACTATGCTATGTTTTATTTATGCGAAACAAACAAACGTTTTGCAAAGCATTGTTATGCATGAATATTTTGTTTATACCTTTTCATGTTGCAACATAGTTGCTATGTCTCATTTCTAGAACTTTATCTTTCATGCTATGTTGAAGTACTATGATCCCAGTTATCAATGTTTTACAAATACTTTGATCAAGTTTATGATGGTGCATGTCACCTCAAAAATTATTCTTTCTTTTTATCACTTACCTACTCGAGGATGAGCAGGAGTTAAGCTTGGGGATGTTGATATGTTGCTAACATATCTACAATTTTTGGTGTCCCATGCTTGGTTTTTATCTACTTTCTTATGTTTTGTTCCAACTTTGGAGTACTTTTCATACACTTTCTTGGACTAACCTATTAACAAGATGCCACAGTGCCAGCTGCCTGTTTTCTGCTGTTTTTGGTTCCAGGAAGTCAGAAAATGAATATTCTCGGAATTGGACGGGACAAAAGCCAAAGTCGGTTTTTCACCGAGGGGGACACGGAGCCAGAATACGATACGGAGAGGGGCCAGGGGCTGCCACACCACCTGGCTGCGTGGCCAAGCCTGGCCCACGCCAGGGGGTGGTCTGACCGCCCTAGGCACCCCCTCGGCCTCCCCTTTCGACTATAAGATGCCTCCAATACAGAAACCCTAAGTACCCGATCAAAATTCCACGAAAGAGTCTGTAGCCACCGTCGTCTACATCCCTAGATCGGGAGGGATCTGAAGCTCTTCCTGGCACCCTTCCGGAGAGGGGAATTCACCCTGGAGGCATTCTTCATCACCATGCAAGCCTCCGGTGTGATGCGTGAGTAGTTCATCCTTGGACTACAGGTCCATGTAGTAGCTAGATGGCTGGTTCTTCTCCTTTGTGCTATCATGTTTAGATCTTGTGAGCTCCGTTCTTGATCCCTGCTAGCGCCGCTAGCCCCACGGTGGGCGCCAACTGTCGTGGTGGTGTCACGGCAGATGCCATGTATAGGCTGATGGTGGGGACTAATACTCGCTAGGGGAATCCAGGGAGGGATAGTGAAGTGATTCTCCACACAAGTACTTGTATTGATTTCCTTCCAAGGTTACAAGTGCTCCTAGAGCTGTATTGGCGAGAGGAGGAAGAAGAAGCTCTCTTACTCTCACCCACAGATCTCACCTGAAACCCTAGACCTTAACAGAATTGTCCAGAGAATAAACAGCCAACCCCTTCTACTGAAGCCCTAGCCCCCCTTTTATAGGGGAGGCTCGGTTTCTGCCTAGGGCATACGTGGAGGCATATTCCTAAGAATATGCCTCCACCCAAAGTGGTAAGCCGACCGGGGTGCTTTTCCCCCGTGTCACACATGCTTTAGCTACATTAGCCACTACGGCGCCCTCGTCAGCTGACACGGGCGTTGTCATGCTTGTCGCCCATGCCCCGGTGGTCCTCTCCTTGCTCGCTTCGCTCAGGCAGTGCGTACCGGGGCTCCTTTTGACCAGCGAGATTCCTTCCTTCTCCTAGATGCTTGTCGTGACCCGGATGATGGTTCATCCGGCCACACCCGTTCCTGCATACAGGCAAAACACACACTTCTGACTTACCGCTTAAGTCGGACGAGGGCTAGTTAGGCGGACGCCCCCAGGTCCGAATTACCCCGTGATTCGGCCTGCCTTAAGGTGACCCGGCCAGCATCTGCTTTGGCCTTTCCGAACCTCGGCTAACTCGGCCTTTATACCCCGGCGTGACCCTACCCGGCGGTATCCCCCCAACATTAGTCCCCGAAGCTGGTGTGGTCTTAGCCGCCCTGGCCGCTAAGACCACACCAGGTTCCATTTTGTGCCCCTGTCATTGTTTTCGAGTTACCTCTGTACCTTGGACGGCTTGGATTTACGTTCCCTTTGCACATTGCAAGTTTTCACTTGCCGGCCGGGTTACCACAGCTCTATCCGGGTCTTACTTCCTTCTCTCGTACGCTAACCCATGTGAAGGGTAATCATTATGTTGTCTTATTTTAAGGGACGGTACAGTAACTGCCGCAGTAATTGTCAGTTATCACTGTGCGCGGGTCACGTCACGCCCGCCTCCTTATTTACTGCATCAGCGCGTCACGTCACATGACTCTCTACGCCCTGTGGCCTTCCGTGTGGCTCCTTACTGATTGGTCCGGACGGGTAATACACGGCCACATCGTGTGACCGGTCCACAGGGTGCGATCCCACTCACCCCTGATGGGGGTGGTTAAATAGCGGAGGGGTGCGTCCCTTAGGATTTTTCCCCCTCTGCACCCCTCTGCCCGCTGCTATTCCCCTTCGTCTTCCTCGCGATCGCGCCGCCGCCAGCACTGCCAAAAAGCAGCATCGCCGCCGCACTTCTCCGTTTCACCTCTGCGTCTCCGTCACTGCGACGCCAATCTCCCGCTACGGGTCCTCGCCAATCCAAGCCACTGTCTCCCGCCGCCTCTAGCGCCAGCGAGGGCTTCGAGGAGAAGATGGCGGAAGAAGAACTCGCCATTGCTGAGCAAGAGATGGAGGAGGACGCCGCTGCTGCGGACCGCGGCGCATGGGCCGGCTCCTGGGTCTGCCAGGACGATCTGGACTGGCTCTACCGAACCAGACGCATCCCCGCCGGCGTCGCCGCTCGCCTCGCCTCCGCCGAGCTAGCTCCTTCACCCAATCCCGGGGAGTTCGTTGTGTTCCTGTCTCATTTTCAACGGGGCTTCGGACTCCCGGTGAGCGATTTCTTCCATGATTGGCTCAGCACCTATCATCTCCAGCCGCACCATCTTCCAGCCAATGCAATTACTTCTCTCTCTGCCTTCGCTTCTACAATCGAGGGCTACGCCGGATTATGGCCCACCAAGGAGCTGTGGATCCGTTTTTTCGCCCTTTGTCGCAACGTTATTCCCGACATTCACACTGATCCGGAGGACAAGCGGCTCACTCAGTTCGGAGCGGCCTCCATTTCACCCCGGAGGTTCTCTGTTTTCCCCCGGGTCACAGGGCTAGAATGCTGCAAGGGGTGGGCCCGGACGTTCTTTTACGTCCGGAACACGGGCACCGAAGATTTGATCCGGTTGCTCCCCTATACCCCGGGTCCGCCGAACACGGATCTGTGGGACGCCGTTCCGAGGAAGCCTACGCCCCTGGCCAACCAAGTGAATAAGAGGTTTGCGGAGCTGAAGGAGCTCGGGTTGCGCAACGAGGATGCAATGATCACTTTCGTGCGCAACCGAGTCTCCCCTCCCCAGAAGCGCACCCACAAGGTGTGCCATATGAGCTACGGCCGCGATCCCAACCGGACTTCATCTTTCGAACTGAACAACACGGAGATCTTCCGCCGAGTTAAGGCTCTCTTCACCACTCACAAGGACTTCTCCTCTGACTGGACTTGGGGGATTGAGCATTTCTGCCGGGACCGGCTTCCTCCCGTGGTAAGTTTCATGCTGCAAACTTACCCCGGACTAATCACGTGTCTATTATTGTTGCATTTTTGACTCGTTTGTTTACTCTTTTCCTCAGCTATTCCTTCAGCAGACGCTCGAGGACGGCACCGATCCGACCCTTAAGTGGGCACCGGACCGGGACTTCGAACGTGGAGGAGCCGGACCAAGAGATGTTTCTCCCCATGACCGACGCCATGAAACGACCCACGGGTAACTTCTCTTCTGCTAGAGATTGGCCCGATGATGAAGATTACTCGGATATCGAGATAATTGAACCCTTTGAGGCTGTCCCCCTTTCTTTTGCTCTTCCGCCATCAGCTCACGCCGGTGGTCATATCCACGAGGATCCTCCCCTCGCCACGGACGAGCCAGTTCCGGTGGCACCGAAGAAAAAGCGCGCGGCTTCCACAAGTTCTTCCTCCGGACCTTCCCAGCCTATTAAAAGGCGAAAGAAGGCCCCAACACGAAGGGCTCGGAAACCCAGAGTAGCCGAAACCTCCGATGCGTAACTCCTTCTTTCTTCTGTAACTCGCTCTCCCTTACTTCGTCGTAATTTTTCTTCTGACATTACTTGATTTCACAGGGCTCCGGTGGAGGTCCCTCAAAGTGGATCCAGTATCTCATCACCTCTCCGAGCCAGCCCTTCACCCCGTCGTGACGACGAGCCACGTCCGCTGAGCCCTATTCCGGAGAGCTCTGCGGCCGCTCCGGGTCATCCTGGGGCGGGGGGAACTGGCCCAGCCAGAACAACGGCAGCCACTACCTCGGCAACGCCACAACCACCAGCCACTAAGGCTACCTTGACTCCAGCATCTGTTCCAGTACCAGCAGCCAAACCAGCACCAACTCCAACCTCGGCAGCAGCACCAACTCCGGCAGCAAAAATATCAGCACCGGAGTCCAGCAACGAAAGTACTAGCGCCCAGTTCCTCTGCCTCTTCCGAGTCCTCTCAACCCCGGCAGGGAAAAACCGCTGCCTCGGCTTCGTCTTCCCAGCAAGCCAAGGGCAAGAAGATTCAAGACGCTGCCAAGCCCAGTGCTGCCGAGCCTGGGCAACACACCCTTGAGTCCATGCTCCCCAAGAAGACATCAGCGGCAAAGGACACGCCTGCCGAGCCAACCGAAGCCCAGCAGTTGGTTCTGCACACCAGCCCTGCCCTTGCCTTGGTGGAGAGGAAGGAAGCACATGCTAAGGGTTTGGTGACGCCACATATGCCCACAGGTGAACGGTACCCCCCGAGCCTGATGGAGTTCATCATGAACTGGATCAAGGCCGAGGTAATCCACGAATCTGATCAAGTGAATACCGCCACCAAGGCCATTAACCTCGCTGGACGAATGATGGAGGTACGTCGTTTCTCCTTTGCAGATTGTAGATAATAACCATTAGTCCCCGAGCCTCCGGGGGAGTAACTTGTTACTCGGCCGGATGCTCTTTGATAGAACTAACGTAGCTCCATGATAACTTCGAACATGCACACACCTAGAGCCGGGTTAAGTTCCACTTGGCCCGGATTTTAGTACACTTCGAACATGCACACACCTAGAGCCGGGTTAAGTTCCACTTGGCCCGGATTTTAGTACACTTCGAACATGCACACACCTAGAGCCGGGTTAAGTTCCACTTGGCCCGGATTTTAGTACACTTCGAACATGCACACACCTAGAGCCGGGTTAAGTTCCACTTGGCTCGGATTTTAGTACACTTCGAACATGCACACACCTAGAGCCGGGTTAAGTTCCACTTGGCTCGGATTTTAGTACACTTCGAACATGCACACACCTAGAGCCGGGTTAAGTTCCACTTGGCTCGGATTTTAGTACACTTCGAACATGCACACACCTAGAGCCGGGTTAAGTTCCACTTGGCCCGGATTTTAGTACATTTCGAACATGCACTAGGCTGACTTTAGTTTCTGTATCTTTTTTAGGTGACCACCAACCGCCGAAGTGCCGAATTCCAGCGCTTGTTGGATACGCACAAAAATCTTCGCACGAAACAGGCCGCACTCATCGCTAAGTACGAGAAAAGGGGTAAATTTCTTTTTCATTCCTTTCCTCATTTCTCTTCCACTTCGCTTGCTGAACTAATCTGATTGTTCGGTTTCCGCAGCTGGGGTGGAAGCTGAAAACAAAATAATGCGAAAGAACTTGGAGCAGATCAAGGGTATGTCCTTCTTGTCTGTTTTTACTGTGCTTTTCATCATTTTACCTCCTTGGCTCGGTAAACATTCATACCTCGGCTCTGCCGGGCCAACACACGGTTTCAGCATTGCTTGAAGAAAGTGTGCATGTGCCTGACCTGATGCTGCATTTTCTCGAACAAGCAGGACAGCACCAAGCCGAGCTGAAGAAGAAAGATGATGAGCTCGCCCTCCTCCGGACCAAAGATGATGACATAGCCAAGCTCAAAGCTGAAATGGCTAAGATGAAGGCGCAGCACCAAACCGAGCTGAAAAGGGTTGGCCAGGACTACACCGAAGAACGCGAGCTTCTCAAACTCCAAAGTACTAAGGATCGTGAGCTTCTTCAGGAAGCCGAGGTCAAACTTGAGTCAGCAAATGCTGAGCTCGAGCAGCTTCGGAAAAGGCGTGATGCTTGCATCAAGGAGTTGACCCGGATTCACAGTCACATCTCACGTAACTTCTTTTCCTTTATCCGCCTTATTTCTCCGGGTTACTTCATATGTCTTGTTTTCTCAACTTTGTCCTTTGCCTTGTTTCCCAGGCCACTTTCCAGAGGGTACTGCCATTGCAAGTGCTGCTGTCGCCAATTTCTGCCGAGAAAGGGGTACTCCGGTCACTACTGGGGGTGAGAGCATTCCCTTTGACATGGAGGACCTGTTGGTCAGCCTGTCATCTCGCGTGGAAATTATCAAGAACTACGGCAGGGACCTCCTCGATGTTTCAGTCCGGGTCTTCAACGCCTTCTGGTCCGCCGATGATGCTCCGGAGAGGGTCATGCAGCTCGCTGAAAGGCTTTCAGAAGTTGAGACTCTGCTCGACCTCTGGCGAGAATCCGCTGGACGCGCTGCTGCCGATACCGTCCTTCACCACATTTTGACGTGGTACGAGAAGATAGACCTCAGCCTCCTCACACGCCTGTGCACCGGGTCCAAATGGACAAATGACCCGGAGTGGGTAGCCCGGCGTCAGGCTTGCGCCCACAGTCTCATTGAATATGCCCCCATTCATGAATGGACTGAGGGTCTGAGCTTCCTGGAAGCCGCAGGTGAAGAGGAAGTTGAGAACATTGAAGAAGACTCAGGTGAAGATGAGGAGGACACTGCCTCGGATATCGAAGAGGGCGACGATGATGCCGAACTTCCTCCTGCTGCTCCTAAGTAAAAACACTTGAAATTTCATGAGATCCCCGGTATGCCGGGTGGAATTGTATTCCAAATACATGTGATATTTTGCTACTGAGTACTTATGCTGGATTAACTTGGGCGTAGTCCCCGAGTTTCTTTTTCTTGTTCGTTCAATCTTTTGGATCGGATCGTGTCTACCTTGATTCGGTTTTACAACTTACGAATCCGAGCCTGAAAAATTGTCTTAACAATACTGGGAAACTTTTAGGCTTAGCTCAAAAATAAAACTGCATAATAACTTGAAAATAAAATACAGGGTTAGTCCGGAAAACAAACGTCGGCTCGAATAAACTCTTTTCCTTAATCGTTTTTCATCTGCCACGCAATTCCAAACTTGTTCTCTTGCTTGCCATGAAGCCAATTCTTGTTGGACAGCAGCAAGTCCAAGAGTTGGGTTTTTGGTGCTCACACACTACTAATCCAAGCTAAGTAGAATAACCTATTCCAGCCGATGCACAAATAACAAAAGACAACAAAAATATTATTAAGGCAGTCCCCGAGTTACTGCTCGAGGTGCCCACATTTCATTGATAAGCTCATTGCCGACACACATACCGACATATGAGATAACCCGGATACATTTACTTCTTAGCTAGGTGTAGAAAGTCCGAAGTAGAGCTATGTTCCATGGTCGCTTTGATTCCTCACCGGACCTGTCCGCCTTGTTCTTTTCCTGTGGCTTTGCATCTATAAGATAGTAAGAATCATTGTGCAATGCTTTGCTCACGATGAACGGCCCTTCCCATGGGGGGGATAATTTATGCATTCCAGTAGTACGTTGTACCAACCGGAGCACCAGATCGCCTTCCCGGAAGACCCGGGGGCACACTTTCCGGCTATGATAGCGTCGGAGATTTTGCTGATATATGGCGGATCTGGACAGTGCCAGTTCTCTCGCTTCTTCCAGCAGATCAACATCATTTTTCCGGGCTTCTTGCACTTCGGCTTCTATGTATTGGGTGACCCTAGGCGAATCATGCTCTATGTCGGCTGGTAATACAGCTTCTGCCCCATATACCAGAAAAAACGGCGTATAGCCTGTTGATCGATTCGGAGTTGTTCTTAAACTCCACAGTACCGCTGGTAGTTCTTCTATCCAGCACCCCGCTAATCTTTGCAGCGGCTCAATGAGCCGGGGTTTTATCCCGGATAATACTAATCCATTGGATCTCTCCACTTGCCCGTTCGATGCGGGGTGGGCTACCGAAGCTACGTCAAGCTGGGTCCTCTTATCCCGGCAGAAACGAGCAAATGCTCCTTCTGCAAAATTTGTGCCATTATTAGTTATGATACTGTGTGGATAACGTACCTCAAGATGATATCTTTGAGAAATGTTACGGCCGTAGCTCCATCACATTTTCTTATAGGCTTTACCTCGATCCACTTCGTAAACTTGTCCACCATTACCAGAATGTGAGTCATGTTTCCTCTTGCTGGTTTGAACGGGCCCACCATATCCAAGCACCATACGGCAAATGGCCAAGTGATTGGGATGGTCTTGAGTTCCGACATTGGCGTATGTGTCTTTGTAGCGTACCTCTGACAACCATTACATTTTCTCACTAGATCTTCTGCTTGCTCTAAGGCATTTGGCCAGTAGAATCCGTGTCGGAAAGCTTTTGCTACCAAGGCTCGGGATGAGGCGTGATGCCCGCATTCCCCCTGATGTATATCTCGGATGATTTCAAGCCCTTCTTCCGGGTCAACACACCGCTGGAGGACATTGGTCACACTTCTTTTGTATAACTCGGAATTGATGATCGTGTAGGCCTTTGCCCTCCTCTGTGTTTGCCTGGACAGCACCTCCTCAGCGGGTAACGTTCCATCTTTCAGGAATTGAAATATAGGCAGTTCCCAAGCCGGTATTGGCCGCACGGGGAACACGTCCTCGTCTATCTCCATATGATCCACCGGCATAACTTCAACCGGACCATGCTGTGCAGTCCCCAGGTCTCGCGAAGCAGTCCCCGGGTTTGCCGAAGCAGTCCCCGGGTTTTGCGCACCGCTTCCCGCGTCAATGTCCATGGGCACAGCTCCGGACTCTGTGTCCTCCGGGACGTAGATGGATTCGGACTTCGGGGATGGCCTGATGGATGGTTTCTTGAGGTGCTCTAATGCTACACCCGGTGGAATTGCTTGTCTGGTTGACCCGAGCTTCGACAGCATGTCGGCAGCCTCATTTTCCGCCTGGGGTACATGATGAAATTCGCATCCCTCAAAGTAACCAGAAATCTTCTGCACATGAAATCTGTATAGTGCCATGTTTGGATCAAGGGCGTCCCACACTCTGGACACTTGCTGCACCAGCAAATCCGAGTCACCAAAGCATATGATCCGACGTATACCAATTTCTTTTGCTACCTTGAGCCCATGCACAAGTGCTTCATACTCAGCGACATTATTTGATGCGGTGAAGTGGATCTGCCGCACATATTTCAACTGGTCCTTCTTTGGCGACGTGAGTACAACTCCGGCACCTAGTCCGGTTTTGGTTTTTGATCCGTCAAAGTGCATCCGCCAATAGTTCGGATCCGGAAGTGGTGGTTCGTACTGTACCTCGCCCCAGTCCACGAAAAAGTCTGCCACAGCCTGAGACTTGATGGCTTCTCTCCGGTCATATTGCGGAGCGTAAGGAGCTAGCTCAATTGCCCATTTCGCAATTCTGCCGCTTGCATCCTTGTTACTCATTATCTCGGATATAGGGGCCTCACATATGACCCGGATGGGATGCTCCTCAAAGTAGTGCTTCAATTTCTTGGCGGCCATGTACACGCCATACGCCACTTTTTGATAATGTGGGTAGTTCTGCTTTGAGGTTGACAACACTTCACTCAAATAATACACCGGCCTTTGCACTGACTTACCTTCCTCATCGCGCTCCACCACTATCACTGCACTTACAACCCGGTTGGTTGCGGCTATATAGAGCAACATTGGCTCCTTTGATAGTGGTGAGGCTAGCACTGGCGCCGTGGCTAACATTTTCTTTAGGTGGGTAAAGGCTTCATCAGCCTGCGGCATCCAAATGAACTTATCCGACTTTTTCATGAGTTGGAACAGAGGTAAAGCTTTCTCTCCCAACCGACATACAAACCGACTTAATGAGGCCAGACAACCTGTAAACTTCTGGACATCGTTAAGACACTTCGGCAGTTCCATTCGTTCGATGGCCCGTATTTTGGTTGGATTAACTTCGATACCTCGGCTGGAAACTAGAAAGCCGAGCAATTTTCCAGCCGGGACACCGAAGGTGCATTTTTCCGGGTTAAGTTTCATCCGGAACCTCCTTAGGTTTGCGAACGTTTGCCTGATATCGTCAAGGAGCGTTTTGCTTTCCTTGGTCTTGATAACCACATCATCCACGTACACCTGTACATTTTGACCTATTTGGTCGTGCAAACATTTTTGCATACATCTCTGGTACGTTGCCCCTGCATTACGTAGACCAAACGGCATGGTGCGATAGCAATAAGCCCCATACGGGGTAATAAATGCAGTCTTTATTTGATCATCCGGATTCAGAGGTATCTAGTGGAAACCAGAATAAGCATCGATGAATGACAACAGTTCACATCCAGCAGTTGAGTCTATGACCTGATCTATTCTTGGCAGCGGGAATGGATCTTTCGGACACGCCTTGTTCAGGTTCGTGTAGTCGATACACATGCGCCAAACTACTGCCACGTTCGGATCATCCTTTTTCTTTTCCACCAGCACCGGATTAGACAGCCAATCCGGGTAGAGGACCTCCATGATAAATCCTGCAGCTAGCAACCGAGCTATCTCATCCCCAATGACTTTCCTCCTATCTTCGGTGAAGCAGCGGAGAGGTTGCTTCACCGGCTTAGCTCCGGGTCTCACATTTAAAGAATGCTCGGCCAACTCCCTCGGAACGCCTTGCAAGTCCTGTGTGGACCAAGCAAAAATGTCCCGATTCTCATGGAGGAAGCCGACGAGCTCGCTTTCCTATTTATCACTTAGCCCGGCTCCAATTGTTACAGTGCGCTCTGGGAACATGTCATCAACTGGAACCTTCTTGGTATCTTTCGTGGCCTGGAAGGAGACAGTTCCATGCGGGTTACTCAGCGCCGGCATATACTGCTGCGCGGACTGAGCCAATGCCGCCACCTCTTGAATCTTTCTTTTTTCCTGCGCGATCACAAGTGACTCGGCTAAGTTTGATCCGGCCGACGCGCACTCCATCGAACGTCGAAAGTCCCCGGCAATGGTAATCACTCCGTTTGGTCCGGGCAACTTCATCTTCAAGTAGCTGATATGACAACTTGCCATGAACTTGTTCAGCGCTGGCCTTCCAAGCAATGCATGATACGCGCTTTCTAATTTCACCACTTCGAACTCCAGATTTTCAGTTCGGCAATTGTCCCTCGTGCCGAACAAGACGTCGACCCGGACCTTGCCTATGGGCTCGCAAGAAATGCCGGGCACAATGCCATGGAAAGTTGTCCTCGTGGCCTGGAGCATGTTCTCCGAGATACCCAACTTGCGCATCGTGTCCGCGTACATGATATTTATGCTACTGCCATTGTCAATCAGTACCTTTGAGAACCTTATGTTAATGCTAGGTCCAATGAACGTAGGATCCAGCACCAACGCATACGAACCAGGGCTCGGCATGAGCTTGGGATGATCCCTAACGCTCCAGGTGATTTCCTGATCGGACCAAGGCATGTACCTCGTCACTGCCGGCATTACCGCATTCACCTCCATATGCCTATGCTGCAAGCTTTTTCTATCAGTTTCCTCTGTGGTAAACACACAGTAGCTCTGGTGATGCTCCCTGTACTCGTTTCTCCCCTCATTTCCGGGGTTCCTCTGATCCGGCTGATGCTGATTTTCTACTTGATGCACTGCATCCCTTCTTTCATTGTTATCATACCTTGGCGGAGGGGGAGGCAACATCAGCTGTTGCGTGTTCGGTCCGAAGAGCAATTGTTGCCGGGGTAACTCCTGCCGAGGCTGATCATTCCGGGGTGCCTAAGCATTCCCCGAACCACCTTGCTCGATCTTGCGCATCCACTCGCATTGCCTCGTCGTATGACCCGCTGGGTTGTTCGGATTTGGCGTGTGAAACTTACACGGCTGGTCCAACATCGACTCGTAAGTATACCTCGGACGGTCTTTCCTTTCTTGCCATTGCTTCTTTTACTCCGGTGTCCAAGTTTTCTTCCCATCGTTCCTTGGAGTCCATTGACCTCCAGTTTTCTGGCGTTGGCTACCCCCTGCTCCGGGTTGATCTTGATTCACGGCTGCCACTTGATGCAAACCGTACCGATGGTCCAGTCGATCATCTCTCCTTTTTCCTCTGTAATCATTTCTCCGGGATGATCCTGGATCCATCCCTCTGATAGTACTCATCGCTTGACTCGTTTGAGGCGAGCCTTGGTTGGGTCGGGTCTCCCAACGCATACGAATCTGCGATCCGGCTCATCTCTGTCAATGTTGCCGGCATTTTCCGTTGCAACTTCATCCACAGCTTGCTTCCATATCTGCACCCCTGTGCAAACCATGCTATGGCCTGTGATTCTATCACGCCCTCGCATGAATTTCTCACGGTACACCACCGGGTCAAAAACTCCCGGTCCATCTCATTGGGTCTTTGTTTGCACATGGCTAGGGTCTGTGGCCTATTTGGCCTTTGATACGTACTCGAAAAATTGCTGATGAACATCTCCTCGAAATCTATCCAGCAGTTGATGCTTCCTGGTGGCAAATTGTTCAACCACACCCTTGCCGGGCCTTCCAACATCTGGGGTACATACCGTACGGCCCATCTCAGGTTGCCTGTGGCAATTTTTACAGCCGTAGCATAGTTTATCAGCCAATCCTCTGGCTTGGTACTGCCGTCATAGGTCTTGGTGCCCCTGGGCAGCTGAAAGTTCGGGACTGGTGGCTCTTTCATGATCCGGGGTCCAAAACATGCTGGACCCGGTGGACCTTGACATTCAGTCTGCTCTGACCTATATAGTCGATCCAGTTTCAACCTTGCATCGTCCGGCATCAAATCCCTACTTCCCAATCTTGACCCTATCACATGATAATCCGGTCTCGGGTATCCCGCATTCGCCATCTCTGAATCACCGTCGTTATACCGGTTTTTCTCTTGCGACGCACCTTTCTGTTGCATACCTCGGCCGGCACTGTGCTCCTACCTCGGCATGTTCCGCTGCTGCGGTTGTCTTGCTCCAGCGGAATTTTGCTGCCCGGCATTGCCGTTGACAATGTTCCTTTGACCGGCATCGCCTTGGTCACGGTTACCTCGGCCAGCTTCGCCTCGGCTCACACTCCGTCGATCATCATTTTTCTGCGCTTCCTTTTCTTTCCCTGCCCGGGTCAGGTCATACGGGACAATCTGTTTGTTCCGTCTGGCTGAGGTTACCACCTCCTCTCTCCTTGGACCACCATGAGGGGACGATGCGGCTCCAGCGGATTTCTCCGGGTTACCCATCGCCGAATGGACGATCTTGGAGGCCCCAGCTCTCTCCGGGTTTGCCCTGAGCAGTTCCTCGTTTTGCCTATTCGCAATCCGAACTAGCTCGTTAACCCGGTCTTGCTGCCTTTGCCAGGCTTCACCCGTCAGTCCCTCTAACTCGGATGCAGCCGCATCCGCTGCTCTGAGGTTCTTGGCCGGGGTACTATACCTCGGCAGCCCCACGAACAAACAGTTTTCTGATTCCTCGATTCCAACACCACCTTCTCTGTTCATCTCGCTCATGAGATTTCTCCCTTTAACTTTTACAGTATCAACCTTGTTTGCCTTAGCGTACTCACGCAGTGTCATGTTCAACGACTGCTGGGCCGCGGCTATTTTCTTTGCGCCCTCAAGTATTTTCTGCCTAGTTTCTTCCAGCTCGGCCTGTGCACGAGCCGGATCTACCGCTGCTACTACAGGGTTTGCCAAGCTATCCATTGCCTCTCTCAGCACGTTTTCCGGCCTCTCTAGCGGAGGACCCCTACCTTTCCTTGGTGCCTTGGGCGTCACCTCCGCATCTGGCGCCGGATCCTTGCTCGCACCCGCACCCGGCGCTGTCATCATTACCTCTGCATGGTCTGGGGAACGAGCGATATGCTCCCCGCGAGCCATAGTGAGGGGCGGTTCGCCTGCTTCTACGACGTGGCGCGGATGAACGCCAGACACGTCCACCGCAACGTAGACCTTGTGCGTGCCGAGCTTGAGGAAGATGTCGTTGCGCAGGAGAGGGCGCGTGCCGAAGCAGCCTGCGTTGTCGCTGACGAAGGCCCGCGCTTCAAAGCGCTGAACGAGCCCGGAGACGATGCGCTCGCCGGTGGCGACGAAGTTTCCCATCCGGATTTTGACCCCTGCTAGCGCCGCTAGCCCCACGGTGGGCGCCAACTGTCGTGGTGGTGTCACGGCAGATGCCATGTATAGGCTGATGGTGGGGACTAATACTCGCTAGGGGAATCCAGGGAGGGATAGTGAAGTGATTCTCCACACAAGTACTTGTATTGATTTCCTTCCAAGGTTACAAGTGCTCCTAGAGCTGTATTGGCGAGAGGAGGAAGAAGAAGCTCTCTTACTCTCACCCACAGATCTCACCTGAAACCCTAGACCTTAACAGAATTGTCCAGAGAATAAACAGCCAACCCCTTCTACTGAAGCCCTAGCCCCCCTTTTATAGGGGAGGCTCGGTTTCTGCCTAGGGAATACGTGGAGGCATATTCCTAAGAATATGCCTCCACCCAAAGTGGTAAGCCGACCGGGGTGCTTTTTCCCCCGCGTCACACATGCTTTAGCTACGTTAGCCACTGCGGCGCCCTCGTCAGCTGACATGGGCGTTGTCATGCTTGTCGGCCACGCCCCGGTGGTCCTGTCCTTGCTCGCTTCGCTCAGGCAGTGCGTACCGGAGCTCCTTTTGACCAGCGAGATTCCTTCCTTCTCCTAGAAGCTTGCTGCGACCCGGATGATGGTTCATCCGGCCACACCCTTTCCTGCATACAGGCAAAACACACACTTCCGACTTACCGCTTAAGTCGGACGAGGGCTAGTTAGGCGGACGCCCCCAGGTCCGGATTACCCCGTGATTCGGCCTGCCTTAAGGTGACCTGGCCAGCATCTGCTTTGGCCTTGCCGAACCTCGGCTAACTCGGCCTTTATACCCTGGCGTGACCCTACCCGAGGGTATCCCCCCAACATGATGTATCGAAACACGATCCACATAACGGTGCATACTTAAGGAAGAACACATTTTATCTTGATATCTAAATGAGGGATCATCTTACAATGCTACAAAAAGATGCTAACATCTAATGTGTAAAGTGAGATGATATGGTCCATGCATTTGATCTCTATCATTTGCATCATGGTATGATCTATATCATTCCTTTGTGTGTAAGGCCAAGGTCTATGGAACTTACACGTTGAGTGTGTTGTAAGAGTATCTATCATACATCTACTTACAACAATACCATATCAATACACTAGCCCAGCAACGATCTAAACTAGATGCCTCTAATTTATCAATTGCAAGTTTTACGTGGCTTAGGGCTTTCGGAGATAGAACCGGTCTTACCTATGAACATGAACCACAACGAGGATAACCAAGTTATTAGCAACTCGTTATAAATCAGATATTGACTATAGTAGGAGAGACAGACACCCGCCAACCACTTATGCAAAACAAGTTGCATGTGAGTCGTGGAACCGGTCTCATGTACGATGACATGTAAGCTTGGTCCGGGCCGCTTCATCCCACTATGCCACCAATATACAAAATACATTAACGATACAATAACATGATCATCATCGCCCACATATAAACATATGTGTACTACCCGTGCAAAGTACCTACACATAGATCAGTCTCTGATACCACTGTTGGGTTCACAACATAGAAAACAAAAAATTTCCTATGATGAGAACTATACGCCAAGATCTATCTACTAGATACAGAATAACGGGTGGACATACATCCATCGAGAACTTACCCTCGAAGACAACGAGTTTTGTTAACGAGTAGGAACTCATGGTTGATGTAGTCATACACTTGCCGATCTCAAGATCGTGTGGAAGTCCGAGCGCCACAAATCAGCAGCGCATCCGTCCTCGCACACACGTTCAAGCCACCGGATAACCTCCACCTCCTCGCTCCAGCGATGCAGCGGAAGCAGCAACCCCTTCCAGACGAAATTCCACTGGGAACATGTAGCTCGCTAATCCGAGACCATGAGGGAATAATTCTAGAGGAGGAGAGAGATCCTTCACAAGGAGGTGTGAGGAAGAAGGAGGAAGAGGGGGGCTTTTATAGGAGGAGGGGGTACCCCCTCCATGGCCGGCGCCTCATGGAGGTGACCCCTCACCTCCTCCATTCATGTGGTGGTAACTCCCTCCACATTAAATTGCCTCTTCACATTCCCTTTTAAAGTCTCCACTTTAAATGCATTAAAATTCTCCAAGTTTAATGCTCTCTCATTTAATAAAACTCTTTCATTAAATTTATTCAGAATTTTTTTAATTACTTTAATTAACAAACATTCACATAAAACCCCTTGCAACATTTCAATATCACATGCAGAACCACTTTCTGCAATTTCACCCGAAACAGTTTCGGTGTCTATTGAAACAATTCCTGCGCTTTGCAATCCTTTCGTCTGAAACATATGTGCTCCAAAATGGTGTCCGGTAACTCTTAAGTGTGTCACCCTACGGTTCGCGAATAATGCAGACATGATTGAGACTCCTCTCATATCAATAATCATAAGCGGGACCTGGAGATCCATACTGACTCCTACATATTCAATGATGACTTCTATGATCGTGAGAACCTTTAACGCTAGTAACTTAATCCCTTTGTCTCATGATATAATACATGTCTGAGATTCGATCATCGGTATCCAAATACCTAGTTTGATCTCGTTACCGAGATGCACTCTTTTCTCGTTCCCATGATATAACATTCTAGTGATCACATCACTTGCTTGTAAGCTATCTTAATGTGATATCACCGAGAGGGCCTAGAGTATATCTATCCATCATCGAGATTGACAAATTCCACTCTTGATCCATGAGCCTCAACATAACACCTTCGTAGCACTGAACCCATCTTTATAGTCACCCTGTTACGGTGTGACGTTTGATGTTATCAAGATACTCTTCCGGTGTTAGCAATTAACATGATCTCATGGTCTAAGGATAAAGATTACTTCGTATGATGATATAGCAATATAAACATAATGACTTGATTGTAATGCTATACTTCAGATGAATGTTCATCACATCATTTCACAAATGCTGTGACCTTGTTATTAACAACATCCAATGTCCATGATCAGGAAACCTTGATCATCTTGTTAATCAACAAGCTAGTCTATAAGAGAGGCATAACTAGGAACCCTTTTTGTTTATTAAACACACATGTATTGACGTTTCCGATCAATACAATTATAGCATGCAAAATAAACATCTATCATATATAAGGAATACATAATAACAACTTTATTATTGCCTCTTAGGGCATATTTCCTTCAGATTGCATGTTTGTTTTTATCACCTATATGTTTGTTTGTTTCCTTCAACTCTTATACTTGCTACCTAGCCTTGCTAGCCAAAAACCTGTACTGAGAGGGAAAGCTTCTCGTACATCCAATCGTTAAACCAAAAGCTATGACATTTGTGTCCACCATACCTAACTATTAGCATTATTGCTATTCCAAGTAAGTTCATGTTTTATCTACCTTACTAATTAAACTTGTTATGTGAAAATTAGTGATAAAAGCTCTCACAAACTTGATGGCACATTTTACTTTCTTGCACTTAATAAACTTCAACCATTGTGCCCATCTATGTTGCGTATATGCTTGCGCTTTATAAGTTGAGAGTTAGCAGAACCATGTTACCATGGGGAACACTTTCAACATTGCACTTATTTAGTTGATATCATGATTCTTTTGCTTATGGATCCTAGCGATGCGAAATAAAAGGGGAACTTGTAAGATCATGGAGTTTGTATGTGTGTTAGAGAAACGCCTAGGCCGCTAGCCTAAGCCATGCCTAATCATGGTGGAAACTTGCAGCATAACCATTGATGACCCACAAGTATAGGGGGTGTATCGTAGTATTTTCGAGGGAAGTGAAACCCAATTTATTGATTCGACACAAGGGGAGCCAAAGAATATTTATAAGCCTTAACAACTGAGTTGTCAATTCAGCTGCACCTAGAAACACTCTTGCTCACAGCATTTTATCAGTAGCAACAGTTTTGTAGTAGGAATAGTAAAGTAGCATCAATAGTAAAGTAGCAGCAATAGTAAAGTAAAGACAGTAGTAACAACAGCAGTAAACTGTAGGATTTGAGTGCGGTAGGCATAGGGATGGATGTGCGTTGCATGGAAAAGAAAATTCACATGGCAATCAAAACAAAGGGGCAATTGCAGATAAATAAGATAAAGCATCCAAGTACTAGATAATCCTAGGCATGTGTTCCATATATAGTCATACGTGCTCGCAATGAGAACTTGCACAACATCTTTTGTCCTGCCAGCCCGTTTGCAGCGGGGCCTCAAGGGAACTACTGGCAATTAAGGTGCCCCTTTTAATAGAGCACTAGAGCAAAGCATTAACACTCCATGAACACATGTGATCCTCACATCAAAGCCATTCCCTCCGGTTATCTCGATTTCTGTCCCTTCGGGGCCATTGGTTCCGGACAACAATGTGTGTATACAACTTGCAGGTAAGACCATAAACAATACTATCATAATGAATCAATAACATGTTTATATCTGAAATCATGGCACTCAGGCCCTAGTGACAAGCATTAAGCATAACAAGTCGCAACAAAGTCATAAAGCACTAATAGAAGATACTAGGCACCATGCCCTAACAATCCGATGCCATTACATGAACGATCTCATCCAATCCCTACCATCCCCATAGCCTACAGCGGGGGATTACTCACTCATAGATGGGGGAAACATCGATGGTCGATGGAGAAGCAATGGTGATGATGATGGCGATGATCTCCCCCAATTCCCCGTCCCGACAGGGTGCCAGTACGGAGTTTCTAGTGCTGTTTCATGGAATCTGGTGGTGGCGGCGGAGCGGAACTCCTTCTGGAAAAACGTCGAACCCCCCTGAGTTTTTAGGTCAGAAGGCATCTTATAGGTGAAGAGAGAGAGACCGAGGGGGTGTCTGGGGCGGCCAGACGACCCCCTAGCATGGCCAGGCCTAGCCCGCGCGGCCAGGTGGTGTGGCCTGGGCCCAGCCCCCCTCCGTCTCGTATTCTGGCTCCGGGAGTCTTCTGGTGAAATAGGATTTTTGGCATATTTTTTGGAATTTTTCCTGATAGTTGATTTTCTGCACAAAAACTAAACACCAAGGCAATTCTGTTGAAAACAGTGTCAGTCCGTGTTAGTTGCATCCAAATCACACAAGTTAGAGGAGAAACAATAGCAAAAGTGTTCAGGAAAGTAGATACATTTTGGACGTATCAAGTCCCCCAAGCTTAGCTTATTGCTTGTCCTCAAGCAAATCAGTTGAAAACTGAGTGCGATAAAAGAAACTTTCACGAACACATTTGCTTCATATGATGTATATTTTCTCAGCATGTGATCAACTACTTAGACAATTCATAATAAGGAGTATGCAACTAAGTTTACTTAATAGGCATTGCAAGCTATGAATAGATTCCAACTAAAAAATAATAAGTAGCATGAAGCATAAACATAAGCAACATTACAATGCTCATAACAAGGTATGATAGAGTGGTATCTCACTTGCCTTTTTATTGTGAATGCCAAGGCACCTCTGAAGTTCAGGTGAAGACTAGAAGTAAAGATATCAAATATACAAGTATCAAAGTCATAACACAAATAATCAAGTTTTGAGACAAGCACATTACACTAAGAATGACAACTATGCTCTCAAGAAGGTGCTCATAGAATAAGTGGAGACTCAACAAACAAATGAAAAAGGTTTTGAAAAGTTTGAAAGGCTTCCAAATGCTGAAAGTATGGTACTCGTTAGCTTTGAGCTCTTATTGCCCCTATCATAAGCACCTTTAAATGGTTAAGGTTAAAGTGACACAACTAAGAGGATATGCTTGATAAGTTATAAGCTAAAGTCTCATGCCCCTTACTTACGAGTACCGTACCTCATGCTACTCAACTTCAGTCACAAGTAAGCTCTTGTCATTGTAAGTACATATGTATCATAGAGAACCGCCAACGGGGTACCCCTTGCACATGATACATGAGCTATCCCATAATCAAAATGACAAGGCAAGCAGACAATGAGCATCTCAGCGATCTTTTTATTTACTATGTGCATACATTTTTATTGAGAATGCTTCATAGAATGCTCATTATGGTTATGCTGCAAGTTTCCACCATGATTAGGCATGGCTTAGGCTAGCGGCCCAGACGTTTCTCTAACACATATACAAACTCCATGATTTTACAAGTTCCCCTTTTATTTCACACCGCCGGGATCCATAAGCAAAAGAATCGGGATATCAATAGGGTACAAAGTGCCCGTGAAATGTTGAAAGCGTTTCCCATGATACATGGTTCTGCTAACTTCAACTTATAAAGCGCAAGATTATACGCAACAAAGATGGACGCAATGGTTCAAGATTATTAAGTGCAAGAAAGTAAAGTGTGCCATCAAGTTCGTGAGAGTTTTACTAACTAACTTTCTCATATCAAGCAAACATTTTATTCGGAAGAAAACGAGGCACACTAAATATGCACGAAACAGCAAATAATGCTAATAGGTAGGTATGGTGGACACTTTTGGCAATATTGGGTTTTAGGGAGTTGGAACCACGAGTAAAACATACTTAGTGTGCATGAAGGCTAACAATAGTAAGGGAGCGACAAGCGAGAGAGAAGTAGTTATCATAATCATGCTTGCAACAAAACATGACTAATCATGGCATGAAAGTGATTCAAGAACCTCAAGGCAAAATAATTCATCGAGGCTTAACTGATTATTTCAGTCATATGCATGCGTGAGCATGTGCCAAGTCAATTCAAGTGAAACATTCAGAGGAGGATACCACGGTGTCATACCAAGTTATGAATAGAGTAATGCAAGCAAACATTCATATGGCATGCTACAAATTATTAGCAAGCTGGAACTAATCATATGAAAGCAAGAACTACTAAGCATCCATGAATAATATACACCCTACATGAACAGACTAAGCACACCCACAATGATGAGTATATGTACAAAAATAAAAACAAATAGAGTTCATTACCAGTCTCTTACCACACCTCAAGTTGTCATTAATCCTCATTATTGCCCTTCACTTTTATGGCTTGAATAATAATACGAAACCAAATTCCACTGAGGACTGCTGAACCCTGCAAAAAACTCACAAAATCAAAGAAGAACAACAAATATTTTTGGTGTTTTCGATTTTTTAGAACAAGAACCAAAAAGGAAGAACAAGCAAAGCAAAATCTTTTTGGATTTTTCAAATAGTTCAAGAAAAGCAAAAAGAGCAAACCAAGGACAAAAGAAGAAGAAAACAAAAGAGAAACAACAAAAATATTTTTGGTCTTTTTGTGTTTTAGAAAGCAAAAACAAAGAAAGAACGAAAACTAAAAAGAGAACAAAACATGAATATACAAAGTACCGACACAAAATGATATGGAGATGAGTGCGATGTCGACGTACCTCCCCCGAAGCTTAGGATTTTTGGCCTAAGTGGGTATCAATCCCAAGCTGGCCAAGATGAAGTGTATCCGTGGTACGACAAGGAGGTACCCTCGTCCTGGTGCGAGCTCGAGTACGTCCCTCCGTAGTGTGCAGAGTAATCGTAGGAGGGCACATCCTCCTGGTGCTGCCCGTGGAACCCCAGCAAATGGAGCTGCTCGTCCACCTCCTCCTTGGAGCACGACCACGGTCTCCTGTGAACACTAAACAAAGTAGATTACGGCAAAGGGATCCTCCCTCTCACCCCGTCAGTAAACAGCATCCTATATACTAGACTATCCAAATCAGAATCAGCAGTGACAAAGTGATGTGTTTTCATAGCAGCAAGGTCAAGCCTTAGTGGTGCCAATATAGTATCATTGGGGTCCACTGAAAGCTCTAATGCATTGACCATACGTGAAGCAATGATGCCCCCATAGATAGGCCCCCTAGCAGTTAGGCGGCGAGCAATAAGCGAGCCAAGGTTGTACCGAGTATCATTGTAGAGCGTAGCAGCAAGGAAGGCTAAATGATAGTTGGAGATATTACTCGTATTCTCCCTATCCAGAACGCTAGTAGCAAGATAATATGCAAAGTATCTAAGAGCAGGGAGTTGGATGTTTCTTATCTTTCACGGCTGAGCTACGCGGTCATCATCATTGGTCACCCCTCGGTAGAGCTCTAGCAAATCAGCGGGTCGCCCTTGAATCTTCTTCATGGTCCCTGTCATGCTTACACCTACAATACTGCAAAATCTTTCCAATGACATGGTAAAGGGCACATTATAAATTCTGAAAGAGACAGTTGACTGATAGGGAGTGTTAGTAAACACGAAGCTCTCAACAAAAGTCTTGGTGAGCATAGCGTATTGCTCAATCTCATCTTGCATGTATGAGGTCAAACCAACCCTCTGAATTAGTAGTAAGAAATCATCAAGAATCCCTGCAGCTTGTAAGAAAGTAAAACAAGGAAAAGTAGATGGGCGAGCATCCCCATCATCTCCTTTATTACCAATACGAGGTGCAATGAGATCCTCGTTGTATGATGGCCTAAACTGAGAGGCTGATCTTGAGGGCCTTGACCTCCTAGGTGCATCCCTCTCAAATATTTCTCCAAAGGTACGGTTGTTCATGTTTGATATTTTGAAATTTAAACATCTATTAAACAAGTGATTGCAAAGTGAATATATAATGAAGGGCACTACTCATAGGGACTTGTATGAGGCCTAAACATGCATCAAAACTATATATCTAAGCATCAAACAAGCTTACCAGCTCTCATAACCTATCACCTACAACAACAAAATACTCAAGATATAAACCACTAAACACAAATCTACTTGGACAAGTGGAGGAGTCACATACCAGAGAACAAATGCTCCAAATTCAGCAGCAAAGATGGGCTGAGCAAGGAGATCGAAAAATCAAGGGGAAGCACAGCAAGAACGCAATTTTGAGCAATGAACTAGTGTTTGCTCGGGAGAGAGAAGAAAGTGGCAAGTGAGAGAGTGAGTGGAGGACCAGGGGTGGCCCACACCATAGGCAGGCGCGCCCCAGGGCTGGCCGTGCCACCAGGTGGTGTGCCTGCCTGGTGGGTCCCCCTGGTACCTTCCAGGCACTTCTCTGCCCCCTTTTCAAGTAAAAATTTAATATGAATTTTCTAGAATTTTTCGAGACACTTTATTTTTGAGCAATTTTCAGGTATAGATGAATGATTTTCTAACAGAAAGATTTTTTTGGAATGATGCAATGACAAAACAAGGCTAGAACTACAGAAGTTCTAAGACACTCTAACATGAAAGCAACTAACAACGGAAAAGAAAACTAAACTAAAGCAAAAACTAAATGGATAGAATAGAAGTAGACAGACATAATAATGGTGAAAACATTGTTTTGTTCAATGAAATCCTTTTGTTAATAAGGTTGATCAGGTCTTGTTACCAAAACAATTTTATATGAAACAAAACTTTGTATTCCACTAATGATTATGTTACCTCAACCTTGATAGCAATGGTCCCAATCATAATAGTTTCAAATTTTTCTCTTGGTATGGGACAATATATCTCTCCAACTTGAATGCCCTCAACATGTTCAATTAAATTCAAACCATAAGTCCTATCAATTTTCTTGGGGAAATAGACAGTATGTTCCTTGTCATTAACATTGAAGGTCACTTTTCCTTGATTACAATTAATAATAGCTCATTCAGTATTAAGAAAAGTTCTCCCAAGAATAATAGACATATTATCATCATCAGGCATTTCAAGCACAACAAAATCAGTTAATATCAAGCAATCATGAGCCACTTGAACAGGTACATCCTCACATATACCAACAACAATAGTGGTAGATTTATCAACCATTTGCAAAGATATATCAGTTGGTATTAATTTTTCCAGTTGAAGTCTCTTATAGAGAGAGAAAGGCATAACACTAACTCCAGCTCCCAAATCACACAAAGAAGTTCTAACATAACTATTCTTAATAGAGCAAGGGAAAGTTGGAATCCCTGGGTCTCCAAGTTTCTTTGGAACCTTACCATTAAAGGAATATTTAGCAAGCAAAGTAGATATTTCTTCATTAGGGATCTTCCTTTTATTCGAGAAAATATCCTTCATATACTTTGAGTAAGGAGGCAATTTAATAGCATCAGTCAAAGGAATTTGCAGGAATAAAGGTTTCATCCACTCACAAAACTTATTATAGTGTTCATCTTCCTTTGACTTGTGTTTCTTATCAGGGAAAGGCATAGGTTTTTGGACCCAAGCCTCTCTTTCGCTACCATGTTTCTTGGCAACAAAATCTTCTTTAGTGTATTTAGTATTCTTAGTGTGCTTTTCAGGTTCTTCTTCAACTTTTTCTTTATCAGGAACATCATTTTCTTCATTACCACTTTCAGTTTCAGCATCAGAGATAGATATACTATTAGGATCTTTAGTAGGTTCAGAGGGTTCTACAATAGTTTTATGTTTCTTTTTTCCTTTCTTACTAGTAGAACCACTATTTTCAACTTGTTGAGAATCCTGCTCAATCTTTTGGGATGCCCCTCAGGATATAGAGGATCCTGGGTAGCAGCACAACTTCTAGTTCTAATTTCATAAGCATGTTTTTCTTTGGCAGCGTTAACTAGCAAGTATTTTTGCACTTTAATAAGTTGATCTATTTGAGTTTGAACCATTTGAAAATGTTTAACAATCATTTAACATCATTAGCGGTTCTTTCCACAATATCTTTTAACTCAACAATAGCTCTAGTGTTTTCCATTAGATGATTTTAAAATTATCTTGTTTAACAATGAAAATATCGAATTCTTCTAAGCATTGATCATGAGGTTTAGAGTAAGGGATATCACCTTCATCAAAATGTTGGAGAGAGTGTACCTCAATAGTGGATGAATGGTGAATTGGCTTACATAATTCTTCTATAGGAGGTAAATTCTTGACATCTGCAGCTTTAATTCCCTTCTCCTTAAGACATTTCTTAGCTTCCTTCATCACTTCATCACTCAATTCAATAACTCCCTTCTTCTTAGATAATGGTATAGGCGTCGATATAGCTGGTTCAGGTATAGCTGGTTCAGGAGGAGTCCAATCTTCATAATTCTTGCTTATTTTAGCCATTAATTCCTCAGCTTCTTTGGGAGTCCTATTCCTGAAAACACAATCAGCACAACTATCTCTTCTTGTAGTGGATGGTAAAATAGGAACCTTGCCATCCCGAGACTTACCCATGATGGATGGATGGCAGCGAACAATGATGAATCCAAGTGAACTTGATAAATAAAGCTATGGTCCCCGGCAACGGCGCCAGAAAATAGTCTTGATGACCCACAAGTATAAGGGGTGTATCGCAGTTTTTTTGAGGGAAGTGAAACCCAATTTATTGATTCAACACAAGGGGAGCCAAAGAATATTTATAAGCCTTAACAACTGAGTTGTCAATTCAGCTGCACCTGGAAACACTCTTGCTCACAGCAGTTTATCAGTAGCAACAGTTTTGTAGTAGGAATAGTAAAGTAGCAACAATAGTAAAGTAAAGACAGTAGTAACAACATCAGTAAACAGTAGGATTCGAGTGTGGTAGGCATAGGGATGGATGGACGGGCGATGCATGGACAAGACAATTCACATGGCAATCAGAACAAAGGGGCCATTGTAGATAAATAAGATAAAGCATCCAAGTACTAGGTAATCCTAGGCATGTGTTCCATATATAGTCATACGTGCTTGCATTGCATAACATCTTTTGTCATGCCAGCCCGTTTGCAGTGGGGCCTCAAGGGAACTACTGGCAATTAAGGTGCTCCTTTTAATAGAGCACTAGAGCAAAGCATTAACACTCCATGAACACATGTGATCCTCACATCAAAGCCATTCCCTCCGGTTATCCCAATTTCTGTCACTTCGGGGCCATTGGTTCTAGACAACAACGTGTGTATACAACTTGCAGGTAAGACCATAAACAATACTATCATAATGAATCAATAACATGTTTAGATCTGAAATCATGGCACTCGGGCCCTAGTGACAAGCATTAAGCATAACAAGTTGCAACAAAGTCATAAAGCACTAATAGAAGATTCTAGGCACCATGCCCTAACAATCTGATGCCATTACATGAACGATCTCATCCAATCCCTACCATCCCCATAGCCTACAGCGGGGGATTACTCACTCATAGATGGGGGAAACATGGATGGTCGATGGAGAAGCGATGGTGATGATGATGCGATGATCTCCTCCAATTCCCCGTCCCGACAGGGTGCCAGTACGGAGTTTCTGGTGCTGTTTCATGGAATCTGGTGGTGGCGGCGGAGCGGAACTCCTTCTGGAAAAACGTCGAACCCCCCTGAGTTTTTAGGTCAGAAGGCATCTTATAGGCGAAGAGAGAGACCGAGGGGGTGTCTGGGGCGGCCAGACCACCCCCTAGCACGGCCAGGCCTAGCCCGCGCGGCCAGGTGGTGTGGCCTGGGCCCAGCCCCCCTCCGTCTCGTATTCTGGCTCCGGGAGTCTTCTGGTGAAATAGGATTTTTGGCATATTTTCCGGGATTTTTCCTGATAGTTGATTTTCTGCACAAAAACTAAACACCAGAAAACAGCGTCAGTCCGTGTTAGTTGCATCCAAATCACACAAGTTTAGAGGAGAAACAATAGCAAAAGTGTTCGGGAAAGTAGATACGTTTTGGACGTATCAACCATAATGAGCATTGTATGAAGCATCCTCAGTAAAAACCTATGCAAATAGGAAATAAAAAGATCGCTGAGATGCTCATTGTCTGCATGCCTTGTCATTTTGATTATGGGATAGCTCCTGTATCATGTGCAAGGGGTACCCCGTTGGCAGTTCTCTGTGATACATATGTACTTACAATGACAAGAGCTTACTTGTGACTGAAGTTGAGTAGCATGAGGTTCGGTACTCGTAAGCACGGGGCATGAGATTTTCAACTTATAACTTGTCAAGCATATCCTCATATTTGTTCACTTTAACCTTAATCACCTCAAGATGCTTATGATAGGGGCAATGAGAGCTGAAAGCTAATAAGTACCATAATTTTTGGAAGCTCTTTATGAAACTTGAAATCCTTGCTTCCCTCTGCGAAGGGCCTATCTTTTACATTTTAGTTGAGTCAGTAAACCTATTCCCTTCTATCTCAGCAAGTATTTTGAGTTCTTGTGTTTCATTCATTCATATGATGATTTATTCAATCATGTTTCTTATGTTCCTTGTTTTGCACTTTGCTCTTATCTTATTGTTTATTACTTTGAAAGATATCATTTGAAAAACCATTATGTGTGAACTCCTGCAGATTGTCAACTATTCTTCGACCAAGAGCTAAGTTTGCCATTACCAATTGTGATTTACTTTATGTATCTTTATTGTGTTTCCTTTACCTATTGCAAGTTAAGTTATATAATGGTGAATTGTCTTCTATTATGATTTATGTATTGATGAATGTGATGCTTCTTGTCCATATTCTTTTATCAACTCTTCACTCCATAAACCTGAGGTCATGTTTATTGAGCTCAGTTTCGCTTGGGGACAAGCGAAGTCTAAGCTTGGGGGGAGTTGATTTGTCCATTTTGCATCACTATTGTATATCATAATTTACTATTCTTGATTGATATATTTCATATTAAGAGATGATACTTATGTTATTTCATCTGTTTTTGCATGGTTGATGACTTTTGGAGCATGGATCGCTGCAGTCAGGATTCTGATGGAAAAGGTGTTGTTTGGAGGCGAAATTCGTGAAGATCAGAAAATCCGGGAAAATACATGGAAAATCCTATTTTTCTAGAAGATGAAGGATGCCAGAAGGGGGAGTGGAGATGGGCCATAGGGGGCCCACACCACCCCCCGGCGCGGGCAGCCCTAGGCCGCGCCAGCAGGTGGTGTGGCCACCCTGGCCCACTCCAGGCTCTCCCCTTTGGCGTATATTATCCCTACAAAACCCTAAGCTCGGGGAGCAACCACAGAAAAATTCTACCGCCTCTACGGGGCAGAAAACTATAGAGAGAGAAAGATCTCTCCGGCAGACAGATTCTACCGGGGGGAATTCCTTCCCGGAGAGGGGAGATCGTCGCCATCAACACCACCATCAAGCTGGACTTCATCGGGATCATCATCATCATCTCCACTAGCACCATCATCACCACTCCATACCGCTGTAACAATTGGGTTGAATCTTGCATAGTTCTTAGGGGAAACTTTCCCGATGTTGATTACTTGTTATAGTTGATGGTATTGAGTGAACCATTGAATTATTGTTATGTTCAGATTGTTACTTATCATTATATCATCTCTGATCTTGATCCATATGATGTCTTGTGAGTAGTTCGTTTAGTTCTTGAGGACATGGGAGAAGTCATGTTGTTAGTAGTGGAATTGTGTTGAGAAAGATTCAATGGTTTGTTAATTAAGTTGTGGTGTACTTCTTCTAGTGGTGTCATGTGAACGTCGACTACATGACACTTCACCTATATGGGCCTAGGGGAATGCATTGTGTATTTGGCTACTAATCGTAGGGGTTGCCGGAGTGATAGAAACCTGAACCCCCGTTAGGAAACCTTTGCACAAGGGATGTCAGGGTCTTAGAGTTTAAAGTTGTGGTTATATTTCTATCTTAATTACTTTCTTGTACTTGCGGATGCTTGCAAGGGGTATAATCACAAGTATGTATTAGTACTAGGAAAGTCGATACATTAGCACAGGTTCACCCACACAACACTTAGCAAGCTAAAGAAGATTAATCAACTATATGAAACGAAAGCACTTGACGATATTCCCGTGTGTCCTCGTGGACGTTTGGTCATCTTAAGTAATACCTTTGTTGAAGAAAGGATTGTGCCACTTGCTGCATTTATTATTATTGTCTTTCATTTACTCGTACTTTATTTACCTGCATTATCAAAAACCCCTAAAATCCGTTTGCTAAGTATTTACAGAGAATTCCTGCTCCAAGCCACTCGTCAACACCTTATGCTCCTTGTTGGGTTCGAAACTCTTACTTATCGAAAATACTGCGATACACGCCCTATACTTGTGGGTCATTGATACATTGCAAATGTATCTATAATTTTTGATGTTCCATGCTTAGTTTTATCCACTTTCTTGTGTTTTGTTCCAACTTTGGAGTACTTTTCATATGATTTCTTGGACTAACCTATTAACAAGAGCCACAATGCCAGCTGCCTGTTTTCTGCTGTTTTTGGTTCCAGGAAAGTCAGAAAATGAATATTCTCGGAATTGGACGGGACAAAAGCCAAAGTGCCTATTTTTCCGGTAGTCATCAAGTGCCAGAATACGAGACGGAGAAGGGCCAGGTGTCAGGTCCCAAGGTTACCTCTGTCAGTTATCCAATGGCCCAGGAGTAAAGAAGTGAATTCACGGCAATACAACACAGCTACTAGATATCTGTCATTTTCACCTCACCGCTGTAACACATAGTTACAGCCCCATTATTATCTATTGTAATTGAGACTTATTATTAACCGGCTATGCCGTGAGAGAAAGGCAAGAAAAGACAAACAATTATTTAGCGTACAATTAGCTGTAGTGTCTTGTTCTTCTGCTCCCGACCCATCGGGATCCTCGAATCCACTTACTACTCTGATTCGACACCCAATTATCTTCCAAAAATCCCCAAACCCGATCGTGGGGCGTTACAATGGTATCAGAGCGCAGTTGATTCTCGGCTTAAATCGGCGGCGAATCAATTATGCGAGGCGGAAGGTTGGGCTCTCTCGTAAAATCCCTTCCCTCCCTCCCAGTTTCGCGGTGGCGGTGTGGAACATCTGATTGGAGGCGATTCTCTTTTGGGCATGAGGAAGGCGTAGATCTGAGGTAGTAAAGGTTGCTGACTTCGGTTGGTGTAAAATCCCCGAGCTACTAGTCAGATCTCACGACTTCGGAGGCGGACGAACAAGATCCTACCTAGCGGGATGGCGCCAACCAGGAAAAACACAGAGGCGGCGGCAGGGGCGTTTGATGCCCAGCAGCCTATCGAGCGATTGGAGGCCGAATTGTCAGATATCCGCGAAGACCTGTCCGTGCTTCAACAATCAGCTCATGGAATAGATGAAATCAATAGTAAAATGGTCACCGTGGATGCACTGAATACTTTGATGCAGAAATACATGAGAGTTTCAACATCTACTATTCCTGCTCATCACGACATAGAAGGTAGTACTTCCACTCATGTGCACCAGCCGCCTAATCTCCCTGCTACTGTACCTGCGCATTCTCTTTCAGTATCTGCTATGAGTAGTGGTACTATGGGATCGACACAACCAAATACTAGCATTCAGCAACCTGGACCGGTGCCTATGGGCACATCTATAGTGATGACTGATAGCACCCATTGCACAACCACAAAACAAAATTTACCTATCACAACAAACTGTTACAGTCAGTCCAATGGCTTACATAGTTCATACCACTTCCAAATACCACCTATCCACAACCCCCCCTCCTCAGACATTTGATACACAGCCTATACCACCACATCCAGGGATTTGGCCTCCTAACAACTATAGCCCACGATTCCAAATGCACCACCAAATTTCAACCCAGTAACTGGTCAGTTCCTACCAACCCCTTCTGCTACACAACAACAGAATCAGCAGTTCAAAGTACAGAACACTGACTGGGATAGAAATGAGCAAGTGCAACAAATGGGAGGTGCTTCCTTCTATGCAGATGTTGTCTTGAAAGGACCTAGACTGGAGATACCATTATTTGCAGGGGATGATCCAATTGGTTGGCTGCAGCAATGTGAGAAATTCTTCGATATGTCAGGCACTCCATATGAGCAATGGGTAAACATAGCTACTGGTCATTTCTTTGGCATAGCTAATGTCTGGCTGAAAAATATTTGTGCTCCATGGCAGATGATTAATTGGCAGCAATTTTGTCAAATGGTAGCAGATAGATTCACTCAGGCCAATGCAAATGAGGCAGTCGAAATGTTGAAAAATATTCAACAAACGTCAAGTGTTCCAAGCTACATTGATAAGTTTGAGGAGTGTGTGCAATTGGTCAAGAGGGATCATCCATATTTACAAGAAGCATTTCTGATGAGTTGTTTTATAGGAGGCTTAAGAGCAGACATCAAACATGATGTTAGTGGCCAAAGACCAAGGGGCATGCTAGAAGCTTATTGGTTTGCTAAGGTGTATGAAAATTCAGCTGCCGCTAAGATATCTTATTACCAGAGTTTCAATGCAAGACCAAAACCAAACTTCCAATTCAAATTACCTCCTAAACCTATCCAGCTCACAAATCAGGACAGACCTGCTGGAGTGACGAATGCTCAGGAGAGACCTGCCAGACAATGTTGGTATTGCAAAGAACCCTGGAACAAGGAACACAGATGTAGGCAAGGCAGAACCTTACATATTATGCAAGAAATTGATGATGAAAGTGAAGTCACACCTGAAACCACTCCTTCACCAAATGGAGATCAAACTTTCCATACAGCCCCTAGCACTCCAGATCAGCAAACAGTGAAAGAGGAACTGATGCATCTATCAGCACATGCAGTGGAGGGTACTGCTAGTATTGCTACATTCTCCTTACTGCTCATGACTGAAGGACAACAAGCTGTAGCTTTGGTTGATAGTGGAAGTTCACATACATTCATGGATTACAAATTTGCCCTCAAAAGCAATTGTCATTTACAAAATGTTGTGACAAAAAAGATAGCCATTGCTGGAGGAGGTCATCTGCTATCAGAACATACAGTACAACATCTCAACTATAGTGTCCAAGGCAACCACTTCAATTCCACTTTTCATGTGCTGCCACTTCAGACATATGATATTATCCTGGGAATTGACTGGATGTACAAATTTAGCCCTGTCACATCAGACTTACCACTCAGATTGCTGACAATCTTCCATAATGGTAAACTGATCCAGTTATCTGACCACACTACCCCTCCAAACAAATGTGTCTTGGAACCACATGAGATGAGGAAACTACTCACTAAATCTGTCTTGGGATTTATCATTCAAATACACAACTTGGAGGAAGAAGTGTTGGGGGGATACCCCCGGGTAGGGTCACGCCGTGGTATGAAAGGCCGAGTTAGCCGAGGTCCGGCAAGATCAAAGCAGGTACTGGCCGGGTCACCTCAAGGCAGGCCGAGTCATGGGGTAACCCGGACATGGGGGCGTTCGCCTAATTAGCCCTAATCCAACTTAAGCGGTAAGTCGGAAGCGTATGTCTGACCTGTATGCAGGAAAAGGGTGTGGCCGGATGAACCATCGTCCAGGTCGTAGTAACCTTCTAGGAGAAGGAAGGAATCTCGCTGGTCAAAAGGAGCCCCGGTACGCACTGCCTAAGTGAAGCAAGCAAGGACTGGACCACCGGGGCGTGGCCGACAAGCGTGACGACGCCCGTGTCAGCTGACGAGGGCGCCGTCATGGCTCACGTAGCTAAAGCATAGCTGACGAGGGGGAAAAAGCACCCCGGTCGGTTTACCACTTTGGGAGGGGGCATATTCTTAGGAATATGCCTCCACGTATGCCCTAGGTTGAAACCGAGCCTCCCCTATAAAAGGGGGGCTAGGGCTTCAGTAGAGGGGGTTGGATTTTATTCTCTGGACAATTCTGTTAAGGTCTAGGGTTTGAGGTGAGGTCTGTGGGTGAGAGTAAGAGAGCTTCTTCTTCCTCCTCTCGCCAATACAGCTCTAGGAGCATTTGTAACCTTGGAAGAGAATCAATAAGAGTTTTGGTGTAGAGAATCACTCCGCTATCCCTCCCTGGATTCCCCTAGCGCATATTAGTCCCCACCTTCTGCCTATACATGGCATCTGCCGTGACACCACCATGACAAGAAGGGAAAGCTGCTTCTGAACAAATACCACTTGAAATTGAATCACTCTTGAAGGAATTCCAACCTGTGTTGGATGAACGTACTACACTTCCCCCACAAAGAGACTGCGATCATTCCATCCCACTGGTGGAAGGAGCTCAACCACCTAACTTGAGACCTTATAGAGTGCCTCATATGCAGAAGCAAGGAATGGAAGACACTATCCTCAAAATGCTCAAGAATGCTGAGATAAGAGCTAGTCTCAGTCCATATTCATCACCTCCTGTTATGGTGAGAAAGAGAGATGGGAGTTGGAGATTATGTGTAGATTACAGACTGCTCAACTCCATCACAATAAAGAACAAGTTTCCCATGCCTGTAATTGAGGACTTACTGGATGAATTACATGGAGCAACAATCTTCAGTAAACTGGACCTCAGATCTGGGTACCATCAGATCAGAATGAATGCTGCAGATATTCCTAAGACAGCTTTTAAAACTCATATGGGCCATTATGAGTATACAGTGATGCCATTTGGACTCACCAATGCTGCAGCAACTTTTCAGAATCTCATGAATACCATATTCAAACCTCACATCAGAAAATTCATACTAGTATTCTTTGATGACATATTGATATATAGCAAAACAAAGACGAACATCTGAAACATCTAAGGATAGTGTTACAGATTTTGCAGCAACATTCTCTATTTGTCAAGCTGTCCAAATGTTCATTTGCTACTTCTCAGGTTGAATATTTTGGCCATGTCATCTCAGGGACTGGAGTAGCCACCAAACCACAAAATATTGCTGCTATTACAAATTGGCCACTTCCATAGAATGTATCCAAGCTAAGGGGATTTCTGGGCATCACTGGTTATTATAGGAGGTTTGTAAAAGGATATGGACAAATATGTAGACCATTACATGATCTACTCAAGAAAAATGCATTTCATTGGACTCCAGAACACACCGTTGCTTTCAATAAGCTAAAAGAAAATCTAACCACCTGCCCTGTATTAGCCTTGCCAGATTTCACTCAACCGTTTGTCTTGGAAGCTGATGCTTGTGGATCTGGTATAGGAGCTGTTCTCATGCAAGCTGGTAGGCCCATTGCTTACCTTAGTAAAGCATTGGGTCCTAAAGCGGCTGCTCAATCATTCTATGAAAAAGAAGCTCTGGCTATCCTGGAAGCACTCAAGAAATGGAGGCATTACCTACTGGGCAATCGTCTTATCATTAAGACTGATCAACAAAGCCTACGATTCATAACAACTCAGAAATTGACTGAGGGCATACAGCATAAGCTCCTCCTAAAGCTGTTGGAATTTGATTACACAATTGAGTATAAAAAGGGCAAAGAGAATATTGCAGCTAATGCACTGTCTAGAAGGGATGCTAAATGTCATGCCATTACTGTTGTTGTTCCAGAGTGGATGGAAGGCATCAAACTCAGTTATGTACAAGACCCAGACAGTGGTAAACTACTGAAGAAGATGGCCAAGGATGTCTCAGATCCACCACAATATTCTGTCAAAGATGGCATCATTACACATGGAGCCAAAATATATGTGGGTGCCGCCACAAATATGAGACTCACCCTCCTTGAGAATTTTCATCAATCTGCCCTAGGAGGCCACTCTGGAGCCAAGGCTACATATCAGCGAATCAAGAGGATCTTCTGCTGGCCACACCTCAAAAGTATGGTCCAGAAGTTTTTCTCAGAGTGTCCTGTGTGCCAGCTCAATAAAGTGGAACACATCAGTCCTCCTGGCTTATTACAACCTTTGCCCATACCTGGCACACCATGGTCCTGCATCAGTTTGGATTTCATTGAAGCTTTGCCCAAATCCAACGGCAAAGAGGTGATTCTGGTAGTGGTTGACAAGTTAACTAAATATGCTCATTTCATTGCCATAACACATCCCTATTCCGTGGAGCAGATTGTTACTATCCTCATGGATAATATCATTCAACTACATGGCCCTCCAAAAGAGATAGTGTCTGACCGTGATAGAATCTTCACCAGTCAACTGTATCAACAGATCTTCAAGGCCCTGAAAGTGACACTCAAGTTTAGCACCGCATACCACCCACAAACCGATGGGCAGACAGAAAGAGTTAATCAGTGTCTCGAGGCTTATTTACGAAGCATGGTGTTCCAGGAACCTAAGCAATGGTCCAAGTGGCTAGCTACAGCAGAGTGGTGGTACAATACTTCCTACCATTCCTCCCTTAAAATGACTCCATTTGAGGCTCTATATCACTACCCTCCCCCTATGATTGGTGAGTTTGATATTACTGCTGAAACCTGCCCAGCAGCTAAGGAATCCCTAGCAGAGCGTGAGAACATATTGGAACAACTCAGAATCAACCTTACATCAGCTCAGAATCGCATGAAAGTATATGCAGATCAGAAGCGTACTGATCGACAATACATGGTGAACGACATGGTTTACATTCGTATTCAACCATATCGTCAAAACGCTTTTGGGTTACGAGGATCGCTCAAATTGTGTTCTAAATACTATGGGCCCTTCAAAATTCTGGAGCGTGTTGGAGAAGTAGCATACAAACTTCACCTGCCAGACTCGACCACCATTCACCCGGTTTTCCATATCAGCCAACTGAAGAAACATGTCAGTAAGAACGCTATCCCTCTGCCCCATGTTCCTCTGATAACTGAGGATGGCAAGATCAAGACATCACCCTTTGCGGTACTGGACGAACGCATTGTTCAGAGACAGAGGTCTCCGGTCAAGCAGCTGCTCATTCACTGGGAAAGTTTGGGTCCAGAAGACTCCACCTGGGAAGACCTCAGTTTTATTACAGCCCACTTTCCATATTTTCAGCCTTGAGGACAAGGACTGTCTCAAGACGGCGGCATTGTCAGGTCCCAAGGTTACCTCTGTCAGTTATCCAATGGCCCAGGAGTAAAGAAGTGAATTCACGGCAATACAACACAGCTACTAGATGTCTGTCATTTTCACCTCACCGTTGTAACACGTAGTTACAACCCCATTATTATCTATTGTAATTGAGACCTGTTATAAACCGGCTATGCCGTGAGAGAAAGGCAACAAAAGACAAACAATTATCTAGCGTACAATTATCTGTAGTGTCTTGTTCTTCCGCTCCCGACCCATCGGGATCCTCGAATCCACTTAATACTCTGATTCGACACCCAATTATCTTCCAAAAATCCCCAAACCCGATCGTGGGGCGTTACACCAGGGGGCCAACACACCACCTGGCCGCGCGGCCCAGCCTGGCCCGCGCCAGGGGGTGGTGTGGCCGCTCCTAGCACCCTCTCGGCCTCTGCATCCGACTATAAGATTCCCTCGGGACGTAAACCCTAAGTACCCGATCAAAAATCCACGAAAGAGTCTGTAGCCGCCATCATCTCCATCCCTAGATCGGGAGAGATCTGAAGCTCTTCCCGGCACCCTACCAGAGAGGGGAATTCACCCTGGAGGCCTTCTTCATCACCATGCAAGCCTCCGGTGTGATGCATGAGTAGTTCATCCTTGGACTATGGATCCATGTAGTAGCTAGATGGCTGGTTCTCCTCCTTTGTGCTTTCATGTTTAGATCTTGTGAGCTCTGTTCATGATCAAGATCATCTATTTGTAATTCTGCATGTTGTGTTTGCGGGGATCCGATGGATATTGAGATGCTATTTCAGATTGATTATTGATTCTATCATGTCTTTGTTATTTGTGATCTTGCATGCTTTCTGTTGTTAGTAGCTATCTTGGCCAAGTAGATGCTAGCAACTCCAAGAGTTAGTATTTATGCTCAATAGTGGGTTCATGCCTCTGGTAATCTGGGGAAGTGATAGAAATCTCTAAGGTACTAGATGTGTTGTTGCTACTAGGGAGAAAACAACAATCCTTTGTTCATAGAACAATTGTATTGTTTACATTACACGCAATTCGTAAAGCAATAATATGTTGCTTGCAACTTAATACTAGAGGGGGTTTAGATGATAACCTGAAGGTGGATTATTAGTCATAGATGCAGTTGGATGGCGGTCTATGTATAATGTTGTAATGCCCAATCAAGTCTCAAAGGAGTCAAGATGATTAGTATATGCATGTATTGCTTTCTCGATGTTTTTCAATTGCCCCGCTGTAATTTGTTCACCCAGCATGTTATCTATCTTGAGGAGAGCCACCTCTAGTGAACTATGGATCCCGGTCCTTGTCTTTTACATTCAATCTACAATCTTTTACTATTTTGTGTTTACTTTCTGCAAACTTTTACTTCTTTCCATTCGATACGTTTAATCCTTGTTTTCCACAAAACACGGTGAGATTGACAACCTCATCGCAAGTTGGGGACAAAGTTCCTTGGTTGTGTTGTGCAGGTCTCCACGTTACTACTAGCACTGGTAGTGCACCCTGCCAAAGCTCAGCTAGTAACACCTTTGGGGTGTTTCCTTGCTCCTACTGGTTCGATTAAACCTTGGTTTCATAACTGAGGGAAACTTGCGGATGTGCTCATCATACCTTCCTCTTGGGGTTCCCAACGAGCTCTACATCAACCACACACCAGCACTTTTCTGGGCACCCTGCATTGAGCCATCAAGCATTTTTCTGGCGTTGTTGCCGGGGAGTCAAGGACATCTTCACAAGGGGAGTCCCTCATAACCAATCTCTTTACTTTGTTATTTTTGTTTTGCTTAGTTTCTTTTGTTTTGTTTGCTTGTTTCTTTATCAAAAACACACAAAAATTAGTTCCTACTATAGTTGTTATTTTCATTGGTGTGTTATTGTCTTGCTTTATCATGCTTTCTATCAATGCTTGGTTTCTTTGAAACTGAATCTTATTGGCACGGTGGGTTCACGGAAGAATAAAAATATTATTATAAGGAACACCGCTTGTCACAAAAAGGGAAACACTTATGGGAACAAACTGATAAATTGTATACCATTGCTAAAAAACGTGTGCTCTACTTATAATGTTACTTATTGCTTTGATAAATCTTGTTGCTGTAGGAGGTATAAACACCTCCCTTTTCAATGTGAGTATAATGATAATATTACCATATCTTCTTATGTTAAAGGAAATTGTGACTTTTATGATGTGCAACAAATTGAAGAATTTATTGCTTGGAAGGGTGCATTTGAACTTGCTAGTTTGCTTGAAAATACTGATGATTCACCTTATAAATATGAGGTTTATGAAATACTTAAATTTTGCTTTGATAATTACAAGGTAGAAAATGGCTATATTCTTGAATATCTTAATAGATGCTCTCCACCGATGGAAGAGACTAATGCCTTGCAGGAGCCTATGGAAGAAGAAATTGCTAAAACTAAAAGCTCATTGGATAAAAAAGAGGAGGAGAGTGATGATCAAGAGGAGGAAGAATGGATCTACCCATCTCTACCTTCTAATGAGAGTAACTCTTTACCTCTTACATTATTTGATTGTCCCCCATGCTTACCAAAGGAGGACGAATGTCATGTTCCTGAGGATTCTTTTGAAAATGTTTATAATAAAGCTCTAGTGTTTGTATATCATGAAAAGCATGCTTTATGTGATAGTTATATTGTTGAGTTTATTCATGAGGCTACTGAAAATTATTATGAGAGAGGAAAATATGGTTGTAGAAGTTTTCATGGTATTGAAACACCTCTCTATGTGCTGAAAGTTTTGAAGTCACTCTTGTTTTATCTTCCTATGCCTGTCACTTTGTTTTTTGTGAATTTATTTGCATACAAGATTCCTATGCATAGGAAGTGGGTTAGACTTAAATGTGTTTTGAATTTGCTTCTTGATGCTCTCTTTTACTTTAGTTCATATATCTTATGTGAGCATCTTCTCAAACTATCATGCCTAACTTAAAGGCGTTAAAGAAAAGTACTTATTGGGAGATAACCTAAAAGTTTTAGATGAGTCTTGGAAGTTATTACCTCTGTAATAATCTCTCCTTATCCTTTTTATTTGCTTTTTGTGCCAAGAGTAACCTCTAATGAGAGAGAAGTAATGATTAGGAAAGTTGCTGTCCCGAAACAGATTTCTCTGCTTCACCGTAAAAATTCGTGTAAAATCTCTGAACGTCTTTTTGAGGCGAGAAGTTTTGTGCTTCTGCCCCAGGTTGTTATCTAACTTTCGTTAGTTCAACACTTTTTTATTTGAGCAACAGAAGGTCTTCAAAAAAATTCGTCTTTACCTGCTGGTCTGTTTTGACAGATTTCTGCCATTTTCTGCATTTGCTTCTTGTTGGTTCCTTTTTGAGTTCTTTTGGGGAATTGAGCTTTTTGAGGGAAGTGCTACAGTAGCTAGTGTTCTAATGGAAGTTTATTGGTGTTAGAACTGAACCTTAAGACTTATTTATCTTGAGTGCACTAATGTTCTAATGGAAGTCATCAACCAGCATCATATACTTGTGTAGTATTTGATGTTAGCACAACCATGTTGTTCATTAAAATTCCTTATATAAACCATCTAAAAGGGATTTTCATAAATTACCAAAATGGGGGAGATTGAAAGTGCATATGTGCCCCATGTGTGGTTTTGGTAATTAATGACAATCTCTATGGACTAATGTTTTCATTAAGTTGCACTTGTAGGATTTGTCCATTGACATCGCTTGGAGCATGTGTTGGCTTCAAGGTAGAAGAAACAAAGAAGAAGAAGCAATGTCCAAGGGCTTTGAGCCTATTGGAATCATGTAGAAGAATAAGAATAAAGAAAAGAAGATCAAGAGTGTCTTGAAGAATAAGATGGAGTCCTCATGTGTATCTTCAAGACACCATTCAAGTGAAGTTAGAAGAAATGGTGTGCAAGCTAAAGATGCGCCTTCTCTAGAAGATCTCATGACTTGAAGCTTTCCATCCTTGGTCATCATGGTTGGATGAAGACAAGGTCAAAGATGTGTCTACCCCATGGTGTATGGGGAGCAAATCGCAAGTCTTCATCAAGCGAGCGCAATCAAGAGCAATCAAGAAAGGTGTTCCATCTTGAGGTAGACAAGATCGTCGTCATCAAGCTCAAGTGGAATATGCACAAGGCAAAGGTATGTTCTTGATAGGGTTTCCTTCTTACCGGTGTCGTGGTGTTAGTTGGAGAGACCAGTTTATAGGATAGATAGTCGTACTATCAAGAGGGGCTCTGGAGTGAGTAACTCGATCATATCCTTCGGAGAGAGCTCAAGCTTTTGCATTATCGGCATCATCTTTATTGGTTCTTATTTGGTTCTTATCCATGAGAGGATTTTGATATTGTGTTAATCTCCATGACAAAGCTCAAGTTCATCAAAAACGGATTTCATATGCATCCTCTATTGGATTTTCGATTTGGAGGTCTTAATGGTGTGTTTTTATAGATAGGTTAACTCCATCATTTGATTCTATCCTACCTTGCTAGAATATGATGGTTCCCTGCATGATGTTGTAGAGCTCGTTACTATCTTTGAAATGAGCCAAGATCATCAAAATCAGAGTCCGGATGCAAAAGTTATGGTTGTTTTCATATTGGTTTCCTGTCAGTTTTTGAGGGGGCGGAGACTACGGTCTTGCACCCCGGAGACTCCCCCCAGACTCTGGGGGGTGTACAGAGAGCATATGGAGGCTCACCGGAGTCCTGGCCGGAGTCTAGACCCCGGAGACTCCGGTCCTGAAGGCCAGAGACTCCAGGATAAGTTATCTGCAATGGCTAGTTGACGTGGGGGGGGGGGGGGCTATAAAAGGCCCCCTTCTTCCTCCTTGGGATGGTTTCTTGCTCTTTCTTTGTCTCTCCTCCATTGTTTCTACCTTCAAGAGCTTGCAATTACTCTCAATCCCTCCCATATTTCTTAAATCTTTTTGGGGGATTTGGAAGAGGAGATCTAGATATACATCTCCACCAATCCATCTCTCCTCTATGTGAGGGGAACATCTTGGGATCTAGATCTTGGGATTTCTTTTGTAGATTTCCTCTTGTGTTCTTTCTCTCTTATTCGCCCACATGCTTTTGTAGCTTTGGTGGAATTTGGGGGTGAAGTATTTATCATTGCATTAGGTGCATCGGTTTGAGTTCTCCTTGGAGGATTTGGTTGGTGAAATCAAGAAGCTTGTTAGTCTTGGGTTTTTGGAACCCTAGACGGTTGACTGGCCTTTGTGGCGAGTTCTTGGGGCCTTCAATTAAGTTGTGAATCTCTCACCAAGATTGTGGCCTTGGTTGTGATTATTAGGTGCCTCCAATTAAGTTGTGGAGATTGCCCCAATCATGTACGGGTTTGGTGACCGTCCTCAAGTGTCCCATAGTGGATCGGGTGCTTGTCGTACGGTGGGTGCTCAGGAAAATAGGGTGAGGCCTCTTGTGGCGTTGATGGTCTTATTACCGTCCACCCCTCCAACGAGACGTACTCCCTTGTTAGAAGGAACTCGATAAAACATCATCGTCTCTGCGTGCCTCGGTTATCTCTACACCCGATCTATTACTTATGCACTTTACTTTGTGATAGCCTTCGTGCTTGAAGTCATATACCTTGCTATCACATAGTTGCTTGTTTTACTTAGCATAAGTTGTTAGTGCACATAGATGAACCATAGTATATAGGCCTTATTATTAACAAAAGAAAACATTAGTTTTATTCTGCCTTTGTTAAGCCCATCTTGTAAAAGTTTTAAACCGCCTATGCATCCCCCTCTCTAGGCGACATTAGTGTTCTTTCAGGTAAGCTACCTCTTCTCATCAAAAAAAATTCTCCTCCTGCTACTGCAAGCAAAACTGACGGTTTCTCTTATAGACATATGAAAAACACAATCTATTGTATGATTTGTCTCCTCTCCTAGCTGCAGATAACATGGATGTACGTTACAGCCGTTAGCCGTCTAAACAATTGTGCATGGCCTAAATGAGAACTACAATTAGAATGTACTCCCTACCTCTCAAATTAATTGACTCAACTTGATAGATACGATACTCCCTTTGTCCCGAAATAGTAAGTGACTTAGTTTTATCTATATTCGCACGTATCTATACATATTTGAATATGTAGATATATATGAATTTAGACAAATTGAAATAACTTCGGAATAGAGAGAGTACATATTTACACAACGCGTACAAATACATCATACTACATGTGTATCTAGACGAAGTTGGTCCGACTAATTTGAAGTGGAAGGAATACTTGGGAAGTGCTCAAAACCTGAGAGTTTCAGTTTAGGCAGGTTGGGTACACCATAAGAGAAACTCTCGGAACATGAGGCACCATGTACCTTGTTTCCAAGCCAATAAAAGCATCTCCACTAGAGCCCCCTAAGCGGCTATTGGGGGTGCCGACGCTCAAAATCACGCTAGCCCATCCCCTAATTTTTTTCGGCGCTGGCGCGGCCAGTTCTGTTATTCGACATCCCTAGAACGAACCCAACGCCGAATGGAAGAAGAAATGTTGCAGGCCAAACCTGGTAGTGAGAGAGAGGCGCTTTGTTCTTAGAGCCCTGCCGGTCAGGCGAGGCGTCCCGTAGACTTTCCACGTGGCGACGAGCCTTTCGTTTCTGTCCTTTCCTGCTAAATCTAGGGCGGCTACCATTGCCATAGATAAATCCACCTCTCTCTCTCTCACCATGGCCACACCTCCATTTCATGCCCTTTCCCGTTATATCTAGGGCGATATCTGTAGGTGCTGCTTTAGCCAGGAGGAGTGGTGCACAACCACACCTAGCCACCACTTGACAGCCATGCCTGGTCGCTGACTTCCTACAACTCAAGCACGCAACCCACCTGCAAGAGGGCCAGAGGCGCCTCTCCATGGCCCCAACCACACAGACTTCAAGGATGAGGAGGGTGCTTGTTGGCTCAAGATATGTAGAGCTCGTTGGGAACCCCAAGAGGAAGGTATGATGAGCACGTCAGCAAGTTTTCCCTCAGTTATGAAACCAAGGTTATCGAATGATTAGGAGTAAGGAAACAACTCCAAGGTGTTGCTAGCAACTTGGAATCCTGCACAACACAACCACAAAACTTTGCTCCAACTTACAATGAGGTTGTCAATATCACTAGTTTTGCTGAAAACAAAGGATTAAACATATAGTGTGGAAGATAGTAATTGCTTGCAGAAAGTAAACAGTAAACGATAAACAGTAGATGGTATATTAATGGTAAAGGAATAGACTAGGGTCCATAATTCACTAGAGGTGTTTATCCTTAAGATAAATAGCATGTTGGGTGAAAAAATTACAGCGGGGCAATTGACAGATTGAGAAAGCATAACAATGCATATACTAGACATCTTGACTCCTACGAGATTTGATTGCGCATTACAACATAATACATAGACCATAATCCCAACTGCATCTATAACTAATAATCCACCTTCAGGTTATCATCCGAACCCCTTCTAGTATTAAGTTGCAAGCAAGATATAATTGCATTAAGCAAAGTGTGTAAAGTAAACAATACAATTTCCCCATGGACAAAGGATTTTTGTTTTCTCCCTAGTAGCAACAGCACATCTACAACCTTAGAGATTTCTGTCACTTCCCCAGATTACTAGAGGCATGAACCTACTATCGAGCATAAATACTCCCTCTTGGAGTTGCAAGCATCTACTTGGCCAAGATAGCTACTAACAACAAAGAGCATGCAAGATCACAAATAACATAGACATGATAGAATCAATAACCAATCTGACATAGTATCTCAATATCCATCGGATCCCCACAAACACAACATATAGGATTACAAATAGATGATCTTGATCATGAACGGAGCTCACAAGATCTAAATATGATAGCACAAAGGAGGAGAACCAACCATCTAGCTACTCTATGGACCCATAGTCCAAGGGTGAACTACTCACACATCACTCCGTAGGCTGGCATGGTGATGAAGAAGGCCTCCAGGATGATCTCTCCCCTCCGGCAGGGTGCCGGGAAGATCTTCAGATCCCCCCGATCTACAGATGGAGATGGCAGCGGCTACAGACTCTTTCGTGGATTTTTGATCGGGTACTTAGGGTTTCTGCATCGGGATACTTTTATAGGCGAATGGGCAAGGTCGGTGGGCGCCCGAGGGGCTCACACTATAGGGTGGCGCGCCTAGGGGGTGGCCGCACCAGCCCTAGGTGTAGCTACCTCGTGGCCCCACTTCGGCTGCCCTTCGGACTCCGTGTTCCTTCTGGTAAAATATTGACTTTGGCTTTTGTCCCGTCCAATTCCGAGAATATTTCCTTACTAGCTTTTCTGAAACCAAAAACAGCAGAAAACATGCAACTGGCACTACGGCATCTTGTTAATAGGTTAGTTCCAAAAAATGTATAAAAATACCTCAAAGTGTAAACGAATCATAAGAAAGTTGATATAAAACAAGCATGGATCATCAAAAAATTTAGATACATTTATGACGTATCAAGCATCCCCAAGCTTAACTCTTGCTCGTCCTCGAGTAGGTAAGTGATAAAAAGAATAATTTTTGAGGTGACATGCACCATCACAATCTTGATAAAGGTATTTGTAAAGCATTGATAGCTAGGATCAAAGTACTCAAAACATGAGCATGAAAGATAGAGTTCTAACAATAAGACATAGCAACTATGTTGTAACATGAAAAAGGTACAAACAAAAGATCATGAATAACAATGCATTGAAATACGTTTGTTTGTTTAACATATAGAAAACATAATAAGAATGGTATTCAGCTTGTCCCTCATGGTATAGCAAAACATAAATGCATAGAACACCTTCAAAGTTCATAAGGGTGACTAGATACAAATAATTTAAGAACAAGCAATATCAAAGTTATGAATCAATCAACAAGTTTTGGGACAATGCACATTAAACTAAGAATAACCACTATGCTCTCTCAATTGGTGCATAAAGATAGAAGATGGAGACTCAACATAAAAGTAAAAAGAAAGGCCCTTCACGGAGGGAAGCAGGGATTTCAAGTTTCATGAAGAGCTTCCAAAAATTATGGTACTTATTAGCTTTCAGCTCTCATTGCCCCTATAATAAGAATCTTGAGGTGATTAAGGTTAAAGTGACACAAAAATGAGGATAAGCCTGACAAGTTATAAGTTGAAAATCTCATACCCCTTGCTTACGAGTATCGAACCTCATGCTACTCAACTTTAGTCACAAGTAAGTTCTTGTCATTGTAAGTACATGTGTATCATGGAGAACCGCCAACGGGGTACCCCTTGCCCCATGATACAGGAGCTTTCCCATATCAAAATTACAAGGCAACAGACAATGAGCATCCCGGCGATCTTTTTATTTGCTATTTGCATAGGTTTTTATTGAGGATGCTTCACAGAATGCTCACTATGGTTACGCTGCAAGTTTCCATCATGAATAGGCATGCCTTAGGCTAGCCGCCCAGGCGTTTCTCTAACACACATACAAACTCCATCAGCTTACAAGCTCCCCTTTTATTTCACACTGCCAGGATCCATAAACAAAAGAACATGATATCAACTGAATAATAAGTGCAATGTTGAAAGTGTTCCCCATGGTAATATGGTTCTGCTAATTCACAACTTATAAAGTGCAAGCATATAAGCAACATAGATGGACATAATGGTTCAAGTTTATTAAATGTCGTTGTATTGGGAACGGCAGTACCTAAGCAAGTTAGATAGAGGTGTGGGGACTAGCAGGGAAGCTATCGACGACGTCCGCATGCGGGATTGGATACGAGCAAGTGTAGCTGCACACAGGAAGTACCCAGGTTCGGAGCCCTCGTGATGAGGTAAAGCTCCTACTCCTGCCGATCTGACTATGAGTGATATACGGGCTACAATCGCTCCTTGAGCTGTATTCTCTAGCTACTGACTTAAATGCACCGAGACCAACCCCTTCTACTGAAACCTTGCCTCTCCTTATATAGGTAGAGAGGCAATGGTCTTACTGGCCAGTCCGGCTGGCGGGCCCCTCAGGCGGGTCCTAGCCGGCCGGTCATCTACAGTACTCGGTACACTTACATCCCATTAGGGTACTAGCGGTATGGTCATTGTGGGTACAGTGAACGCCGTGCGAGCCTATCGTCAGCGTCTGGACACTGTTCCCGTGTCACCCCGCAAAGTCTTCGGTATGGCCGGGTAGTTGTGGGTCTTGTCATTGTACTAGGGCGTATCGCGCCCTCTTCAGCACGTCGCACTGTCCTCTTGATTGCGTCTGGATACGCTGATGTAGCCGGCTCCTCCTCGCCGTTCCGGCTACCGTGAGGTAGCTGGCTTGACTTGCTTCTGTCTGGCTGCGCTCAGCCAGCCGGACGCGATCCGACTGCCGCGATTCTTGTTTGGTTGGGGTATCCAGAGGTCATCCCCCTGACACTAGCCCCTGAGCGCGTGTAGATTTCGTCCTTAGGTGAAATGTGCGTGCGCTCCTCTCCAACTTTGAATTTTTTGGCCAGCTACGCCTGGCGGTTGCGCTACCCGTGACATCAGTGCTGACGCCGGCCACGCGCGCACGTGCCATCATTACACTGCGGCGGGCAGCGTAACGTCCCATCGCACGTCACCTCGGGAACCGCCGCCTGCCTATTCGGTTTCTATACCAGGATCGTCTGTGCATCCCGTGCCTGTGCAAAGGATCTTGCGTAGTGGAGGGAGTGGGGTGAGGTTGGCTGGGCGCCACGTGGCACCGCGGACGGTTCCGCTTCCGGGTCTTTAAAGGGCCGCCCGGGGAGAGCGATTCGTCCCTCCGTTCATTGCTTCCCCAACTTTTTTCTGTGCCCTTGCCTTCCTCGCATCGCCTCGCTCGTTGCTGCAACTGTAGTCCACCGCGCCGCCAGTTTAGCGTCGTCGGCGGTACGGGCCACCGCCACTCCTCCAGTAGAGCGCCTCCCCATGAGCCGGCGATGGCAGCCGAACGTGGAGCCTGGTGCGGTTCCTCTGTGACGGTGGAGCATATTGAGAAGTACCATGCCACCAGCGTGCTATCGCCAGTGACGGAGGTGGGGGTGCGGCTCGCACCAGTAGGGGAGGAGTCGCCGCACCCGGAGGAGGGGGAGCGGGTGATCTTCTTGTCGCATCTTGCACGCGGCTTCGCGCTACTGGTGCATCCCTTCTTCCTCATGTTTTTGGCTTTCTTCGACCTCCGCCTCCACCACCTAGGCGCCAATGCCATCGGGACGCTGGCGCACTTTGTGGCCTTCTGCGAGAGCTATCTCGGGATCTAGCCGGATCTCGGGCTCTTCTGTCGGCTCTTCCGAGTCCGGCCGCAGGTCTAGTTCACCAAAGGCCACTGGTGACATGCGGCGGCGCCTCCCTCTACTCCCACGCAGACTGGCTACCACAAATTCTGGCTGCAGGACATGGTGCGGCTGTGGCAACAGTCGTACTTCTACGTCTGCAACCTCACCGCCGAGGACTGGATCAACCTGCCAGCTTTTCAGGATGTGGAATCTAGCCGGCAGCAGTGGGATCTGAAGATCTACGGCGAGAAGACGGAGTCGGACACGATGTTGCAGTGCATGCATGCCCTCGTCACCGCCGGCTTGACCGGCCAGGACATCACCCTCAGCTGGATGTCCAGGCTGATGATGCCTGCAGCAACGTGCGCACAAGATGTGCTTTTACTCCGGCCGGCTGGACCCGACCCGACTGTCCCCGTCATGATCCCTGCTACCACAACCTGAAGGAGTGGGTGTGGACAATCACGAAGGAGCGGCTGCCGGAAGGCTGGATGTTCGGGCTGGCACCCTACCACCGCGACAACCGTGTGCCCCGGGTGAGTCTCGCTAGCCAGATTTTTCTTTCTTGCGATTTCTTGCCGTCTGGCTAATCTCTTTGCCTCTTTTCTTGTGGCAGATCTTCCTTGCATCCTCCGGGAGGAGGGCGAGACCCCCCTCCAGAACTTCACGCCTGACCTGCCTGAGCCATGCGCTCGCCGGTCCAGCGAGGAGTCGGATAGGGACGGCGATGTCTTCCCCAGCTGGAATGACGAGCCGACCACCGACCCGCATGTGGAGGTTGACGAGGAGGAGGAGGCCGCGCCGGCTCCTGAGCTGACTCGCCGCCGCGCGACGGATGGCGAATCCAGCCAGTCTAGCGTCGACGGGAGTGGCTCCAGCCGGTCTGGCGCCGGTGGGGGTAGCTCCAGCCGGTCCAGCGGAGGAGAGGCGGGGCTAGCCGGTCCGCCGAGCCGCCTTGGTCGCAATAAGGGGCCGCCCCCCGTGGTGCCGGGGTAATATTATTTGCTTCTCTTCTTTTCTTCGTGCCCTCTTTTTCTGTCTTTGGCTTACTTGTTGTTTGCTTCCTTTTTGTCTTCTGTTGCCCAGCGCGCTGGTTTCCTTCGGTCCTACAAGTCCAGCGCGGGCGCCCACTGGCTCGCTGCCCCGCGCGCCGGACAGCGCACCACCTCCCTCTGCTTCCTCTCCTCCTTCGTCCAAGGCGCCACCTCTGCCACCGACTCGAGCTGATCCGGCTGCTGCAGCCGGAGCAGGGGGGTGCTCCGCCGACCATGGTGGTGCAGCTAGAAACGGCTGTGACCACCTCACAAAGTGGAGGTGGTTCCCCCTCGGCAGCACAGAGGGCTGCCAGAGGCAAGGACCTCGTGGTTGTTGCCGACGATGAGCCGGGGGAGGAGTGGCAGACGGCGGTGGCAGAGGCGAAGGAGTCGTTGGTCGCCAATGCCGTCGTTGACGATGCCTCCTCTGTTGCCTCGTTGTCGGATCTTGCCGCCACCCTCGAGCTGGCGGTGAAGGAGATCCGACTGCTCGAGGCCGCAGCCGGTGGCAAACGGACCCTAGAGCAGAAGCTCGCGGCTGCCAACGGGACCTCCCAGAGTAAGTCCCTTCAGCCGCATATAACTTAAGTCTTTCCGGTTTTTTTTATGATAGTCGGTTTCCGCAGCCGTCAGGGTGTGCGCCCAGCGGGAGATCGATCGCCTGAAGAAGGTGAACGACTGGCTGAACAAGTCCAATTCCACGCTTCGGCTGCAGAATAAGGACTGGCACACCAAGCTGGACGCACTGGAGGCCATCGTCAAGGAGCGCGACGCCACCCTCGCCAGCCGGGCCCAAGCCTTTGACCTCCTCGAAGCCTAGAACAAGGATCGGGAGAAGGAGGTCAAACGGCTGACGACTCGGGAGAAGGCTTTGGTGGGGGAGCTGATGCAGGTCGGGCACACGGCCATGCATAAGTTTTCTCTCCGACTTTCTCCGTCTTTCCGGATCTGGTAGCCGGATCTGACATTCCCCTTTTCTGACAGCCTTTTATCCTAGCGTAGACATGCTGGCGTACAACCGGCTGCAGGAGAATTGGCCGGGGGAGCAGCCGACTGCCCAGGAGCTGGTCGTCCTTCTAGTCGAGGAGACTGCCAAGCTTCGCTAGGCGGCGCAGGCTATCTTCACATTCCTATGGCTGGATGCGCCTGTCCCGGGGACGATGGCGCAGCTGGCGGCTAAGGTGGCGGAGGTGCCGGCCATCGTCGACCGCCTGCGGGACTTGGCGGCGCAGGCTAGGGCGGAGATGGCCCTTGCCTTGATGCTCTCTTGGTACAAGGACGCCCGCGTCAAGAAGATTGACGGGGGCTTCCGAGCCGGCTCCGACCTCGCTGCCATCCGCCAGGCCCACCCGGAGCTTCGGGCCTCCGCCATCAAGATTGCCGACTACGCGGATGTCGACGAGGTCCTCACCGACTCGGAGTCCGCCGGCACTCCGGATGCGGAAGCTTCGTCGCAGCTGACCGATGGGGACACTGGAGCCGGATCAGCCAACACGCCTCCTCCTCCTCCCAAGACTGCCTCCAGCCAGGATCCCCCGCATGGAAAAGGCCCTGCTGCCTAGACATGATCCCCGGAATGCCGGGCATACTTATTATTTGTTTTGTTCTGTTTAAACCTTATTGTCTGTGCCGGCTGTCTCTGACGCCGGGTGAACTCGTGGGAGGTTCGTCTCCCCCTCTTTTTACATCCGGCTGAACTATTTGGCTTGCTTCCAACTTGCGATTTTTGTGCGTTCCGAAGTTTTGATATTTCGACGATTGAATTTATCCAGCTAACTTCACCCAGTTGAACGCCTTTAGCCAGGGGAACTTCAACTCCAGTGGGGGCGTGCCAGCGCACCCACTGGGTGTAGCCCCCGAGATTCGGCATAGCTGGCGTAACCAGGTGCTTTGAATCTTCTTTCTTTACTTGCCTTGCCCTCACTTGGGCTCCAAATATCCGGCTAAACTCCTTTTAGCCGGTCGGGAACTACAAGATTCCACTGGGGGGCGCGTGAGCGCACCCAGTGGGTGTATCCCCCGAGATTCGGAGTAGCTGGCGTTGCTAGGTGCTTCGAATCTTCTCTTTTTACTTGCCCTTCCCTCACCTGGGCTCCAAATATCCGGCTAAACTCCTTTTAGCGGCCGGGAACTACAAGATTCCATTGGGGGCGCGCGACAACACCCAGTGGGTGTAGGCCCCGAGATTCGGAGCGCTTGATGAAGGCAAGGACTTCGAATCTTCCTGCTTCCTGAATTCCAACTCGATGTAGTCGTACAAAACAAACACGTATATATTCCCATCCGTTAATAGGTTAGTCGGTTTAAGCTTTAGCCGGAAGGCAGATTTCTTTTTTGAAAACTAGCATGTGCTTCTCTAGACACTTACTCATTTTCCTGTGTGCTCTGTTGTTTCCGCTACGTCCTTGCCGGGCAGCCAGATTGCAGTCTGCAGCCAGAATCGAAGGGAGTTGATAGTATATTGCGCATGGTACTGACGGCTTAGTAGCCGAATTGTCTCAAACTAGTTGCGAGGCCGGGACGCCCGATCTGTCGCATCTCCTCCCTGTTTTTCATGTGGGATGCCTCGGGCTTTTGATCTTGCTAGCCGTATAGCCAGGTTTCGGTCTGTAGCTGAGACGAAGAGTGGGCCTTTGACATCATCGCACACTACTCAGTCGGTTTGTCGATTTAGCAGGTCGGGCCAGCCGGCGAGCCCCGGGTAGGGGTTGCCGGAGCCAGAAAACTGAACTGGAAACGAATACACACAAATTTCTAGCAAGGAGCCCGAGCATCTCGTGGGGTCCGCATTTTCATTCATAAAGTTCGTGGGATACATACACTGTCTGGTGACTAGGTGTAAAACGGGCGGAGCAGGGCCGCATTCCAGGGGCACTCTGTCTCCTCATCCGACTTGTCAATCTTATTCTTGCGCGCCTGCTGCGTGTCGATGAGGCAGTAGGAGTCATTGGGCAATGCCCGGCTGATGATGAAGGGACCCTCCTAGGGTGGCGATAACTTGTGCATGCCCTTCGTGTCTTGCATCAGCCGGAGGACCAGATCCCCCTTGCGGAACACGATGGGGCGGATCCGGCTCGAATGGTAGCGTCGTAGGCGCTGCTGGTACAGGGCTGATCTAGACAGCGCCAGCTCGTGGGCTTCCTCGAGGAGGTCCACGCCGTCCTCCTGCGCCTCCTGGTTGGCCTTTTCGTCGTAGAGGAGCTTGCGCGGTGAGTCAAACTCGATGTCCGCGGAGAGGACGGCTTCCGAGCCATAGACGAGGAAGAACGGGGTGAAGTCGGTTGACCTATTCAGCATGGTGCGGAGGCTCCACAGCACAACCGGAAGTTCTTCAATCCAGCATCCAGGCGACCGCTCCAAGGTCTCGATGAGGCGTGGCTTGATGCCAGCTAGCACTAGGCCGTTTGCCCTTTCGACTTGCCAATTGGATTGTGGGTGCGCGACGGAAGCGAGGTCTAGCCGGATGCCCTTGTTGCTACAGAACTAGGCGAAGGCCCCCTTGGCGAAATTCGTGCCGTTGTCGGTGATGATGTTGATAGGGTATCTGAACCGGTTGATGATTTCGTGAAGAAGGTGACGACCGTCGCCCTGTCCAACTTCCGGATAGGCTTGCCTTCTATCCATTTTGTGAACTTGTCCACTACCACCAGCAAATGGGTCATGCATGCGCGTGCCCGCTTGAAGGGGCCGACCATGTCGAGGCCCCAGACAACAAAGGGCCAGGTGATCGGTATGGTCTCGAGCACCGTAGTCGACATGTGCCTGAGCTTCTCGAAGTGTTGGCACCGTTGCACGCGCGGACTAGCTGCTCGGCATCCTCGTGGGCAGTGGGCCAATAGAAGCCGTGGCGGAATGCCTTGGCGACTATTGCCTTGGATGAAGCGTGATGCCCGCACTCGCCCTGGTGGATGTCCTTGAGCAGCCGGTAGCCTGTGTCCACATCGACACACCTCTGGAAGATGCCGGATACACTGCACCTGTATAGTTCTTTGTTAATGATGGTGTACGTGTGCGCACGACGCTAGATTTGCCTGGCCCCCACCTCGTCATCTGGAAGTTCCCCATCAGCGATGTAGCTCATGAAGGGCTGTGCCCAGGATGGTATCTCCCGGACGGCGAGGATGCTCGCGCTTTCTGGTTGAGGGGCATCAGGGGGTCATCCGGATGAGGTACCAGGAACGGCAGCTCCCAAGCCGCTCGATGAGTCGACAGCCCCCGGGTCTTGCGAGCCGGAGGGTACGAACTTGCTAGAGTTGGTGCGAGCCTTCTTCTTCGTAGGCTCTTCCGGTTCCGCTTCTGCCGTGGCGTCAGCTAGAACACTCCCCGCCCAGATGATGGAATTCGACTCGAGAGATGGGTTGATGGAGGGCTTGCGTAGATGCTCCAAGGAGACCCATGGTGGGATCGCCTGCCCGGTGGATTCGATTCGTGCGAGCGAATCGGCTGCCTCGTTGTTGACGCGAGGGACGTGATGAAATTCACATCCGTCGAAGTAGGCGCTGAGCTTCTGTATGTGGAACCGGTAGAGGGCCATGTTTGCGTCGCGGGCATACTCTCCGGATACCTGCTGCACCACCAGATCTGAATCGCCGAAGCAAAGGATCCGGTTGACACCAATCTCCCTGGCTAGCCGGAGGCCATGTGCCAGGGCCTCGTATTCGGCAATGTTGTTGGAGGCCTTGAAGTGGATCTGGAGGACGTACTCCAGCCGGTCTCCTTTGGGCGAGGTGAGCACGATGCTGGCCCCCAAGCCCCCGAGCATCTTCGAGCCGTCGAAGTGCATCTTCCAGTGGTCCGAATTGGGAACCGGTGGGAGGTACTGGGTCTCGGCCCAGTCGACGAGGAAGTCCGTAAGAGCTTGCGACTTGATCGTGAGCCAGGGCTTGTAATGGATGGAGTAGGTGGTGAGCTCGATGGCCCACTTGGTGACTTGGTCGGTGGCATCCTTGTTGCCGATAATTTCTGAAAGGGGTGCGGTGCACACGACCTTAATCGGGTGCTCCTAGAAGTAGTGCTTGATCTTCTTGCACGCCAGGTACACACCATAACACATCTTCTGGTATTGGGGGTAGTTCTGCTTGGAGAGGGAGAGAACCTCGCTGAGGTAGTAGATGGGTCATTGAACTGGCTGGGCCTTGCCTTTCTCAGGGCGCTCCACCACCAGGACAACGCTGACGACCCGGCTGATGGCTGCTATATAGAGCAACATTGGCTCCTTGCTAGCCGACGTGGCTAGAACCGATGATGTGGATAACATGTGCTTGAGGTCATGGAAAGCGGCGTCAGCCTGCGAGGTCCAGGAGAACTTGTCCGTCTTCTTCATCAGCTGGTACAGCGGAAGTGCCTTCTCCCCCAACCGGCTGACAAAACGGCTGAGGGAGGCTAGACATCCGGTGAACTTCTGCACTCCAAGCAAGCTTCTAGGCGGCTGCATTCTCTCGATAGCCGCGATCTTCTCCGGATTTGCCTCGATCCCTCGTTGTGAAACGAGGAAGCCGAGTAGCTGGCCGGATGGGACTCTGAAGACACACTTCTCCGGGTTCAGCTTCATCTGGTATTGCCGGAGGTTACCAAATGTCTCCCCAGGTCCTCGAGGAGGGTGTGTTTCTCCTTGGTATTGATGACCACATCGTCCACATAGGCATGCACGCTTCGGCTGATCTGCGAGTGCAAGCACTTCTGCATGCAGCGCTGATAGGTAGCGCCTGCATTCTTTAGCCCGAAAGGCATGGTTACATAACAAAAAAGCCCCGTGTGGGGTGATAAACGATGTCTTTATCTGGTTAGTCGGATTTAGCCAGATCTGATTGTAACTGGAGTAACAATCCAAGAAGGATAACAAATTGCAGCCGGCCGTGGAATCGATAACCTGATCGATACGGGGCAAGGCAAAAGGGTCTTTCGAGCACACCTTGTTCAGGCTGGTGTAGTCGATACACATGCGCCAGGTCTTGTTCTTCTTCAACACTAGGACTGGGTTGACGAGCCAGTCCGGGTGGTACACCTCCGTAATGAACCCGGCTGCAAGGAACCGGGTGATCTCATCACCAATAATCTTTCTTTTCTCCTCTGCGAACCGACGCAGAGGCTGCTTGACCGGCTTGGAATCCGGCCGCACATGAAGTGCGTGCTCGGCGAACTCCCTCGGCACACCTGGCATGTCCTTGGGTGACCATGCAAAGATGTCTCGATTCTCACGGAGGAAGTCGACAAGCGCGCCTTCCTATTTGCTGTCCAAGTTGGTACCAATGGTGACGAACTTGGTCGGGTCGGAGGGGTCGAGTAGAATCCTCTTTGTCTCCTTTGCCGGCTGGAAAGCTGCTTCCCTAGCTGGCTTGTTGCTAGCCGACATTTCTTGCTGGGCCATGGCCACATTGCTCATGATCACGCGCGTTTCTTCGGCTATGATGAGGGCCTCTGCCAGCTTGGAGCCGGCTGAGGCGCACTCCATCAACCACCTAAAGCAGCCGGCGACGGTGATCACGCCGTTTGGTCCTGGCATCTTCGTCTTGAGATATGCGTAGTGGGTGACGACCATGAACTTGGCGAGGACGGGGCGCCCGAGGAAAGCATGGTAGGAACTGGACAGGTTCACCACCTCGAATCATACCGGCTCGCGCCGGAAGTTCTCCTCGGTCCTGAAAATGACGTCCAGCTAGATCTTGCCCAGCGGAGTGCAAGCCGGTCCTGGCACTACACCGTGGAATGTCATGGTAGTCGGGCACAGGTCGCGCTCGTGGATAACAAGTTTCTCCAGGGAAGACCGGTAGAGGAGGTTGAGGCTGATGCCTCCGTCGATGAGGACGCACGAGAAGCGGCAGGTGCACTTGTTGGAGACGATGAGGGGGTCAAGCACCATGGCGTACCCCCGGGAGTCGGAAGCTCGCTCGGCTGGTCCTCGCGGGTCCAGGTGATGGGGGCTCCGACCAGTTCAGGAACTAGGGGATGGGAGAGGCGATGGTGTTGACCTCCCTAGAGCGCCGCATGCGGCTGTGCTTGCCGTCCTGCTCCGTCTCGAAGATGTGGTAGGCGGCGTGCAGCTGGGGGCAGCTGTTGTTGTTGTTGCCGCCATTACCCTCATTGCCGGCTCCCCTAGCCAACGGTGGGGGTCTGTCGGGAGGGGGCGGGGGGAGACGTTGCTGGTTGGCCTGGTATTTTAGCTGGCGGGTACAGCTGTAGTTTCAGGTGGTGTGCGTAGCCGGTTTGAAGGGACCGCTATGCCACTTGCACGGGCCGTCGAACATTTGATCGAAGGTGAGCCGGGGCTTCTGCCTTCTTGTGTCATTAGCCGGTGCGTCGGCGTGCCCTCCACAGCATTGACCTACCGCGCGTGGTAGCGAGGCTTATGCTGTCTGGCTTGGCGGTCCCCATGGAACCGGTTGTCATTGCCGTTGCGCCTAAAGGATCCGGCTTCCTCGGCCGGATTGCTTGGACGGTCACGGGTCGGCTTCGTTGGAGTCGGGCGCCCGTTAGAACTTACTCGGAGGGGTTTCTTCATGGCGGCATCCGTCGTGGCGTACTGGTCCGCAACCATCATGAGCTCCGCCATGGTTTTCGGCTCGTCACATAGTAGCTGGTGGCGAAGCATGGTGCCTTCTCGGCAACCCTCGACGAAGAAGCCGATGGCCTGGCTCTCCAGGATTCCTTTGCAGGTGTTGTGCAGCTCCGTCCACCTGGCGAGGTACTCGCGATCCGTCTCACGGTCGCCCTGAACGCACAAGGCCAGGTCGTGCGGGCGCCCTGGACGCTTGTACGTGCCGTTGAAGTTGCGGACAAATACCTTCTCAAAGTCTGGCCAGGCGTTGATGTTGTTGGGTGCGAGGCTGTTGAGCCATGTCCTCACAGACCCAATTAGCATGAGGGGGACGTAGCGCACAGCTGTGCGCTTGTTCCCATGGGCTATGCCGACTGCCGTGGCATAGTCGGTCAGCCAGTCTTCCGGTTTCATGCTGCTGTCGTACTTGGGGGTGTCCCTGGGCAGGGTGAACTTATCCGGAAACAACTCGTTTCGGGTGCAGGGTCCGAAACAAACCGGTCCGGTGGAGTCTTCCTCTTCCGTGACGCACGCTTGAGAGAGGAGCTTGATGCGGTCGCGGGCATCCGAACGATCCTGGTTGGGTGCTTTTACCCAGCCTGAGAGACGGGAGCCGGTAGGTTTTGGCGCACCGGTTGGTGGAGGGGGAGGCGGTGGGTTGCTGTTCACCGTTTGCTCCTGGCGCGGATGACCCTTGTTGCCAGAGCTACAGTGCTTGCTGCGAGCTTTAGCCGGAGAAGAGGACGCCTGCTGGGTCTCGCGGGGCGCGCCCTTGCTATTGGCAGGTGGCTTACTCCCCTTGGAGCTGATGGGGTCCTCCTGCATCTGTCGGTTGGCATCTACCTGCTCGTCCACGATCCGGAGGAGCTCCTGCACCCGGGCATGCTGCCGGTTTCACTCCCCGCCCTCTAGGTTGGGTAGCTCGTCTGACGCGGCTCGCGCCGCGCGTAGGTTCTTGATGGGTGTGCTGTAGGTGGGCCGGATGAGAGCGGGTAGCGGATCCTGCTTGCCATCCCTCTCCATCCTGCCGCCCAGCTCCCTGCCCCGGCGCTGCACTTGTTCGGGCCGGCTCGGCTCCCCTGTAGCCGGTGTGTGGCCGTCGTACTCGCGCCGGGTGATCTCGATCTGCTTCTGGGTCGCAGCCAGCTCCATGGCCTCCTGTATGAGGAGCTGCCTCTCCATGGTGAAGTTAGCCTCTGCCTCCTCCCGGTTATCCCCGAGGTTAACCGGCGTGAGGAGCCGGTTGATGGCCTCTTCCACCGGGTTCCTAGGCAGCGGAGGAGCGGAAGTTCCGGCCTCGTCCGCGCCCCTCTCTCGAGGCTGGCGGGGATGAGAGCTAGAGCAAGCCATCATCACCTCGACGCCATGAGGAGCGATGGGGTGCCTCTGCCGAGGTGTGGCGGCTCCATGATGGAAACGATCTCCCTCGGGAAACGCTCCGGCACGGTGGCGACGTAGATGGGGAGGTCGCCGAAAAGCAGGATGGAACCGTTTGCCGAAAACGTGGTTCCAGCGAAGCAGGAAGCGTTGTCGATGATGCAGTCGAACTTGCCGAGCATAAGCACCAGGCCAGAGGCCACGCGCTCACCGGCTGAAGTGCGGGGTCCCGTGCGGAATGTGACTCCGATCAAAGCCATAAAGCCCCACGGTGGGCGCCAACTGTCGTTGTATTGGGAACGACAGTACCTAAGTAGGTTAGATAGAGGTGTGGGGACTAGCAGGGAAGCTATCGACGGCGTCCGCAGGCGGGATTAGATACGAGCAAGTGTAGCTGGACATAGAAGTACCCAGGTTCGGAGCCCTCGTGATGAGGTAAAGCTCCTACTCCTGCCGATCTGACTATGAGTGATATACGTGCTACAATCGCTCCTTGAGCTATATTCTCTAGCTACTGCCTTAAATACACTGAAACCAACCCCTTCTACTAGAACCTTGCCTCTCCTTATATAGGTAGAGAGGCAACGTTCTTACTGGCCAGTCCGGCTGGCGGGCCCCATAGGCGGGTCCCAGCCGACTGGTGATCTACAGTACTCAATACACTTACATTCCATCAGGGTACGAGCGGTATGGTCGTCGTGGGTATAGTGAACGTCGTGCGAGCCTGTTGTCAGCGTCTAGCCACTGTTCCCGCGTCACCCCACAAAGTCTTCGGTATGGCCGGGTAGTTGTGGTTCTTGTCATCGTACCAGGGTGTACCGCACCCTGTTCAGCACGTCACACTGTCCTCTTGATTGCGTCCGGCTACACTGATGTAGCTGGCTGCTCCTCGCCATTCCGGCTACCGTGAGGTAGCCGACTTGACTTGCTCCTGTCCGGCTGCGCTCAGCCAGCCGGACGAGATCCGACTGCCGTGATTGTTGTTTGGTTGGGGTATCCGAAGGTCATCCCCCGGCATTAACTGCAAGAAAATAAAGTGTACCATCAGGTTTGTGAGAGCTTTAATCACTAATTTTTACATAACATGTTTAATTTGGAAGGTAGATAAAAACATGAATATACTTGGTATGATGTAACACACCATGCATAGGAATTTATACTAGACTCTTTGGAATAACTTGGTTTTCTTGGAGGTTGGATGCATGAGTGGAACCCATACTTGGTACAGGTGGAGGCTAGCAAAAGACTGGGAGCGGCCAACTAAGAGAGCAATAATGCACATAATCATGCAAAGCGACAAAATATCATTAATTAAAGCATAAAGTGTGTGTTTGGTTGATCTGCAGATTCCTGAAAATCAGTTGTGGGAAATCTGCTGTGGAAAAGCAGTTGTGGGCTGACAACTGTGGGAAAGCTGGAAGTTGTTTGGTTTTGGCAACTGCCAACTGTGGATTCTGTAGAAAATATTTGTAATGTATCTAAGGACTGAGAGATAATTTATATACTAAAACAATGATTTTTACACGGGTTGACATACAAATAACCATTTGGAAAATACTTTTTCATCTTACAAAGTGGTTCACAAGAGTACCGCAAAAGATCCACATATTATACAAAAGACATATGGTTCACTCCATGATGTTCGCGCCATGGTATTCATGGTGAGCTTATTCTCCTCCTCTGGAACATCTTCCTCTTGCGGTTGTGTCGTTGTTTGTGCCGCTTCAGGCATGTATTCTTCATCTTCATCACAGAAATGCTTCACACTTTGTTTATCCCATACTGCATTCTCACCCATACTTCAATCGCACAAAAAATATTTCAGCTGATAGAACATTTGTTCTCACAAAAGATATGCTTGCAGATGTAAAAATAATTAATATGCAATAATTTTATTTCAGCTAAACTTACATAGGGGGAATTCTTATATATAATATACACAATTTCAGCTAAACTTACGTACAGGGGGAATTCCTATATATGATATACACAATAAGCAGCAATCATTTTCTCTATATATCCTACACAAGCAACAGTTTTATATTCATAGACAACATGTAAGAAGTGAAGAACACCAGCAAACAAAATTAATAGGCACAAGAGGGAGATGGAAGGAGGGACGGGAGGGAATAGAGGGGGGCGCATACCTGCAGGCGGATGTGTTATCCGACCGGTCGCCGGTTGCCGTCCTTCCGGCGGCACGCGACGGACGAATGCACGAAGGCAGCGGCAGGCTTGGTGATGGGGACGACCCGATCTACGACGGCTGCGGCAGTCTACGAGGGGGAAAGGAGCAGACGCCTGCAGGGGTCCGATTTCTGGTCGCGGGGCTGCCGGAGACCGCCGGCAAGGCTGCCGGAATAAGGCGGCGACGGGGTAACCCTAACCTGACCACCACCTCCTGGATGGGCAAAACCTGTTCGGGAGTGGAGGGAGAGATGGGTCGGGGGAGAAAAAAGAAAAGGAACCGGCCAGTTTCACTTCCCAGCGGCATGGTGGGTAATTATGAATTTTTTCGTGGGTCGCGACGCTGGGAAATCAAGGGGTACAACTGATTCCAGTTTACACGGCGAAAATCTCCTGCGTTGAGAAATCTGTCTAGGCCGGTACACCCCTTTGGTTCAGATTTTAGCGTTTTGGTAGTGAATCTGAGTTAGGAAGCACAACCAAACACAGCCAAAGTGATATTACAAGTCAAAAACCAAATAATCATAGAGGCTAAGGTGACTGGTTCATAGTCTTAACATGGTGTAAGCATGTGCCAAGTCAACCCAAATAAAGCATCAAAGGAGAATACCACAATATTATGCTTTCGTATGCTAAAAGAACGCATGATTCTTTCAAGGCACATTAAGCAATCTCAATCGTTTGGAACAAGTCATGCTATAGCAATAATCACTAAGCATAAGGTCAAAGCAACATCAAACATGATATGATAAAGTCTAGGCCACAATCAAAACAAGCTCCTTTTGTACCACTTATAAGCATGAAGCTTCCTACTCTTTTCCAACATTAATCAACTTATTTGAAACAACATATGGATGCGGGGGTCCAACCAATTTATTTAAGAAAACCAAACAATAGAAAACTAAAAACAAAAACAAAGACGCTCCATGAACAACATAATTGTGCACGAAACAATAAAAATGAAGTATTTTGGAAGAAAACCTGAGATTTTTATTGATGAAGAAGGGGATGCCTTAGGCATCCCCAAGCTTTGACGCTTGTACCTCTTAAATATTTCTTGGGGTTCCACGGGTGGAATCCCCAAGCTTGAGCTTTTGTCCATACTTCATCTCATCACATTATTCTTCCCCGCACTTGAAAATTTCTTCATACAAAACTTCACAAAATCTTCATTAGCAACATTAGTGTATTCAAGATAATAAGTATTTTGGTTTAATTTCAACACAAGTAAAACTTCCATTAAAACACAAGCCACTGTAGCAATTCCTTCTAAAAGCTCAAGTGATCAAAGAGAACTCAAGGAGAAAGAGATTAAGAGGCAAATGTAAATAATGGCAGAAATCTGTCAAAACAGACCAGCAGGTAAAAACCGATTTTTCCTAAGACCTTCTGTTGCTCAAATCGAAAAGTGCTAAACTAACGAAAGTTATATAATAACCTGGGGCATAAGCACAGAAAATTACAGCTCAATACGACGTACAGGGATTTTTCACAATTTTTTAGAGTGAAGCACAAAAATCTGTTTCGGGACAACAACTTTTCCAAGTCTTACTTCTCTCTCATTAGAGGTTATTCTTGGCACGAAAACCACACAAACAGGATAAGGAGAGGTTATTACTAAGGCCATAACTTCCAAGACTCAATAAAAGAAAAACTTACTGAAAGTAAAAATAATTTGGGTTATCTCCCAAGAGTGCTTTTCTTTAACGCCTTTGAGCTAGGCTCAGTAATTTGAGAAGATGCTCACATAAGAAATATAAATTAAAGCAAATGAGAGCATCAAGGAGTAAATATGATGCATATTTAAGTCTAATCCACTTCCTATGCATAGGAATCTTGTAAGAAAATAAATCAAAGAAGCACATAGTAACAAGAATGGGTAGATAAAACAAGAGCAACTTTAGAACTTTCAATATAAAGAGAGGTGTTTTAGTAACATGAGAATTCCAACAACCATATTTTCCCTTAACTCAAGAAAATAAGCAAGTTCGAATGCACCCTTCCAAGCAATAAATTCTTAAATTTGTTCCACATCATAAAAGTCATAATTTCCCTTAACATAAGAAGATATGGTAACGTTATCATTATACTCACATTGAAAAGGGAGGTGTTTATACCTCCTACAGCAACAAGATTTATCAAAGCAATAAGTAACATTATAAGTAGAGCACACGTTTCTAGCAATGGTATACAATTTATTAATTTGTTCCCATAAGTGTTTCCATTTTTGTGACAAGCGGTGTTCCTCATAATATTTTTGTTCTTCCGTGAACCCACCTTGCTAATAAGATCTAGTTTCAAAGAAACCAACCATTGATAGAAAGTATGATAAAGCAAGATAATAACAGACCAACAAAAATAGCAACTATAGTAAGAACTAATTTTTTTATAATTTTGATTAAAAAAGCAAACAAAATAAAGTAGAATAAACTAAGCAAAACAAAAACAAAGTAAAGAGATTGGTTGTCAGAGACTCCCCTTGCAAGAATCTTCTTTCTCCCTGAAAAGTGATTGACGAGGAGGAAGAGATTGAAGCTATCCTTAACTCCCCGGCAGCGGCGCCAGAAAAAGTTGCTTGTTGGCTCAAGATATGTAGAGCTCATTGGGAACCCTAAGAGCAAGGTATGATGAGCATAGAAGCAAGTTTTCCCTCAGTTATGAAACCAAGGTTATCGAACCAGTAGGAGTAAGGAAACAACTCCAAGGGGTTGCTAGCAACTTGGAATCCTGCACAACACAACCACAGAACTTTGCCTCAGCCTAAGGTTGTCAATCTCACTGGTTTTGCTGAAAACAAAGGATTAAACTTATAGTGTGGAAGATAGTAATTGCTTGCAGAAAGTAAACAGTAAACGGTAAACAATAGATGGTATATTAATGATAAAGGAATGAACTGGAGTCCATAGTTCACTAGAGGTGTTTCTCCTTAAGATAAATAGCATGTTGGGTGAACAAATTACAGCGAGGCAATTGACAGATTGAGAAAGCATAAGAATGCGTATACTAGACATCTTGACTCCTACGAGATTTGATTGGGCATTATAATATAATACATAGACCGTAATCCCAACTGCATCTATAACTAATAATCCACCTTCAGGCTATCATCCGAACCCCTTCCAGTATTAAGTTGCAAGCAAATGATAATTGCATTAAGCAAAGTGTGTAAAGTAAACAATACAATTACCCCATGGACAAAGGATTGTTGTTTTCTCCTTAGTAGCAACAACACATCTACAACCTTAGAGATTTCTGTCACTTCTCTAGATTACTAGAGGCATGAACCTACTATCGAGCATAAATACTCCCTCTTGGAGTTGCAAGCATCTACTTGGCCAAGATAGCTACTAACAACGGAGAGCATGCAAGGTCACAAATAACATAGACATGATAGAATCAATAATCAATTGACATAGTATCTCAATATCCATCGAATCCCTGCAAACACAACATATAGGATTACAAATAGATGATCTTGATCATGAACAGAGCTCATAAGATCTAAACATGATAGCACAAAAGAGGAGAACCAACCATCTAGATACTATATGGACCTATAGTCCAAGGGTGAACTACTCACGCATCACTCCGGAGGCTGGCATGGTGATGAAGAAGGCCTCCGGGATGATCTCTCCCCTCCGGCAGGGTGCCAGGAAGAGTTTCAGATCCCAACGATCTAGGGATGAAGATGGCGGCGGCTACAGACTCTTTCGTAGATTTTTGATCAGGTACTTAGGGTTTCTGCATCGGGATACTTTTATAGGCGAAGGGGCAATGTTGGTGGGCACCCGAGGGGCCCACACCATAGGGCGGCGCGCCTAGGGGGTGGTCGCGCCAGCCCTAGGTGTGGCCACCTCGTGGCCCCACTTTGGCTGCCTTTCGGACTCCGTGTTCCTTCTGGTAAAATATTGACTTTGACTTTTCCCCCATCCAATTCCGAGAATATTTCCTTACTAGATTTTCTGAAACCAAAAACAGCAGAAAACAGGCAACTAGCACCGCGGCATCTTGTTAATACGTTAGTTCCAAAAAATGTATAAAAATACCTCAAAATATAAACGAAACATAAGAAATTTGATATAAAACAAGCATGGAGCATCAAAAATTATAGATACGTTTATGACGTATCAGAGGGGCTCGCCTCCGACGACCCGGATGCAGCCAACTCCGAGGAGTTGGATGGGGACACCTCTGACGCCTACTGCGAGGCTATAGAGGAGCCGCCATGGGTGCCACTCGAATAGCGGGTGATCAACCGACGCGTTCAAGATGAGCACCGGTGAGAGCATCCGCGGTAGCCACCACCCCTAGGGCTAGTTAATCGGATCACCGACGAGCCTTATGGGTGGGACGTCCTCAACCATGTTTTCCTGCCGGAGCACCTCCGGCTGCAACATCTTGATGACATACGCACGCATCTCCTCCTTGCGTCGCGCAGATACCCCAGCAACACGAAGTTGCGTGTCTTGCCACGACCGAGCTATGGAGGAGGCTGACACACAACTGGTGATTTACAACTCCCTATTTGTGTTGTGGTGTGTCAATAGAGGGCCGCCACTGCAACGGCAACACCCTCCTGGCGAGAGTAGCACCTCCTACCACCGCGAGCCGTAGTTTTAGTTCTTGTCATTTCTATGTAAATTTGCCAAAATTTGAAAGTAAATTTTCCTTGTAGTTTTTAGTTGAACTTGTTGAAATTTTAATTGAATTATGTGTATAGGGTGGACGCATAGGGTGAACGGCTGGGCACTAGCGGCTCCCCATAACCATATCCATGTCGACGCACTCCATACGGGACATAAAAGGCTTCGCCGAACGCCGTATGGTGGGTGGGGGTGGCGAGTGGAAATGCTCCAAGGGATCAGGAAATCGTGTTTCTAAGTATAAGAGGATCACAACAAAAGTCATGCATGTGAAGAATGGATACATGTATCCCAATAGATCAGATCAAGAGTGATTCCTCACCTATCCTGCTATGGCCAAGTCGAAGGCTCAAGTATGCATTTAAGCTTTCAACTAAAAAAATGACCATATATGATATATGATATGTATAAAATTATAAAATGATTCATGTTGTAGTAACAATTTTTGTTCGGTAGAGCAAATTTGCTATACTTATACTAAAATTTGGCAAGAGTAAAAGTTTTTTCCATCTACCTAAATGCGTAATTTCCAAAGTCCGAAATATGTTTGCCGTTGTCCGCGTATCCCGCGGGTCATCTAATGATTCTGCCATTCTAGGGTACACCGTACAAATACAATGGCACATATACGAGCGGAAAAACCTTTTAGAAAGCGCATGTACATGCAGGAGTCCTATCCACCACCTATTACTGCTATAAATTGGTGCGTCCGTTCAGCCTTTTTCAGCTGTACATAGATTACGTCATGCTGATGTCTTGCTGACTTCACTAATTGAAACAGAACTGGAACTCTGACCGAAACATTATTAAAACAGTTCATAAACAATACAAAATATTTCACAAGTTTAAGAAAAATTTCACAAAATTTTTATTTTTCGGAGTAGCACGTGGCTAACGTTAGATGTCATGCTAACGTAAGCACTCCGCTACGTATAGACAGCCCCGTCGATGAGGTCGTTCGAGAAGATCGACCGAACCGGGCCCCGATTTCTTGAGGCTCCCAAATACGTGCAGCCCAGCAGATGAGACCCAGCCCGACCAGGTGAAATTGGATCGGAGCGGTGGACGCTCTGTTGAGATCGTGGCTCCCTAGCGTGGCTGCCAATCGGCGATCGATCGATGGATCCATCTCCCCAGTTCACGATCGGCCCGACGCCCTCCTAGCCTCCTTCTCGGCTTCCGCCCAAATCGTTCTCTACTCAATGGCATCGCGCCGGCCGCCCGGCGTGCCCTGCATCTCTCTCTTCCAGGCTTGGATTGGAACTGCTGTACTGTACTGGCCCTGATCTTGCAGCAAGTTGCGTCAAATCATAATAATCGACATCGAAGCAAGTAAGTATACCCATCCCAGATCTCGTAGCAGATGAATCGACTGATCAACATCAACAATTTCTAAATCTTATCCACTTTCACTCTTTCAGGCTTGGACAGGATCACGGCAATAGCACGAGCAGAGTAATGCAGCAGATCAATTTCAACGGGTCGGCTCCTTTTTTGTATGTACCCAGCTCTCACATCACTTCCACTCTCTCAAGTCTCAAGCCGGGAACTAAATTATTTTGTTAATTTGTTTATATCTGAAACACGGAGAATCACGAGAAAAGCAAAATATCAATCTAACTATTAAAAGAAGAAGAAAACACAGGGTTTCACACCAAACTTAAAATTACAATGGAGAGGCTAAGTAATTACAATGGAGATGGATATTAATCCATGGTTTTGCACAAACTATTGACACAGAAAAACTTAGTGGATTGCCTACAATAGCACCTGAGAATGATATTTTCAAGAAGATTAATTATAAAAATATGATTGAAGATTTTATTTGGAAAAATACTAGACAAATGCTGCCGTTTGGTAGAACATGAGGCTCGTTTATTATTTTAGTGCTATATTTACTCTTTTGGAATGACTACTTGATATATTTCTAAACATTGTATGGAATAACCACATCCTAAAGTTATACAACTAAATAAACATATGATTTTGTTTTGAATTTAAACAAAAATCATGGTCATGTTTTATAAATCGCACCGGGGCCCCCAAATCCTGGAGACGGGGCTGCATATAGGCGCCTTAGAAAATCCTTGTTCATACACGAGCGCTCCCACATGTCTGAAACTGTCTAACTTGATCACGTGCGTAGTTGAAAACTTGTGGAAGTATACTCTTTGAAAACTTTACGGTCAATGTTGGCTACTTCTAACCCAACAAGTAAAGGAAACCATATATTGTTGGGCCAAACCGCAAGCTGTTCTGGTCTTCTAGATCGGCCGGGCTAGTTGAAGCTACCCCATAAATATGCGACCATCAAAGCGTGGAGTGAAATAACTCACACGACTAATTGTCTATCGGATTGATCGTATGCTACACTTCTCTCCTTTCACATTTACTTTGCGTTCTAAGTTTAAACAAAGTTAAAATTTTGAATTTTGATTAAATATTTTTTTAAAAAAATTAACATCTATGGGGTGCCGGCGCCCAAAATCGCGCCCAGCCGGCCCCACCCCAAATGTTTTTTGGCGCCGGCACGATTCGTTTAGTTATCCGACGCCTCCAGGCCGAACCCAATCCACGGAACAGGGGAGAGGGGGAGGGGGGGAGGACAAGCGGGGGCGCCAGATGAAGTTGAAAACAACGCGGGCCAGCCCTGACAGTGAGGTAGGTGCATCCTTCGCACCCTTTCCAACCCTTCCTGCCCAGGTTTTCCGCCCTTTCCCGCTATAACCAGGGCGGCCGCCATTGCAATCCACACCTCTCTTTCTCAACATGGACACCCCACACTAGGCATATCTCACCCTCGAGGAGACGGAGGCGCTGTGCGCCTCCAGCTACCCATGCTCACCGTGCTACCGGCTGCCCTCAGACTGGATGCTGAGCGCCGGAGGGGTGCCCGTCCGTCCTGTGCCTCGCTGTTCCGCCCGCCGGGCAGCCATCACGAGCCACTACTACCTCGAGTTCACGCCGGAGCAGCGGATGGATCCCAATTGGTGCCCCATCAACACCGCGACCTGGATCGCCTTCTTCGCTAATCGACGGGAAAGAGAGATCGCCAGGTATGAGGGTGACAACCCTCCTCTAGTCAACCACAACGAAGCCGGACGACGGCTGTGGTGGTTGAACTGTACACTCGTCGGTGTGATGCGCCACATCGCCGAAGGAGATCACCCTCGCCTGTGGTACCCGCATTTTCAGCCTCCACGGAGCCCAAGCAAAGGCGGTACTAGCGTCAGTGTCGCCAGTTGGGCCACCCCACCTTCGGGTGGCCAACCTCCAAGATCGGAGTGGCAGGTGCCACCGGAATACGCTATGGTGGCGCGCCAGCTTGGGCGCACCGGCAACCCGGAGGAGTTCCCAGGGCAGCGCTTGGCCATGCACGTCTCTTTGGACCGCGTCGTCGGCGCGGTAGGCTGTTGTAGCACCTGCAGCCGCCGGTCTACTCTACCCGCATCAAACCGTAGAAGGACATAGGTTCTAGCCGCGCACGCCAAGCGACGACGATGAGGACGCGACGACCCGGAAGCCATGTACTACAGGCCTAGACAGGATTACGACTAGTTTCAGTTTCCGTATAATAATAAATCACCGAATAAAAAAATTATATTGTTATAGACGTACGACGGGAAGCTGCCCCCAAATCGTGAACCAATCCGGCGTCCATACGAGGCAAAATCGGGCCGCGCCGGACCCCGTACGGGGACGAGTGGAGATGCTCTTTGAATTGTTATTATAGAGTGCATTTTTATATTATATGCATTGAGTATTATGAATGTCATATATAGTATATGTTTTATCAAACTTGACAAAGCTCGACCTTAACTAAAGTCAGAACACAAAATAAATAGAAACGTGGGAAGTATAACCAAGATTAGAGACAAATCCACGCGTCCACGAATCACATGCATGCACGGCTCTTTCATGTTCGTTTCGACAATTGTGCGTACGTACGGATGCGGTGACGTCATGCCATCCATTCTTCTGACTTTCCTCACACATCAATCCCGAGCGAGCCTCCGGGAAAAGCCAGCAGTCTCCTAGTCCTCGGTTCAATTCTGAATATTCCAAGCCATACGGTGGAGTATATAGAAGTTCATCTCCTCAAAGCTTGTACAAACTGTCATCGATTGCAGATGGCAGACCAGCTCACCACAGACGTTCATAGCGGCGGCTTGCGCCCAAGCTGGAGCCTCCCGTTGCACGCCCACCACCTGACGACGACACAGACCTACATGCCTCGAACCCTATGGAGCACTTCGGCGCCGCTCGGCTGCGGCTCGATGCACGCCGCCGCAGCTTCACCGGCGGTACTCGCGTCGGCGCCCGCGGAGAAGAACAGCAGCAATAGCAAGAAGAGCTTCGCGGCCGACTTCCTCCTGGGGGGCGTGTCGTCGTCGGTGTCCAAGACCCTGGCGGCGCCCGTCGAGAGGGTGAAGATGCTGCTGCAGAACCAGGACGCGATCATCAGATCGGGGAGGCTGTCGGAGCCGTACAAGGGCATCGGGGACTGCTTCGCCCGCACCGTCAGGGACGAAGGGTTTCTCTCGCTCTGGAGAGGGAACACCACCAACGTCATCCGCTACTTCCCCACTCAGGTACGTACAGTACTTTACATTTCGTTAGCGTAGACCAAGTCGGTTCGTGGTCTCTACCGCCATGTCCCGTTGAGTTATACTAGAGGTGGAATAATTACCCTTCTGCAATTCCGGCAAAAATTCTATAATCGCAGTCTTATAAATCGTTTTTGGTGATTACGTCATGGCGGTTCTGCACACGTCGTATACTACTCACCATCAATAAAACCATATGGAGAAAAGAGGAACGGCTGAGAAATAAAACTTTATAGAAAAATAAATAACAGTATTTCGTAAAGTTACTACTCTCCAAAGCTCAATTTTTTTTAAAATCCAGGGAAAAACCGTGGAATTTCTTAAAGTTTCTAAAGATTTTATTTCTATTTTCATTTCAAAACCTTTATTTTCGATAAATTTTGTAGAGTATTAATGAATTTTATAAATTTCATGATATCTTCAAATCTTTTATTCCAATTTTGGACTTTCACACGATTTTTTCTTCCAAATTCGTTCTAAAATTAGTGGTTTTGAAATGTGACAAATTTTATAGTTTTGAAATGCGCACTATTCACTATACTTAGGCCCACAGTTTGGTCATTTTTGTGTATAGCCTAGAACACAGAGTATTTCATATTGAGATTTTTCATGCTTGTACTATATATACGTCATTAACTATATCCACGCTTCAAATTTCTTTTGAAACTTATGACGTTTAATTATTTGAAAGTAAAGGGCTACCTCGAACTCGACCTCCATTTGGAGTTTCCGAGTCGTGGCTCATACACAGGTTCCATGGGCCGGTCCATATAAGTTTCTTTTAGTTTTTATGTTTTTTCTTTTTAGATTCCTTCTATTTTCTCCATAAATGTACTTTTTTATATTTTCCTATTCAGTAAATACTTCAACATTTACTTGAAGCACATGAAAAAAAATCTGTTTCTTCACAATTTTTTTTTGATTCCTGTAATTTTCATTTTTATTGTTTTGGTTTTCTATTCCTTTTTCGTACACACATGAACCTGCCTTATACACATGAACAGATTATTTGATGTATACGAACATTTTTTATGAATAGGAACGTTATTTTTGAAATAGATAAAATATAATTATTTAAATAAAATTAATTTTAAAATACTCAAATATATGAACCATTTTGTAAACTATACGAATTAACTGATTTTTAAGCTAGAAATTATTAAACCATGTTTTATAATTTTCAAAAAAAATCCATTTTTAAATTTTGAAAACTTAATAGAAATTCCGACATTTATTTATACATTAAAAGATGTCAGAATCTCTACAAGCCCTCACTTTTCGTGTTGTGTCGCAGGCACTGAACTTTGCATTCAAAGACTACTTCAAGGGCTTGTTCAACTTCAAGAGAGACAAGGACGAATACCTGAAATGGTTCGCAGGAAACATCGCCTCCGGCAGCGGCGCCGGCGCGACGTCCCTGCTCTTCGTCTACTCCCTCGACTACGCGAGGACACGGCTCACCAACGACTACAAGTCCGCGACCAAGGGCGGCGAGCGGCAGTTCACCGGCCTCGTCGACGTCTACCGCAAGACGCTCCGTTCCGACGGCGTCGCCGGGCTCTACCGCGGCTTCAACGTCTCCTGCGTCGGCATCATCGTCTACCGCGGCCTCTACTTCGGGATGTACGACTCCTTCAAGCCACTGCTCCTCACCGGGGCCCTGCAGGACAGCTTCTTCGCGAGCCTGGCGCTGGGCTGGATGATCACTACCGGCGCCAACCTCGCGTCTTATCCGCTGGACACCGTCCGGAGGAGGATGATGATGACCTCCGGCGAGGCTGTCAAATACAGGAGCTCCATGGATGCGTTTGCTCAGATCGTCAAGAACGAGGGTGCCAAGTCGCTGTTCAAAGGCGCCGGCGCCAATGTGCTCCGTGCCATCGCCGGTGCGGGCGCGCTCGCGGGATATGACAAGCTGCAGGTCGTCTTCTTCGGAAGCAAGTATGGCTCGTCCGGTGCTGGTGCCTAGACAGGTCGAGATACCCGAGAGCGCATGTTCTAGTTGATGATGACGATAAAGAGTGATTGGTTTCTGTTGCTCGGTATATGAGTATAGTACTTAATTATGTTTCTTTCTGGATTTGGTCATTTTTGTAAGGAATACTATCTTCTTTTTGTTGACAATAAAAAAACACCAAGTGTGTCTACTTACATATTCCCTTCCTGTTAAACTTTGATTCCAAATTTGCAGAATTTTTTAGTAAGTCATATATTAACATTATAAAGATGCCAATTACACCCAATCTCTACAACAATATATGGCCTTAGCGCTCACGGATGCACATGGACCAAAAGATTATATTAGTATCCTGCTATAGTGATCTATTCCTTGTTGGCAGTAAACCTAACACAACAAAGATAGTACCAGAAGTCCATCTTCTTTATAAACGACGTCTTCATAAAGTAAATTGTGTACAACGTAGTCGTCCGATCATAGATCATAGATTTTCACACCGAAGACAATCTTTGCTTACAAAACAATGGCTCAGGCACAATCAATTAAAACCAGACCTTGTATTTTCACCCTGCAAGATAAGACTTTGAACGTCTCCTCTGTTATTGCCCTCACTTACAATATCGCTACTCCAAGTCACCAATCACCAAACCAGTTTTTTTTGCATGGTAATACGCGTCTCGTTTATATTATAAATGTCATAGTACAAGCCACATACACACCGATCTGACAAAACTGAAAAAACAGCAGAACGTGAGCCTTTGCGCAAAGGACCACCAGCCAAGAAAGAAAAACACAATCTAGACCGAAAAATCCTCTGAGCTTGACGCCAACGGCCGTCACCTGCCTCTGGCACCACAACAACAGCCACCAAAGGAGAAAATGACGGATCACCTCATCACCCGAGCTCGATATGGCTCCATCGCTGATATGCAGCTTTGCGGACCTCCAAGGTGAAACCATTGTCGTTGAACGAATCAGACCGGGGCAACACCCTGGACACGCCATCGAACTCCAGATCTGGCACCCCCGCACGACTAGAACGTCGGAGGAGGAAACCATACCTTCCATCCACGAACCACAGACCCAGCACGCGATCCACCATATTTCAGATGCCGTCGATGCAGATCACAATCTGCATCCGCTCCTTGACTACCTCCTAGGTTCCACGTCGGTGCTGGAGCGAACGCCGCCGTAGCGGTGGATCCTGAGGACACACATCCACCACAAGGATGTCGCAACCGTTGCACCATCCTTGCTTGAATAGAATAGTCTTCGAATCCATTGGGAAAATATCTAAAGAAAAATTATTCAGCGCCGCCATCGCCGTCCCCGAAACCAAGACGATGAACAGCCTAAAAACGAGACTACTTTGACTAAAAATATCCACACGCATGGATCCGGCGGCTCCCCTCACTACCGATGACCTAGGTCACCGGTTGGGGGAGTCGCCGGAGGCCGGTGTTGGAAGGCTGTGCCCAAGGGCAGGCGAGTTTCCTCCTGGCGGCTGCGCGTGGGGAGAAAAAAGAAATTAGATCTGGCCCAAGATTACAGTATCACCAAACCAGTTCCTCATCAACACAAAGACTCAAACCACCATTATTAGACCCCATCCCATCGCTTTCATGACATTCTCCGTATTTGACTTCACCATGGAACATCAAAGACGTGTCCCATGATGATAACATATAGGAGAACTTCGCAACGCTCTCTCTAAAACCAAACGATCAGAAAGAACATAGGTACGCACGATCAGATTCTATCTAATCCAGCAATCTCACGGATGCACATGGACCAAAAGAAGATGAACAAATACAAAAAAAAGAAAAATCCTGCTTCAATGATCTATTCCCTGTGGCAGTAGACCTAACAGCACAAAGATAGTACCAGAAGTCCAACTTCTTTATAAGCGACGTCGTCATAAAGGAAACTGTGTACATGATAACTGCAAGTGCACAAATCGTTTGTAGGTAGTTTTGAAATAAAGATATCGATCCCACAGGGAGCAGTAGGCAAAAGACTAAAATGTTTTTAACTATAACTAAACGAAGTACTTAAGAGATAACTTTAAAATGCAAGATAACTAGAGTTGTTTTGGGTTTTTTGGTTGAACACGGTAATTTAAAGTAAAGCAAAACTTAATGTAAAAAGTAAGAATCGCGTGTGTAATAGAACTTTGAACTACAATAGGGAAACGGTGTTCTCAGGGAATAGTGGATACACCTCTAGCAATTTAGACTAAGTAATTGAGAGTATTATAACAAATATTCTCATAATATGTATGTATGTGGGAGGAGCTCCATATATGAACGATTTGGCAGCAACCGCTGCACACATCGTCCTCATCACCACAACAGACAGTAACCGACAACCATCGTGTTACCACGCTATTAAGGGATTTCTCTTGTGCCATGGACATGGCTTGATGAGTTCTCCTTGATTCCCCAAGTTAGTACGTAAAGAATGACAAGAGCTTTATAGTCACAGTAAGTGTTATCATCCCCCTGTCTACTAACAAGTAATCCCCTTCATTGAGTCCCCACAAGAGGCAAATATTAAGGAGGTGCACAACTCTCAATATAAAGATGAAGACAATTAACACATATACATAATGATGTATAACATAATAATCTCTATCTCATCTCAGTCATATGTTAGGGTTTCTCTATCTCCCCAAGAACTAGAGATCTACTCAGACATGGAGGCAATCAACATCATAGCAATGATAATGGAAACGATCATAGATGAATAGTACTTGTATAAATCCATAATGAGTACGGGAATTAAAACAAGATCTAGACAAGATGTAGATGGGATGGATGGAGATGGTGGTGATGCAACGGTGGTTGATGAAGATTGATGCTTTAGCCTCCTGGATCTACGCAGGGCGAAGATGGATCCCTGGGGGATGAGTCCCCCCTCTAGATGCCTTCTAGAGGTGAGGTTTTTGCAATTTCTGGGTGTTCTGTATGTCGTCTCTCTAAACCAATTGCACGGGGTGAAACTATTTGACGAGGCGGAGGCGACGCCAACTATACGGCCGGAGCTATACGGTCAGAAAAGTTGCTCCAGTCGTATAGTTGGTCGTTGGACTCTCTGCCTCCCTTGTTCGCTTCTGGTTTTCTTCTGGTATTATTAATATTTCTCAAATAAGCGATTTACGTCGTTTTTGACTCCTTTTCTCTACTGTACAACTGCTCCAAGAATTGTATCCATTGGATCCATCATTTGTCCTGATCCCGGTGAAAACAGACATAAAATGTGCATGCGAGCGCCGTAAAATACCAAGATCCTACATCTACAATGCAAAAATAATAATGTAAAACATGATGCAAATATGCACTCATCAACTTCTCCAAGCTTAGACTATTTCTCATCCCGAGAAAGTTTTAGCTTAATGGATGTGATCCTCATATTCACGAAGCTGAGTCGATTAAAAGAAATGAGGCAGTTGCAGCATGTGTTTATCATATATAATACATAGGAATAAGTTCGTGAATAGTACCTTACTCGAACCATCTGAATACTATTAATAGGCTTCCACACCTTAGTTATCAACAGTTTATAAAAGATGAATCTCAACATAATGTAAAAGTATCATGTTCAACTGAATGAGTTAACGAGGTAGTCCCAAGTATTTTAGGACCAATGTATTCACTTGGGATTCAAAATTTCGAAAGTGTTTCTTTGTCATACTACAATACAATGGTATATGCCTATTTTCTCTTTGCACATTTGATCTTTTTCTTTTGCATATATGCTCACACTTTTGTTTTAAGTGTTATGCAAAGGAGCTAGCCATATATTCCACCTTATGTAGGAATTCAAAGTTTTAACGTTCTCAATTATCAAATTCCAACTGTATATGAAGCATTCTTATGACTTGAGATTCTACTACGACTTGTTCTCTCTCCATTTCAATAGCACTCTCATTTTCCTTTGTTCAAGGTTTCTTTTTCAACTTAATTGTATAGATAATCTCTCTTTGTAAATCAAACCGTAGACTTACAGCATGTTGACCAAATTATCTTTATGTATTCCATTAATACCAATGATGTGGAAGACTCCTATTGCTATCATCAAGTGCAAGTAAAGTCATACTCAAGCCATTCATACATCACTAAAGCAAACACAAACTCCATATTGCTCCATATATAATAATAAACTCGGAATTTCATTGAAGGGATCGACTATTCCTGAAGGGAATTCTAATGATGCAGAATTTATTTCTAGTTTGAACTAATGCAAAAACTGTAATATAAAACTTATAAGAAAGATTACAATTTCTTTAAAGATCTTCCCAATCTTGGAATTAAGCCGGGCGGGATCAAACTGTTGGAGATATGCCCAAGAGGCAATAATAAAGTGGTTATTATTATATCTTTATGTTTATGATGAATGTTTACATCCCATGCTATAATTGTATTATTAGGAAACACTAATACTTGTGTGTTTTGTAAACATATAAGAGTCCCTAGTAAGCCTCTTGTTGAACTAGCTTGTTGATTAATTGATGATCATGGTTTCCTGATCATGGACATTAGGATGTGATTAATAACAAGGTTATATCATTAGGAGAATGATGTGATGGACATACACCCATAGTAAGCGTAGCATAAGATCAAGTCATTAAGTTCGTATTGCTATAAGCTTTTAAATGCATAGTAACCTAATCCTTCGACCATGAGGTTGTGTTAATCACCATCACCGGATGGGTACTTTGATGACATCAAACGCTGCTTCGTAACTGGGTGGTTATAAAGGTATCATTGGGTATTCTGAAAGTATGTGTTGAAGCGCATGGACCAAGATTGGGATTTGTCCATCCATATGACGGATAGATATGCTCTGGGCCCTCTCGGTGGAATGTCATCTAGTTAGCTTGCAAGTATGTGACTGGGTCACAAGGGATGACATAACATGGAACGAGTAAAGAGTACTTATCAGTAACGAGGTAGAACTAGGTATGGAGATGCCGACGATCAAACCTCAGATAAGTATAGTATCGCGTGACAAAGGGAATTGGTTTCGTATGTAAATGGTTCAATCAATCACGAAGTCATCGTTGAGTATGTGGGAGCCATTATGGATCTCTAGGTCCCGCTGATGGTTATTGATAGGAGATGTGTCTCTGTCATGTCTACATATTCACGAACCGTAGGGTGACACACTTAAGGTTCGAAATTGTTTTAAGTAGATATGGAATGTGCGTTGGAGACCGAATGGTGTTCGGAGTCTCGGATTGGATCCGGGACATCATGAGGAGAACCGGAATTGTCCGGAGAATAAGATTCATATATTGGGGATCATTTTCTGAGTAGGAAATGTTCCGGAGTATTTGTATGAGGATTCTAGAAGGTTTCGGAATGTTCCGGAAGGTTCTGGAAGATTTCTTGGAGTTTGCTTGAAAACCAAGAAAGGGATCAAGGAGTCCTGGTAGGGCAAGACAAGGAATCGTGGGGGAGGAGGACTCCTCCCCCCTCCCCAATCCGCCGGCCATAGAGGGAGGGGAGTCCTACTAGGACTCCCCCTCCCATGACGCCTCCCCCCTTTAAATAGAGGGGTGGGGCGCCACCTCCAAGCCCTCCTCCACTACTCCAATCCTAGCCGCCTCTCTCCTCCTCCTTTCTTCTTCTCAGGCTTAGGCGAAGCCCTGCAGAATTCTCTACTCCACCACCACCACCACGCCGTCGTGCTGCTGGGATTCCGTGGAGAAGATCTACTACCTCCGCTGCTCGCTGGAACGAGGAGAGGAAGGTATGCTTCGACTCCGTACATGTGACCGACTGCGGAAAAGCACTGCCGGAATGCGGCGCCGGAAGGATCGTCCACTCGATCTTGAGATCGACAAGTGATCGACTATATCAACCACGAGATCTAATCTTGTAACGCTTTCGGATCTACAAGGGTTAGTACAGATCTATCTCGTTGCACATGTCTAATAGATTAGATCTTGGCTTTTATCTAGATTAGATCTGGGTTTTGTTCGTTCTTGCGGTAGAATTTTTTTGTTTTCCTTGCTACGAACCCATCAGTGGTATCAGAGCCGTATCTATACGTAGATCTGTTGCACGAGTAGAACACAATGGTTTTGTGGGCGTTGGTGCTCGTGCCGTCTTTTGCTTTGTGTACTTTGCATCTTGCGGCATGGTGGGATGAAGCGGCTCGGGCTAACCTTACATGTCATCGCACATGAGACTTGCTCCACGCTTGACGTGTAACTTGCTTTGCACAAGTGGCTTTGCGGGTGTCTGTCTCCCACCATAGTATAGATCCAATTTACACTTTGCACTTGATAGCACTTGTATCAACGTTGTGGTTCAGTTTCGTAGGTAAGATCCGTTATTGTTTGAAAGCCCCAAACCACGTAAAACATGCAAAGAAAATTAGAGGCGTCTAACTTGTTTTTGCAGGGGTTTTGTGATGTGATATGGCCATCATGTGATTGTGATTATATTTGATGTATGCAATGATCCTTGTTGTAATATGGCAACCGGCAGGAGCCTAATGGTTGTCTTTAATTCTGTTAAGACCTGCGTGTCTATTCATCTTGTAATAGCTTTATTCCAAGTAGTTGTTATAGTTGCTAGTGATGATGGACAACCATGAAGCGGCGCCACTGACCTTGACGCAATGCTGGTGATGATGGAGATCATGTTCGTGCTTTGGAGATGGAGATCAAAGGCGCAAGAAGAAAGGGCCATATCATATCACACTAATTATGAATTGCCTGTGATGTTAATCATTTATGCATCTTGTATTGCTTAGATCGCGACGGTAGCATTATAAGATGATCCCTCTCACTAAATATCAAGTAATAAAGTGTTCACCCTTAGTTGGCACCGTTGCTAAGACTCGTCATTTCGAAGCATCTCGTGATGATCGGGTGTGATAGACTCTACGTGTGCATACAACGGGTGCAAGCCAGATTTGCACATGCGGAAACTAAGGTTAACCTTGAGAGCCTAGCATGTACAGACATGGTCTCGGAACACGGAATACCGAAAGGTAAAGCATGAGTCATATGGATGATATGATAAACATGTTGATTGTTCGCCTTTAAAACTACATCATCTCACGTGATGATTGGACTTGGTGTAGTGGATTTGGTTCGTGTAATCACTAAAATAACTCGAGGGATGTTGTTTTCGAGTGGGAGTTTATTTGTAATTTGGATTAGTCAAACTCAATTTATCATAAACACAATCAAAGTGAATTTGCATAGTTTGTTGTAGTCATTGGCATCCGTTCACCACCTTACGCTTAGTTATAGTTGAGATAGTGGAACTATAGAAATTCTGGATATTTACTTTACGAACTGGTATCGTATTGTTTTGAATGTCAATTTAAAGTTTATAAGTCCTATTGCAAACTTTCAGCAAACTCTATTTACTCCATGAAGTTTAACAAGTAGTATTAAATCAAGAGTAAGAATTCCAATGTTAGTATCTAAAGTATCATGTTTGCCTCCATGATTCTTGATACTCAAAAGATTGTTTTTAATATCAAGTTTATGTAAGAGCTGAAAGCAATGTTTCAGAAACCATCATATGTGAAAGGTATTGCGATATCTAAAACAATGTGTTGGTTACAACATGATAGAGTATACGTCCTCATATTTGATGAGAATTTGTGAAGGTTGGAGACGCTAGTCGTCCTAATCCTCCAAAAGGTTTTGAAAAAAGAAACATTATACTCGCAATTCACCTTTATAAGCTATAGCAGCTTGATCATGAAAGTTGTCATGATAAGGATGAATAGAAGATGTAAGTAAGATGTTTACTACACTAAAAGATTACTAAAGAATGGAATTTTGAAAGAATGCCAAACATTTGATGAAGGTGATCCACTTCAAAGTGCAAGTCCAAAGGTATTGGTATTTGACTATACACACTTTGTACTATGTGTCATGTGAATGACACCACTATTGATGTTGATAGATTCTTTAAAAAAAAGGAATTGCTGAAAGAGAATTTATAAAATATTTGGCAGAAAATAAAAGGTTGGAGATGTCCAACTTAGGCATATAGAAGATATACATGTTATGGTTGTATTCCTTGCTTGTTAAACAATGTGGTTCTCCGGTATTGGATACCGAATTGGTTGGTATGAAGTGTCATACAGGACAACACAATTCATGAACTGCAATGGCCTAAGTAACTAGCAAGAGAATATGTGATGATGTTCATCGAAAACAAACAAAGGGTTGTTGTGTTGCTCGTTAACATCAAAGCTTGCCTTCAAGATTTGTTTCAATAATTGTTATTTTGATCAGGTATTATGACGACAAAAGGTTGTTCAAATAATTACCGTATTCCATAATAGATGGATGATATACAAGTCTGGTTGGAGAAATAATGATGATAAAACTAATGCTAAAATGTCGCAAGAAAAATGATTGAAAGATCACTTACGAAGTGGCATCGCCGTTTAAATTATATTGAAAGGATATATGAAGAAACTCCATGTTGATGGATTTTTTGGAGTCTTTGATTTGGATCAAATGACGCTTGTGATACTTTCCTGGAGATAATTAAAACTCCGTTCATAGGCCAAAAGAGGAACGGACGACTAACTGATTGGAATTTGTACATATTGATGTATATAGTCCATTATGTGTAGTCGTGGGCGATGGATTTCAACTTCATATGCTTTCTCCGAAGATTTGAGTGAGTATATGTATATACTTACTCAATAAGGAAGAAGTATGAAACATTTGAAAAATGTTCAAAGACTCTCAAGATGAAGTGGAAAATCATTATAACAAGAAAATAAAAGAGTTTATGATTGGATCATAAAGAAAGATGTTTGAGTTACAAGTTTAGCAAAACACCTAAGATTTGAGGAATCGTTCCATGGATTTGCATTTCCCAAAACACCATAGAAGTATGGAGTGTTCGAGATATGTAATGAAACCTTGTTTTACATGGTAAGATCAAAGGTGTCATTTATAAAACTGCCATAATATTTTAAAGATTAAAGCTTTAGTGACTACCGCTTTTACACTGAAAAGAGCTCCATCGTGATCCGTTGAAATGACACCATATGAGTTATGGTTTGGGATAAAACCCGAATTGTCTTTTCTTAAATTTTGGTATGCTATGCATAAGTAAAATGTTTACAAACAAAGTCGGATAAGCACGCCTCTGTAGGTTATTCCAAAGAATTTGTTGGGAATTTCTCCATAATGCCGAGGACAAAAGAGTTTGTCGCTTGGAACGTCAAGTTTCTTGAGAAGGAATTTTTCATGAAAAGTTAAGTGGGAGGACAATAAAACTTTGATAAGGTTGTTGAACCTTAGCTATATGTGCTAAGTAGCGCAGCGCCGGAAAGTGTCCCGGTGGCGGCCACAATGCTCATGGCTCTCGTGATTACAAAAGGTGTGATCTCGGAGATTAGAGTTCCTATAGAACCGTGTGGGTCGGTAAGAATCAAATAGTAAGATTTGATAAGGAAGTCGTTATTGCTTTGACAATGGTGAACCGACTACATGCAAAGAAGCGATGATGGGCCCTGACTCCATAAAATGACTAGAAGTCATGGAATCCGTGATAGTATCCATACACGAGAAATCAAGTTTCTGAACTTAGAAGACCCTCCGGAAAGGCGTGAAGCCTGTCGGTCGTGTTTGGATCTATAAAGAAATAGATATGGATGTTTCAAATCTATGAAATAGTCGACATGTCGGAAAGAGTTTACGACAATGTTCAAGGAATTGACTATGATAATATTTGATCTTTCATAGCGATATTTAGTCTGGACGGATTAATGTAGCAACCACTACATATATTTTGGTATATGGTAGTTGAACAAACAAAACAAGTTCTTCTAAAAGAATGGTTACCTAGGACGTGTACATGACACAATTCAAAGGGTTTTGTTAATTCAAAGGATGCTAAAAGAGTATGCAAAACTTCAATGGTTGAAGTGAGCATCGCGGAGTTGGAATCTTCACCGTGATGAAACCGTTAAAAGGTTTAATTTCATCAGAGACGATGAAGATGTTTGCATTTTGCAAGAAATTAAGTGGGAGCGCTAAGACATATTTCTAATACATTATGTGAAAGACATATTGTTGATTAGAAATAATGTATCTTTTATTGACACAGGTTAAGAATTTCATTTCGATGAAAGACTTAGGCATAACCCAAGAATTAGGCATCAATGTCTATATGAATAGATTGAGGCACTAATATGGTTTTGCCAAATGTACATAGATGAGATGTTGAATGAGTTCAATATGGAAACAACAAGAAAGATTCTTGACGCACGGAAAGGACTAAATCAAGATTCAAGTGTGTTGACACGAGATTCAAGTGTTTTGACACTTGGTGAAATCACAAGAATATTTTGATCAATCATTCTTTGAGATGTACACATCCAGATATGTCCTATGCTCTAAATGTTATGAGCATATACCAGAATGATTCATAAGATGATCATTGGACAATAGTAAAGATATTCTTATGAGCTTTGGAAGAACTAAGAATATATCATGTATAAGTGACAAATAGTTAAAGGTAGTTCGTTGTAAAGTGTTACATTGATACTAGTTTTGTCACAAGATACAAATTAAATTTATCTCAATTTAGACTATGGGTGGCACAATATAATGGAAAGGATGTTCCATGATGGATTTGGATGAGTTCCAAAGTTGAGATATTGTGACGGATACTACAACAAAAGGCTAAGTATATAACTGCTATAGTAGCAGCAAAGGAGGGCATTTGTGTTAAGTAGTTTGTTATCAAACTAGGTGTGGTTCATAGCGGGATAATACTATGAAGATACATTGTATGACAATTGTATCAACATAATTTAATCCCAAGGAACTAAAGGTCTCACCAAAGGACCAAATTTATACAATGCCATCTCATTTGGAGAATGAGTAATGCGTAGAGACGCAAGGACATGCAAATACACACGGACCTGGAAGTGTCAGATCCGAAGATTATGTTTACCACTAGCAATAGTGTCTATACAACACCAGAAAGCCATAGGTGTTGAATGCACAAGTTTTTTAACTAGACTATTGACTCTAGTGCAAGTGGGAGACTGTTGGAGATATTCCCAAGAGGCAATAATAAAGTGGTTATTATTATATCTTTATGTTTATGATGAATGTTTACATCCCATGCTATAATTGTATTATTAGGAAACACTAATACTTGTGTGTTTTGTAAACATATAAGAGTCCCTAGTAAGCCTCTTGTTGAACTAGCTTGTTGATTAATTGATGATCATGGTTTCCTGATCATGGACATTAGGATGTGATTAATAACAAGGTTATATCATTAGGAGAATGATGTGATGGACATACACCCATAGTAAGCGTAGCATAAGATCAAGTCATTAAGTTCGTATTGCTATAAACTTTTAAATGCATAGTAACCTAATCCTTCGACCATGAGGTTGTGTTAATCACCATCACCGGATGGGTACTTTGATGACATCAAACGCTGCTTCGTAACTGGGTGGTTATAAAGGTATCATTGGGTATTCTGAAAGTATGTGTTGAAGCGCATGGACCAAGATTGGGATTTGTCCATCCATATGACAGATAGATATGCTCTGGGCCCTCTCGGTGGAATGTCATCTAGTTAGCTTGCAAGTATGTGACCGGGTCACAAGGGATGACATAACATGGAACGAGTAAAGAGTACTTATCAGTAACGAGGTAGAACTAGGTATGGAGATGTCGACGATCAAACCTCGGATAAGTATAGTATCACGTGACAAAGGGAATTGGTTTCGTATGTAAATGGTTCAATCGATCACGAAGTCATCGTTGAGTATGTGGGAGCCATTATGGATCTCCAGGTCCCGCTGATGGTTATTGATAGGAGATGTGTCTCTGTCATGTCTACATATTCACGAACCGTAGGGTGACACACTTAAGGTTCGAAGTTGTTTTAAGTAGATATGGAATGTGGGTTGGAGACCGAATGTTGTTCGGAGTCTCGGATTGGATCCGGGACATCATGAGGAGATCCGGAATTGTCCGGAGAATAAGATTCATATATTGGGGATCATTTTCTGAGTTAGGAAATGTTCCAGAGTATTTGTATGAGGATTCTAGAAGGTTTCGGAATGTTCCGGAAGGTTCTGGAAGATTTCTTGGAGTTTGCTTGAAAACCAAGAAAGGGATCAAGGAGTCCTGGTAGGGCAAGACAAGGAGTCGTGGGGGAGGAGGACTCCTCCCTCCCTCCCCAATCCGCCGACCATAGAGGGAGGGGAGTCCTACTAGGACTCCCCCTCCCATGGCGCCTCCCCCCTTTAAATAGAGGGGTGGGGGCGCCACCTCCAAGCCCTCCTCCACTACTCCAATCCTAGCCGCCTCTCTCCTCCCCCTTTCTTCTGCTCAGGCTAAGCCGAAGCCCTGCAGAATTCTCTACTCCACCACCACCACCACGCCGTCGTGCTGCTGGGATTCCGTGGAGAAGATCTACTACCTCCGCTGCTCGCTGGAACAAGGAGAGGAAGGTCTGCTTCGACTCCGTACGTGTGACCGACTGTGGAAGCGCTGCCGGAACGCGGCACCGGAAGGATCATCCACTCGATCTTGAGATCGGCAAGTGATCGACTACATCAACCACGAGATCTAATCTCGTAACGCTTTCGAATCTACAAGGGTTAGTACAGATCGATCTCGTTGCACATGTCTAATAGATTAGATCTTGGCTTTTATCTAGATTAGATCTGGGGTTTGTTCGTTCTTGCGGTAGAATTTTTTTGTTTTCCTTGCTACGAACCCATCACAAACTCCTTGTGGGTACCTATTCCTCCTCTTGGGTAGATAGAGCTTCGCCTTCTTCTTTTACGTTGCCCTCTTTAACTATGCTTGCAAAGCGAATGCTGAGCTTGGCCATGTCATATTGAAGCTTCAATATTTTTCTCTTGAGGAATTTCTTCTCATCTGTCAACTCAAAGACAGATTTAATCAAGAAACCAACTCTACCATCGATTGCATCGACCTTCTTCTCAAGGTCTTTGCTCATCATCCAGTAGGAGTCAATCCCTTCTAAAGCCTTTTCTAACTCACAGATCTTATCATGAATCTCATCTTGTTGCACCTTCTTAGGTTTAAGAGTTGATGGACCAAGAGGAGGTTTATAATAGGATCCTATGTTGTAAGAATAAGGATTAGGGAGGTACTCATCCTGGTTCCTTCCCCGCTCAGCTTGTCTCATCATCTCCATCCTTTGTGGGAACAAGTCCTCCCAATTTGGGGGAGGCTTGATCTCCAAGCCGGATGATGACGATGATCCTTTGGGTTCTGCTTCTTTGATCTTTTTCACGGGCTTCTCTTCTTTCTTCTTCCAGATCTCGTTGACATGGAAGGGCTACATGGCTTCGATGCACGGATGTTGTTAAAGGGCTTGTATAGGGATGTCGAAGATCTTTCGAGGTTGGAGGCTGTAGCTCTACAAAAACTTAATGAAAAAGGTTAGGTGCGATTAGCTTTAAAAGGAGGGGTCGAAAACCCTAGCCGCCTCGCATAACGAGCAACTATACGGGCACAACTCGTATAGTTACCGCCGTATAGTTGTGAACCGACTATAGATTAGATCTACGGCGGAATCTAACTATACAGCCGTAACTATATAGGCAGAATTTTTAGTTCCCGCTGTATAGTTGGTCATTAAACTCTCTCTATCCTGGATAAAAAAATTGGAGAAGGGTCGATAACTATATGACCGCAACTATATGGGCAGAATTTTTCATTCCGGCCGTATAGTTGGTCGTTAAACTCTTAGTACTCTAGAAATTATTTTGTCAAAGGTGTTGATGTAACATACCAAATTTTGTAGATTCAGATGTTACTAGTAAGCATGCATCATATCACTGCATCATAGCATCGCATATCGAAAAATTTGCATCAGGTTTTTCTCAAACCCCATAGTCACTTATGGACAAAAGGGGGGTAAAACCTTTTTAACCACCAAAACCTTTGCAAAAGTGTTATTTTATAATCCTATCCTAACCCTCTTCTTTTTACAAAATTTTAGAAACAAGTTTCGTCTAATTCGGAGTCCGTTTGCAAAAGTTATCGAATAAATAGCAATTCAAAAATTATTAAAAGAATAAAAAAAACAAACTAACTGGGCCGGCGAGCCAGCCCGGGGCTATCTGCCGCCCGCCCGGTCGGGTGGGCGACACGCAGCCACCAGCGGCCCAGCCCGCCAGCCGCCCGAGCCCGCCAGCCGCCCGCGTCCGCCAGCAGCCCGCCAGCGCACGCTCGCAACCGCTGACACGCGGGGCCCGCCTATCAGCCGCCTCCCCACCGAATCCGGCTCGGCCCCGTCCGCCGCCGCCGCCGATTCCGGTGCGGACTCCGCGACGTCCGCGCCAAGCCTCCGACTATAAAAGCCGGGCACGCCTCCCCAGTCAACCCTAGCCCTTTCTTCCGCCGCCACCGCCGCCGAGCCGCCGCTGATTGCTCGCCGGAGCGCGCCGTCGTCCGCCGCCAGCAGCCGCCGCCCGCCGTCGCCTCGGGAGGAGAAGGTCGCCGCCGCCCCTGGGAACGCGACCGCGACGAGGAGCCGGCCCCCATCGTCTAGCTCGCCGGGCCGGAGGAGCGTCTCCGCCGCCGCCGACCGTCGCCGGAGGAGCGCCGCCGCCCACCAGTCGCCGCCGCCGGTAAGCGCCGCCCCCCCTCGCCGACCGTTGGATCTAGATCCAACGGCCCAGATCCGCCGACGCCCGCGGGCCAACCGCGTCGCGCCGCGTGGCAGCGCCACGTCGACGCCGCGTCGCCCCCGCGTCGCGTCACGCGCGCCCGCTGGCCCACTCACGTGGCGCCACGTGTCACCGCGTCGCTGGCCCTTTTTCCCTTTTTTTTATAGGCAGAAATAGCTGAAATCTTGTAAAATTCATAGTAATTCGAATAATAGTCCAAAAATTACGTATAATATACCGTTGGATTCCTATTTTCGAGTAGAACACAGATCTATAATAATATTACTGTTTTGCCACAGAAATCTTGCAGTAGAATTAAAAGTCTAGATTGGAGTATTTTAATTCTAGAAAATTATCCGTAACTCCGTTTTAGTTGATTCTTGTTGCGTTGGCTTTGTTTTTACAATTCCTTCTGTAGAAAATTGTCATATCTTGCTTAGGGTGTTTAGATCTGTTTCGAGATAGATTAGAGCTGTAGATCTAGTTTCAAGCCTGGTTAATTAGGGTTTAACCCAAAATACTTTAAATCTGTGGGAAATCTTTCCTAATGACATCCCCAACTCAACAACACCCCTGGTTAAAACCCTTGGTCGAAATCAAATCCACTCTTGCATTTTACCATGTTGCATGCATATTTGACTTCGTGGATTGTTTTGTGCAAATCGTGATTGAATCCATGTTTGTTTCGTTAGATTGCTCGGAGTGCGCTGAGGAGTTTTGTTGTGTAGATTGCTGCTCGGATCAAGGCAAGTTACACCACTTGTTCATATTAATGTCCCAGTTTTGACTATGCATGTTTTACACTTCAAAATTCTGTAGTATGCATGCGTAGGTTTTTGGTAGAATTTCTTAGTACTATTTTGCAAGTGCGGTTTTGTAGTATGCCATGAGTAGTTTCATACTTAGGATTTTCTATCCCAATAAGTTATCCTGTTTTTCTAAGTTATGCATGCTATGCTATATACTTATATATATCAAATACCGTTGGGAGGGTTCGAAAGACTCAAAATTTTCTAAGTACGAGAGCTCTCTCGAGCGAACTTTTCTTCTCCAAAACCCCTTCAAAATAAAACTAAGTTTTCTTCTGGGCGGAATGGTTGTCGGGACAACGAGTGAGATTTTGGTGGAGGACGGCTGCCCAGGAATCAAAGAAGTTTGCCATGTTTCAGAATTCAGAAGCTTCCCGTGCAACCACAATACATATGGGCTCTGTCTTCGCTTAGTACTTAGTGGGAAACCTCACCGGGGTACCAACATTTGGAGGTTCTTGGCACGGTTGGATCCAGCTGGTAGAGGGGCTACTAAGGGAAGGCTTCGCCATGGTCTTGTCTGTAAAAGGACTTGATCGTGGATTGTGGGGAAAGTGCACAACCTCTCGAGAGTATTGCAATCTGATCGATTAGCCGAGTTCACGGAAAAGAACATCTTGAGCATCTGAAGGAATGGAACCTCTGAAAGGTCTTTCTATCTCTCTTTTCCAAACTTAAAGTTTTTATAAACCCTAGGGCGTGAGTAATATCGCCATTGGGTGGGATTTTGGGAACTTGGTGCGTATTATCCAAGTGCTAGGTTGATTTGGGCACTTGGTGAGTAATATCCTCGTGTTCCATTCAACCCTATACTACTTATCAAAGTTTACAAAGTAGGGAAAACTTTTCTCTCTTTTCTTATTACATTGATAAAATTGGCTTTACGCAAATAAACCCCAGAGCCTACTCTTAGCCTTGCATGTAGAGTTAGTCTTGTTCCTCCCTTGGTGTAATTTGCCAATACATTCAAAGTATTGACCCAACTTGTTGGCTGCACGTCTTATGTGCAGAATCCGAAGATTGAAAGGTGCGTAGGGATCGCGGGTCTTCACGCAGCTAGCCTGAGGCGTTGATGGACTCAAGTTTTATTTAGTTTCCGCTGTTTTATTTAAGCTAGCTACAAGCTATGCAAGTTGTAATATTTATACTCTGGATTATTCATGTAATAATGACTTGTGTTTTACATGATATTTCATCGACTGTGAGTGCTAGCTATTGATCCAGGGACTAGCATGTTAATCACAGGGACTTAGGATCCTTAACGATCCGAGGTCGCAACAGATGGTATCAGAGCACAAAGTTGCCTGTAGGACGTGACCCCTAGGATTGGAAACCACCTTTACCATGTGTGTTATGCTTTCTATATTCTTCTAAGTTATTTGTACTCTCCTAGTATTTCCCTTCTTTATCACCTTGTGTCTAATTTTCTCTCTCAACCTAAATATGACGGCCTTCTACTACGACACCGCCGAAGACATCAAGTGCCTGCGCTTCGGGGAGTGCCTTCTGGACATCATCAAGACACTGCAGTTACCCATGCCATCAATCAAGGGAGGCGAGTTGAGGAAGATGCACAAGGAAGGATGCTGGGCAATTGAAGTCATCCAACCAGGGCGCAGTCGGATAGAACCCAAGACAGAGGCCATTGTACTCAACGTCACCAGCGACTCCAAGGAGAAAGGACTTAGCATTTACTTGCAGGAGCTCATTGGACGCCTTTGCGGACGCCACCATGAAGAGGTTGAAGGCAACTACATCAAACTCTTTGGAAGACGTGATGAGAACGGAGTCCCAATCGAGTTGACCCCGGAGGAAAGGAAGACATGCAAGCGTTGAAGAATCCAATATCAAGACTTGGAGTTCCACATCAATGACCTTCAGAAGGGGAGCTGCCTTGAGATCGTGAGGAATGACGAGCTCTGTGCCCTAGTGAAGGAAAAGGACGAGAAGATCGAAGAGCTGGAAGAGAAGATCAAGTCCCTAGGAGGGGAACTCACCGCCCAAGACAAGAGGTTCGCTAATCAAGAGAAGAGGGTGCAAGATAAGAACAAGAGGATTAGGGAGCAAAGTCTAGTGCTCGCAAAGAACGAGCTGGAGTTCAAGAACCTTGCCATCATGATAAAGGACCTGCGAGCGGCTAAGAGGAGCTTGGAGGAGAAGATCACGCCCGTGTCTATGGGGTCAAGTTTGATCAAGATGCTACAGAAGGAGCAGAAGGAACTCCAAGCGAAGCTGGAAGCTGCTACCCAGGAACTGCAAGAGGTGAAGGAACTTCAAGGAAGACTCGAAGCTGCGACACCGGAGCCATAGGAGATGAAGGAACTTCAAGAGAAGCTTGAAGCCACGACAAGGGACATGGAGCTATACAAGTCACTACTGGAAAAGGAAGGCTTCATCATTGAGGATGAGGAAGTGGACGATGAGTAGAGTAGTTGGACCACCATTAGTTCTATAGTCGAACATTATTCGCGATTGTAATGAGTACCAAAAATCTTATATTGGTTGGTTAAACTTGGTTGAGTGTGTGGATTTTGTGCTATGTGTGCCTTGCTTTCTCGTGTGTTTTCTTGTTTGCATAAGGGTAGGAGTTTATTACTTAGACTTTCTATCTATTTCTTAACTTGCCTCTCAAACTCTCCAGATGGCGAGACGTGGAAACAACAATAACAACATGCCCCCAGAGATAGCAAAACTTCTGAACACTCAGAATCAGCTGATCCAACTCCTCACTCAAAACATGCAAAACAACAACAACAACCCGCCGCCTCCGCCACCTCCACCACCCCAACAGGATCGCTTGACTCGATTCCTGAGGTTGAACCCTCCAACCTTCTCAAGTAGTGCTGAGCCAATTGTGGCAGACGACTGGCTCCGCACCATCAACAAGAAGTTAGACACCGTCCAAGTTGTTGGAGCTGATAGGGTGCGCTTTGCCATGCACCAACTTGAAGGACCAGCTGCCGAATGGTGGGATAACTACCAGTTCACCCACCCTGATATTGAAGCTATCACCTAGAACCAGTTCGAAGCAGCCTTTCGTACTCATCACGTAGCCGCAGGAGTCATGTCACTTAAGAGACGTGAGTTCCGCGACTTGAAACAACTGCACCGCTCTGTCTCCGAGTATGGGGACCTTTTCAACAAGCTGGCATGTTATGCACCTGATGATGTATCCACTGATGCCAAGAGGCAGGAGGAGTTCTTGAGGGGACTTAATGACGAAATATCTATTCAGCTTGTGGCTCTGAAGTTTGATAGCTATCAGGAACTTCTGGACAGGGCAGTGGTAGTTGAAGCAAAGCAAAGGAGTATAGAGAACCGGAAGAGAAAGTCCACCTCACACAAGCACAACTCTGCCCCATATCAGAAGCATCGCACTTCGTCACCCCCACCCCACAACCATAATGGCCATAACCACAATGGTCATCGTCACGGAGGACATAACCACAATGGCCATAAGCACCGCAATGGAAATGGCAATGGGAAGGATCTGAGTGAAGTGACTTGCTTCAAGTGTAACAAGACAGGGCACTATGCAACTACTTGCCCCGAAAAGGCGAAGAATGGGAATGGCAATGGAAACGGCAACGGACACAACCATAACAATGGTAATGGAAATGGGAAGAAGCCGAACCCGTTCGTCAAAGACACGGTGAATCATGTCTCTGTGGAGGATGCTCGTGAGGCACCTGACTCCGTGATCGGTAAGTTCGAGCTTAACTCCACACCTGCAGTTGTTCTTTTTGACACTGGTGCATCGCATTCATTCATATCAAGGGTATTTGTGGATAGAGGCAAGATACCTACGGAGACTATTAGTACTCCCCTAAGGGTAAGTTCTCCTGGAGGAGAAATAGTAGCAAACTCTGGATGCCGTGGGTTAGAACTAAGAATTGGGACGCACACCTTTCCCACCAGCCTAGTCGTTCTGGAATCCCAAGGCCTAGACATAATTTTGGGCATGAATTGGATGACCGAGTATGAGGGAGTCATAGATTGTGCCAAAAGGACTATCACACTCACGACTCCAGAAAAGAAGAGGATCCGCTTTAAGTCAGCTTTCGCGCTCAAAGGAAGTTTGGTGAACTCTCTTAAGGGGGTTAGTTTGGAGGATGTGCCAATTGTGAAGGAGTATCCAGATGTGTTTCCGGAAGAATTGCCAGGGATGCCGCCCGACCGTGACATCGAGTTTCTCATTGACTTGATGCCAGGTACTGGACCAATAGCCAAGAGACCATACAAGATGGATGTGGATGAGTTGAAGGAACTTAAGAAACAGCTTAGAGAGCAATTGGACAAAGGCTTCATTCAACCAAGTGTGTCATCTTGGGGAGCACCTGTCTTATTCGTGGAGAAGAAGGATAAAGCCAAGAGGCTAGTCGTGGACTACCGGTCATTGAACGAAGTAACAATCAAGAACAAGTACCCCCTACCCAATATAAATGACCCGTTTGACCAATTAAAGGGAGCTAGTGTGTTCTCTAAGATTGATCTCCGGCCAGGATATTTCCAGCTAAAGATCCGGGAACAGGATGTACCCAAGACAGCCTTCACCACAAGATACGGATTATACGAGTACACCGTGATGTCATTTGGCTTAACTAATGCCCCAGCATACTTCATGACTATGATGAACAAGGTGTTCATGGAGTACTTGGATAAGTTTATTGTAGTATTCATTGATGACATACTCATATACTCCAAGGACGAGAAGGAACATGAGAGGCACCTGCGCCTAATCATGGAAAAGTTAAGGGAACACAAGTTATATGCTAAATTTAGCAAATGTGAGTTCTGGTTGAAAGAAGTGGGTTTCCTTGGTCATATTGTATCAGCTAAAGGTGTTGCCGTAGACCCAAGTAAGGTAGCTTCCGTGACAGAATGGGAGTCTCCTAAGAATGTGGGTGATATTAGGAGTTTCTTGGGCCTTGCGGGGTATTACCGAAGATTCATCGAAAATTCCAAGATAGCAAAGCCTATGACAGAGTTGCTGAAGAAAGAGAAGAAGTTCGAATGGACCGAGGCCTGTGAAGCAAGCTTTCAGGAATTAAAGAAGCATCTAGTAACGGCACCAGTTTTGTGTCTCCCTAACATCCAAAAGGACTTCCAGGTCTATTGCGACGCTTCCCGGCAAGGACTTGGTAGTGTACTGATGCAAGAAGGGCAAGTAGTGTCTTACGCCTCTCGGCAACTTAAGAACCATGAGAATAACTACCCCACGCACGATTTGGAACTAGCATCAGTTGTGCATGCGCTCAAGGTATGGAGACACTACCTAATGGGCAAACATTGTGATGTGTTCACGGATCACAAGAGTCTCAAGTATATCTTCACTCAAAAGGAATTAAATATGAGGCAACGGAGATGGCTTGAGCTCATCAAGGACTATGAGTTGGACCTGCAGTACCATCCTGGAAAGGCCAACGTTGTGGCAGACGCCTTAAGTCGGAAAGTCTATGTAAATGGGCTTACCGTGGGAGAACTACCAAGTGATTTGTGTGAACAATTCAAGGACCTCAGGTTGGAAATAGTTCCGGAGGGATACTTAGCCACTATGGATATAGTGCCAACACTTCTAGACCAAATCAAAGAGGCCCAGAAGGGGGACAAAGAGTTGGAAGAAATAAGAGCTAATATAGGCAAGGGTAAAGCAAAAGGGTTTCACACGGATGAGCAAGAAACACTTTGGTATGAGAAGCGTCTGTGTGTTCCCGATGACCCTGATATCAGGAAGTTAATCCTTCAGGAAGCTCACGATTCGCCCTACTCAATTCATCCCGGTAATACAAAGATGTACATGGATGTGAAGGATAGATTCTAGTGGAACAACATGAAAAGAGAAATTGCTGAATATATCTCCTTGTGTGACGTATGCAACAGAGTTAAGGCCGAACACCAAAAACCAGCAGGACTGCTGCAGCCTTTACCTGTGCCCGATTGGAAGTGGGACAAGGTAGGCATGGATTTTATCACAGGACTACCGCGGACTCGATCTGGGTATGACTCCATCTGGGTAGTGGTCGACCACTTCACAAAAGTGGCCCACTTTATTCCCGTAAAGACCACCTATACAAGTTCTAAACTTGCCAAGATTTATATGCCAAAAATCATAAGTCTTCACGGAGTGCCCAAGGGGATTGTTTCTGATAGAGGTACCCAATTCACCTCTAAGTTTTGGCGACAGCTACACGAGTCTCTAGGGACGCAACTAGAGTTTAGTACCGCCTTTCACCCACAAACAGATGGACAAACGGAAAGAGTTAATGAGATCTTGGAGGACATGTTAAGAGCCTGTGCGCTAGACTATGAGTCTAGTTGGGATGATAACTTGCCATATGCGGAATTCTCATACAATAACAGCTACCAATCTAGCATCAAGATGGCTCCATTTGAAGTTCTCTATGGTAGAAAGTGTAGGACTCCGCTGCTATGGAGTGGAGTTGGAGAACGTAGTCTGTTTGGACCTGAACTGATCAAGGATGCCGAAGAAAAGGTGAGACAGATTCAAGACAGGTTAAAGATAGCCCAATCCAGACAAAAGAGTTATGCTGATTCCAAGCGCAGGGATGTGACTTATGAAGTGGGAGACCGTGCGTATCTCCGAGTTTCACCACTACGAGGAGTTAAGAGATTCGGAATCAAGGGTAAGTTAGCATCCCGATTCATAGGGCCCTACAAAATCTTGGGTCACAGAGGGGAAGTTGCCTATCAGTTGGAATTGCCCGAAATGTTAACAGTTCACGATGTTTTCCATGTGTCGCAACTAAAGAAGTGTCACCCAGAAATGGCTGAAACCCCACTAAATGATACAGTTCCATTGGAAGAAGTTCAATTGGATAACGATCTCACCTATGAGGAAAAGCCCACCAGGATCCTGGAAACAGCCGAGAAAGTTACTCGTACCAAGACTATCAGATTCTGCAAAGTTCAATGGAATCACCATTCCGAGGAAGAGGCCACATGGGAACGTGAAGAAGATCTGAAGAAAGAACACCCACACCTATTTGCTAACCAACCTGAATCTCGGGGACGAGATTCTTCTTAAGGGGGGTAGGTTTGTAACATCCCAAATTTTGTAGATTCAGATGTTACTAGTAAGCATGCATCATATCACTTCATCATAGCATCGCATATCGAAAAATTTGCATCAGGTTTTTCTCAAACCCCATAGTCACTTATGGACAAAAGGGGGGGTAAAACCTTTTTAAACCACCAAAACCTTTGCAAAAGTGTTATTTTATAATCCTATCCTAACCCTCTTCTTTTTACAAAATTTTAGAAACAAGTTTCGTCTAATTCGGAGTCCGTTTGCAAAAGTTATCGAATAAATAGCAATTCAGAAATTATTAAAAGAATAAAAAAAAAACTAACTGGGCCGGCGAGCCAGCCCGGGGCTATCTGCCGCCCGCCCGGTCGGGTGGGCGACGCGCAGCCGCCAGCGGCCCAGCCCGCCAGCCGCCCGAGCCCGCCAGCCGCCGCGTCCGCCATCAGCCCGCCAGTGCACGCCCGCAACCGCTGACAGGCGGGGCCCGCCTGTCAGCCGCCTCCCCGCCGAATCCGGCTCGGCCCCGTCCGCCGCCGCCGCCGATTCCGGCGCGGACTCCGCGACGTCCGCGCCAAGCCTCCGACTATAAAAGCCGGGCACGCCTCCCCAGTCAACCCTAGCCCTTTCTTCCGCCGCCACCGCCGCCGATTGCTCGCCGGAGCGCGCCGCCATCCGCCGCCAGCAGCCGCCGCCCGCCGTCGCCTCGGGAGGAGAAGGTCGCCGCCGCCCCTGGGAACGCGACCGCGACGAGGAGCCGGCCCCCATCGTCTAGCTCGCCGGGCCGGAGGAGCATCTCCGCCGCCGCCGACCGTCGCGGGAGGAGCGCCGCCGCCCGCCAGTCGCCGCCGCCGGTAAGCGCCGCCCCCCTCGCCGACCGTTGGATCTAGATCCAACGGCCCAGATCCGCCGACGCCCGCGGGCCAACCGCGTCACGCCGCGTGGCAGCGCCACGTCGACGCCGCATCGCCCCCGCGTCGCGTCACGCGCGCCCCGCTGGCCCACTCACGTGGCGCCACGTGTCGCCGCGTCGCTGGCCCTTTTTCCCTTTTTTTATAGGCAGAAATAGCTGAAATCTTGTAAAATTCATAGTAATTCGAATAATAGTCCAAAAATTGCGTATAATATACCGTTGGATTCCTATTTTCGAGTAGAACACAGATCTACAATAATATTACTGTTTTGCCACAGAAATCTTGAAGTAGAATTAAAAGTCTAGATTGGAGTATTTTAATTCTAGAAAATTATCCGTAACTCCGTTTTAGTTGATTCTTGTTGCGTTGGCTTTGTTTTTACAATTCCTTCTGTAGAAAATTGTCATATCTTGATTAGGGTGTTTAGATCTGTTTCGAGATAGATTAGAGCTGTAGATCTAGTTTCAAGCCTGGTTAATTAGGGTTTAACCCAAAATACTTAAAATCTGTGGGAAATCTTTCCTAATGACATCCCCAACTCAACAACACCCCTGGTTAAAACCCTTGGTTGAAATCAAATCCACTCTTGCATTTTACCATGTTGCATGCATATTTGACTTCGTGGATTGTTTTGTGCAAATCGTGATTGAATCCATGTTTGTTTCGTTAGATTGCTCGGAGTGCGCTGAGGAGTTTTGTTGTGTAGATTGCTGCTCGGATCAAGGCAAGTTACACCACTTGTTCATATTAATGTCCTAGTTTTGACTATGCATGTTTTACACTTCAAAATTCTGTAGTATGCATGCGTAGGTTTTTGGTAGAATTTCTTAGTACTATTTTGCAAGTGCGGTTTTGTAGTATGCCATGAGTAGTTTCATACTTAGGATTTTCTATCCCAATAAGTTATCCTGTTTTTCTAAGTTATGCATGCTATGCTATATACTTATATATATCAAATACCGTTGGGAGGGTTCGAAAGACTCAAAATTTTCTAAGTACGAGAGCTCTCTCGAGCGAACTTTTCTTCTCCAAAACCCCTTCAAAATAAAACTAAGTTTTCTTCTGGGCGGAATGGTTGTCGGGACAACGAGTGAGATTTTGGTGGAGGACGGCCGCCCAGGAATCAAAGAAGTCTGCCATGTTTCAGAATTCAGAAGCTTCCCGTGCAACCACAATACATATGGGCTCTGTCTTCGCTTAGTACTTAGTGGGAAACCTCACCGGGGTACCAACATTTGGAGGTTCTTGGCACGGTTGGATCCAGCTGGTAGAGGGGCTACTAAGGGAAGGCTTCGCCATGGTCTTGTCTGTAAAAGGACTTGATCGTGGATTGTGGGGAAAGTGCACAACCTCTCGAGAGTATTGCAATCTGATCGATTAGCCGAGTTCACGGAAAAGAACATCTTGAGCATCTGAAGGAATGGAACCTCTGAAAGGTCTTTCTATCTCTCTTTTCCAAACTTAAAGTTTTTATAAACCCTAGGGCGTGAGTAATATCGCCATTGGGTGGGATTTTGGGAACTTGGTGCGTATTATCCAAGTGCTAGGTTGATTTGGGCACTTGGTGAGTAATATCCTCGTGTTCCATTCAACCCTATACTACTTATCAAAGTTTACAAAGTAGGGAAAACTTTTCTCTCTTTTCTTATTACATTGATAAAATTGGCTTTACGCAAATAAACCCCAGAGCCTACTCTTAGCCTTGCATGTAGAGTTAGTCTTGTTCCTCCCTTGGTGTAATTTGCCAATACATTCAAAGTATTGACCCAACTTGTTGGCTGCACGTCTTATGTGCAGAATCCGAAGATTGAAAGGTGCGTAGGGATCGCGGGTCTTCACGCAGCTAGCCTGAGGCGTTGATGGACTCAAGTTTTATTTAGTTTCCGCTGTTTTATTTAAGCTAGCTACAAGCTATGCAAGTTGTAATATTTATACTCTGGATTATTCATGTAATAATGACTTGTGTTTTACATGATATTTCATCGACTGTGAGTGCTAGCTATTGATCCAGGGACTAGCATGTTAATCACAGGGACTTAGGATCCTTAACGATCCGAGGTCGCAACAGTTGACAACTATATGACCGCAACTATATGGGCCGAATTTTTATTCTAGTCATATAGTTGGTCGTTAAACCTTCTATGTCCACCAAAAAAATTCTACTTCTCCAAATATTCTTTATTCATCTGAAACTTAACGAAATATCAAGTTTTGATGGAGAAATGCCAGCTTAGACTTTCGACCAATTTTGGCATCATCAATCTTACTTCTTCTTTGCTAGAGCATGAATTGTTCTCATTAAAAACAATGTTCAAACTAGACTTTAGCTAAAAATTTAAAAACTTACTCTAAAATTTATTTCACATGGGTTGCCTCCCATGAAGCGCTCTTTTATGGTCAATAGATTGACCATAGAACTGCTCATTCTGTCTTGATTCCATTCTTCTTGTAATTGTCGTTCTTCGTATATCTTCGCTTTATCACTTCTTCAGGGGTGCTAAACTCTATAGTGATTGCACTTATATCTTCTTTCACCCGATAATGCTTCAAGCGTTGTCTATTTACCACCCATGCAAAAGAGGGTGTTTTTCCTTGGAGCTTCACTATCACGCCCCAACAGCAGGCCTAGTTGACAACTGCCACATATTTATAATTTTTCAACTATAAACATGTTTGGCTAAAGAAAAAAACAAGGAAACAAAGCTAGAACAAGGGAACATTTTATTCATCATTTGACCAGTACAAAAGATTCGGTTACATGCAAAGTTCTTTTATTCATGCCCCTTCTCGTACTACTACCTTACTCCGTGCCATCATGTCCAAGAGTACCTACTTCTGCAAAATAAAGGAAAGACCCAAGAGTGAGTATGGAATCATACTCAACAAGCACACATGCACCAGATTGTAAGATGGCACCGGTTCAATAAACAAGAGTATTGGAAATTCGATATAGACAAAGATAAGTGTAGATTGACAAAATTTAAATGAAAGAATAAAGGACTAAATAACCGATATCACACATGACAGCAAGCTTTCCCGACCCGGGAGTCACAGGGGTGAATATTCACGCTTTTACACTCTGCAGAGGGGTACTCCGACGCCGACAGTCCCGACCAAAACTACACAGGCGCTAGTCGAGCAGTGTTCTTTTACCCGCTAAAACCTGGACACTTTGACATACTAGTATCGGTAGCTCCTACGGATCCATCGCCGACACGTTCCGGACAAAGGCCGTCCCTAGCGGAGAACCCAGGTAGTCCCATACCTATACTGTGACCGGCACAATATGTTCGCCGTCGTGATACCAGAGTTTTGTTACACAAGAACTTTTGGATGAAAACTAATAGCAATCAACAAGGAAGAAATCACAAGATTTTTCTGAAATATTCTCTAGCTTTCTTTTCCAAAACATGGCCTCTAGCCATTAAACTAGGTTAAGCTAAGCTTAAGCCTAATTTTTCCATCGCTGAGAGTAGCACAAAATATTTTGGATGGAGTACAAGATCAAAGAAAAGGAATTGCAGAACAATCATTAGCAACTGCTTGAGTACATGAAATTAAATAGTAGGAATCCTCGTAGCCGATGCATGCATGTACTACCACAGATCATAGACTAGCAATGCAAATAGTACTAGACCAAGTAGCACCAGTGCATGCGTGAGCTAAGAAGTCAAAAAGATAGAAATGTCAAGAGTTTACAAATGAGTTGAATAGAGTAGAGCAAGCATCCTGACATGTCCGTGCATGTGCTATCATCGACATGCATGAACCCCAGAAGCTAGTAGTATATGTATATCAAGGCAATAACACTGAGTAGACATAGGGCAAATGAACTAGGTAGACTTTTGTAGAGAGAGAAAGATAGGACATGTGCTTGCCTTCTTTTCCTCTCGCTCTCTACTGCGGTACACAACACCAGCTACTCTCTTCAGCGGACTATTCTGATTCTACTTCTCCTAGGATCAAACTTGCTAGCGATCTGACTGTTTTGATGTGGTGATATATGGCTATCTAGACACACCCGCACACACCCCTTTATATAGACTAGGAAGAGAAATATCTCAGCTCACCGTTTAAGCACTACCGCTTTGCCGACGTCTCCAACCTAGACAGGTAGACAAGACCAAGCTTACTCAGAAACTCAGCAACGCCACGTTGTTGTTGGTTGCATGCAGAAATATCTTCTGCCATGTGAAACCGGCAAAGGAAATCATGCGGCTAGGCAAGCAGAGTGCATAAATAAGTAAACGTGAGGATCAAAATATCTAGCTCTACCTAATTCACGATTTTTATGTATATAAATCAAAAACATCTAATTATTAGCATGCATAGGAACTGAAATAATGTTAGCCAAAAATTTCAACTATACACTATTTATTCTATTTTTATTTTTTTTTGCTAAGTAACACGGGTGTTACATCCTCTCCTCCTTATAGAAATTTCGTCCTCGAAATTTAGTTACCCATTTAACCCGCTCACCCTTAGTCCTCGTTTTCAGTCGTCTCCTCTTCTTCATCATGTTCTTCATTTTCTTCAACATGTTCCTCCTCTTCTTCAGCATATTCTTCATCGCATGCTTGTTCTACGGCAAGTGCTTTATTAGCGACATCACAAAAAGATTTCATCTCGAACACTTCTACTCATGCCTTAATTGGTTGTCGAAGCCCTTGCGCAAACCGTCGAGCTTTTGCTTCATCATCCTGGGCATAAATGGGAGCATAACGAGCAAGTCTAGAAAATTCAATTTCATATTCTGCGACGGACTTCCCTTCCTGTTTAAGTTGTAAAAATGCGAACTCCATTTTTCTCTGAACACTTTCAGGAAAGTACTTTTTGTAGAACTCTTCTTTAAATGACTTTCATGTAACCACAAATCCTTCAGTGTATTTACTCTTATGCACTCCCCACCAGTTGAAAGCCCCACCTTGTAGCATGAATGTAGCCAACATCACTTTTTCTTCATCCGGACAATGCATGGCATCAAATATCTTCTCTATTTCTATCAGCCATTCTGCTGCCTCGAGTTGTTTTGCGCTGCCATGAAATGCGGGAGGATTCAGTCGTAGGAATTTACGAATACCGCCGTGTTGTTCTCCATTAGAGAATTCTTTCCCCTTAACTGGTTGTTGCACAAGGTGCTCTAAAATCTCAGCCTGCCGCATTTGAAGTTGTTCCTGGCGTCTTATCATCTCCAAAAGAAAATTACTCGGAGTTAGTTGACCTTCGGTGGCTCTCTGAGATCCAACTCCGTTACCGCCGGCATGAGTTGTAGAAAAATCTCCATAGTTATTGTGATCCATCTAAACAATTATGCAAGACAGAGAACAAACTAAATAAACAAGCCTATGAAGCTACTACGGAGGTTGACACAACCGAGGCAAAATGTTATGTCGGATGTGCTAGTGTCAAAATCATGCTACAGGACAAAATCCAAACGAAAGCATATATCCTTATATACTAGGGTATGATCCCAGCTGATCAAAACAGCATGGTTCTAGCAAGAACTAAGTTACTGCAATCAAAGGCATGCAATATGAAAAAAAAACATAGATCAACATGTAACGAATGCAAAACAAATCTATTCTAACTTACGCACTAGACTACCCCGTTTTTCCACCATTAGTTGTAAAAAAAATTTAGCCTAAGCTCTGATACCACTAAAGTTGTCACGCCCCAACAGCAGGCCTAGTTGACAACTGCCACATATTTATAATTTTTCAACTATAAACATGTTAGGCTAAAGAAAAGAAAAACAAGGAAACAAAGATAGAACAAGGGGATATTTTATTCATCATTTAACCAGTACAAAAGATTCGGTTACATGCAAAGTTCTTTTATTCATGCCCCTTCCTGTACTACTACCCTACTCCATGCCATCATGTCCAAGAGTACCTACTTCTGCAAAAGAAAAGAAAGACCCAAGAGTGAGTATGGAATCATACTCAGCAAGCATACATGCACCAGATTGTAAGATGGCACCGGTTCAATAAAAAAGAGTATTGGAAATTCGATATAGCCAAAGATAAGTGTAGATTGACAAAACTTAAATGAAAGAATAAAGGACTAAATAACTAATATCACATATGACACCAAGCTTTCCCGACCCGGGAGTCACAGGGGTGAATATTCACGCTTTTACACTCTACAGAGGGGTACTCCGACGCCGACAGTCCCGACCAGAACCACACAGCCGCTAGTCGAGCAGTGTTCTTTTACCCGCTAAAACCCGGACACTTTGACATACTAGTATCGGTCACTCCTACGGATCCATCGCCGACACGTTCCGGACAAAGGCCGTCCCTAGCGGAGAACCCAGGTAGTCCCATACCTATACTGTGACCGGTACAATGTGTTTACCGTCATGATACCAGAGTTTTGTTACACAAGAATTTTTGGATGAAAACTAATAGCTAATCAACAAGGAAGAAATATTCTCTAGCTTTCTTTTCCAAAACATGGCCTCTAGCCATTAAACTAGGTTAAGCTAAGCTTAAGCCTAACTTTTCCATCGCTGAGAGTAGCACAAAATATTTTGGATGGAGTACAAGATTAAAGGAAAGAAATTGCAAAACAATCATTAGCAACTGCTTGAGTACATGAAATTAAATAGTAGGAATCCTCAGTAGCCGATGCATGCCTGTACTACCACAGATCATAGACTAGCAATGCAAATAGTACTAGACCAAGTAGCACCAGTGCATGCGTGAGCTAAGAAGTCAAAAAGATAGAAATGTCAAAAATTTACAAATGAGTTGAATAGAGTAGAGCAAGCATCCTGACATGTCCATGCATGTGCTATCATCGACATGCATGAACCCTAGAAGCTAGTAGTATATGTATATCAAGGCGATAGCACTGAGTAGACATAGGGTAAATGAACTAGGTAGACTTTTGTAGAGAGAGAAAGATGGGACATGTGCTTTCCTTCTTTTCCTCTCTCTCTCTCTACCGCGGTACACAACACCAGCTACTCTCTTCAGCGGACTATTCTGATTCTACTTCTCCTAGGATCAAACTTGCTAGCGATCTGACTGTTTTGATGTGGTGATATATGGCTATCTAGACACACTCGCACACACCCCTTTATATAGACTAGGAAGAGAAATATCTCAGCTCACCGCTTAAGCACTACCGTTTTGCCGACGTCTCCAAGCTAGACAGGTAGACAAGACCAAGCTTACTCAGCAACGCCACGTTCTTGGTTGCATGCAGAAATATCTTCTGCCATGTGAAACCGGCAAAGGAAATCATGCGGCTAGGCAAGCAGAATGCATAAATAAGTACACGTGAGGATCAAAATATCTAGCTCTACTTAATTCACTATTTTTATGTATATAAATCAAAAACATCTAATTATTAGCACACATAGGAACTGAAATAATGTTAGCCAAAAATTTCAACTAAACACTATTTATTCTGTTTTTAATTTTTTTGCTAAGTAACACGGGTGTTACATTCACTGCTCCCGATGAATAGGCTTCTTCAACTACATATGGACCTTCCCACTTCGATCTGAGTTTTCCTAGAAACAACTTAAGACGAGAATTATAGAGCAACACTTTGTCTCCACTTTTAAAAGTTTTATTCTCTATTTTCCTATCATGCCATCTTTTAACTTTTTCCGTAAACAACCTAGCATTTCTTATAGGCTTCACTTCTAAACTCATCTAAAGTATGCATATCTAATAAACGTTTTTCCCCTACTGCTTTAAGATCACAATTTAGATTCTTGATTGCCCAAAAAGCTTGATGTTCTAGTTCTAATGGTAAATGGCATGCCTTATCGTACACCATCTTATAAGGTGTCATACCCAATGGAATTTTAAACGCGGTATGGTATGCCCATAGAGTGTCATTTAACTTGTATGACCAATCTTTTCTTGATTTGTCCACCATCTTTTCGAGTATGGTCTTCAGTTCTCTATTTGAGAGTTCCACTTGACCACTTGTTTGGGGATGATATGGTGAAGCAACATAGTGAGTTACTCCATACTTTCTGAGGATTTTCCTGAAAGTCCCTTCCATAAAATGAGAACTACCGTCAGTAATTAAAAACCTAAGAACTCCAAACCTGGAGAATATGACATCCTTGATCATCTTCACTAGGGTAGATGCATCCGCATGATTTTTTGAGATAGCTTCAACCCACTTAGTAACATAGTCAACAACAACAAGAATATGAGTATAACCATTTGACTCTGTAAATGGTCCCAAGTAATCCATTCCCCATACATCAAAGGGTTCAATTATTAGACTATAATTCATCGCCATTTCTTGTCTCCTACCTATATTACCTCTTCTTTGGCAAGCATCGAAGTATTCCACATACATGTGTGCATCCTTGAGCAAGGTAGGCCAATAGAATCCGGATTGAAGTACCTTTGCAACAGTTCTTTTACCTGCATGATGCCCTCCATATGGACTGTCATGACAAGCCTTTAATATCGCATTCATTTCATGATTAGGAACACATTTCCGAATCATTCCATCAATTTCATGATGATATAGATACGGATCATCCCAAAAGTAATACTTAAGATCATTAAAGAATTTCATTCTTTGATTTCTTGACATACCAATAGGTAAATTTTTTGTTTTTAGATAGCTAGCATATTCTGCATACCATGGATCAGCAATTTCTATCTTTGCTAAATATTCTCCCGGAAATGATTCATTATTAGATACGGGGTCATTAATTATTCCCTCCATCCTAGAGAGATGATCTTCTACCGGATTATCCTTACCCCATCATATCTACTATTTGCAAATCGTATTCTTGTAGTAATAAAACCGACCTAATTAACCTGGGCTTAGCATCCTTTTTCACAAGGAGGTGACGCAAAGCTTGGTGATCCGTATGAATTATTACCTTAGAATTAATTATGTAAGATCTAAATTTGTCGCAAGCAAAAATTATAGCTAGAAACTCTTTTTCTGTAGTAGCATAATGTTTCTGAATCTTATTAAGAGGTCTATTAGCGTAATAAATAACATTCAAAAAATTTCCATCTCGCTGTCCCAACACAGCCCCTAAAGCATAATCACTAGCGTCACACATAATTTCGAAAGGTTCATCCCACTTTGGAGATTGTATGATAGGTGCTGAAACTAATTTATCCTTAAGGTTCTCAAAAGATGCAACGTAGTCATGGTCTAAATAGAATGGAGTTTCTTTATCAAGAAGATTGGTAAGGGGCATAGCAAGTTTAGCAAAATCTTTTATAAATCGCTTATAAAAACCTGCATGTCCCAGAAACATTTTTGAGTTTTTAATGTCCTGAGATATTGGGAGATTTTCTATAGCATTTATATTAGTTTTATCTATTTCTATTCCCTTATCCGAAACTTTGTGCCCGAAAACTTTACCTTCTCTTTCCATGAAACGGCATTGCTCCCAATTCAAAACCAAGTTTGATTGCCTGCATCTCTGCAAAACTTTGGTTAGATTGTAGAGGCAATTATCAAAATTTGTTCCACAAACAACAAAATCATTTGTTAGGACTTCCATAGTCTTCTCAACAAAATCATCAAAAATCTTTAGAACACATTCCTGAAAAGTTGTTGCTGCATTACATAAGCCAAATGGAATTAATCTATAAGCATATGTGCCATAAGTACAAGTGAAATTGGTTTTCTCTTGATCTTCCGGCTGTATGGCAATTTGAGAATATATAGAATAACCATCAAGAAAACAAAAGTAAGAATTATTACTAAGTCTTTCTAGAATTTTATCCATGAATGGTATAGGTTTATGATTCTTTTGTGTCTCACAGTTTAGTTTCCTAAAATCAATGCACATATGACACCCTATAATTGGCCTCACATGAACTAGCTCACCTTCCTCATTCATAGCAGCATCAAGACCACCTTGTCTTAGTATGCAATGGGCTGGGATAACCCACTTACTATCAGAAATAGGATATATTATGCCAGCATCAAGTAACCGTATAACTTGTTTTCTTATTACTTCCTTCATCTTAGGATTAAGCCTTCTTTGTGTACCTACTACATGTTCAGCATCATCAAGCATGGCAATCTTATGTGTTACAATAGATGGATTTATTCCTTTAATATCACTCAATGTATATCCAAAAGCTTCACGATGCATAACCAAAACCGAAATGAGTTTATTCATTTCATTTTGTAATAGATTCTTGCTAATAATAATAGGACATTTATTTTCATTATCTAAAAACTCATACCTCATATTGTCTGAAAGTTTTTTCAATTCTATTGGCGGAGGTTCTTCATCTCCTGTTCTTACCAATTCTTCATAGTCATGTGGATTTTGTGCTTTCGGAATTGAATCAAGGTAATCATCCATGTCTTCTTTCTTCTCATCATCTGGTACTTCTTCCCAATTAATCAAGCTCATTTCTAATTCATCTTGTGGAGTATTGAAGTGAATTGCCGCTAGCTCAGCAATCGTATTTTCTTCCTTGATATCCTCCACTTCATATGGCATCTTGTTTAGTTTGGCGAAGTGGAATGTCATTTCCTCTTCTCCAAACTTCAGTGAAATAGTTTCCTTTTGATTATCTACTCGAGCTTTGGTGATGGAAATAAAATGCATGCCTAAAAGAATAGGACAAAAAGAATCTCGAGGCATATCAACAATATGAAAATCAAGGGGGTACATGAGTGAGCCAATAAACACATAGATATTTCTGATTACCCCTTCCGGTTTTATATTGGTTCCATTAGTCAATTTAATAGTAGTGTCTACCGGTTCAACATCTGGATTATTTAAGTTGCTTCTCTCATTTTTCTTATTAGATTCCAAGCCTCATCATAGGTATAAGATAGAAAACAGCCATTTGAAGCAGTGTCTAGATTCGTCCTATTTTCAATATTTAGCCCTCCATAAAATGTATGGGTGATTAACCAATCAGGCAAATGATGATAGGGGCAATTATCTAGGTAGCTTTTATACCTTAGATATCCTTCATATAAGCCCTCACTAGGATTATTTTTGAAACTGATGATAATACCTCTCATCCTGTGAGCTTTGCTTTCAGAATAATATTTTGATAGGAACTTAGTTGTCAATTCCTCCCAAGTCCTTGGTGCTTCTGCACAAAAAGATCGGTGCCAGCCACAAACATTATTAGAAAGAGTTTGTCTAAACAACTAGGTTTTAACCATATCAAGATTACAGTCGTCAAAAATAAAGGAACCGAGAATGTCTTCAAAGAATTGAAAGTATCCATATGGACTTTCTTCATTGGTTCCTGCAAATTTCTTAGAATGTAGTAATTCAAATAATAAAGGATGGATCTCGACTCCATCCGGATTTACGCTTTTGTTGACAGCTATAAAAGCTGAAGGAAATATTCCCTGAGAGGCAATAATAAAGTTGTTATTATGTATTCCTTATATATGATAGATGTTTATTTTACATGCTAGAATTGTATTGATCGGAAACATCAATACATGTGTGTTTAATAAACAAAAAGGGTTCCTAGTTATGCCTCTCTTATAGACTAGCTTGTTGATTAACAAGATGATCAAGGTTTCCTAATCATGGACATTGGATGTTGTTAATAACAAGGTCACACCATTGGTGGAATGATGTGATGAACATTCATCCGAAGTATAGCATTATGATCAAGTCATTATGTTTATATTGCTATAACATCATACGAAGTAATCTTTATCCTAAGACCATGAGATCATGTTAATTGCTAACACCGTAAGAGTATCTTGATAACATCAAACGTCACACCGTAACAGGGTGACTATAAAGATGGGTTCAGTACTATGAAGGTGTTATGTTGAGGCTCATGGATCAAGAGTGGAATTTGTCAATCCCGATGACGGATAGATATACTCTGGGCCCTCTCGGTGATATCACATTGAGGTAGCTTGCAAGCAAGTGATGTGATCACTAGAATGTTATATCACGGGAACGAGAAAAGAGTGCATGTCGGTAACGAGATCAAACTAGGTATGGAGATACCGATGATCGAATCTCAGACATGTAATATATCGAGAGACAAAGGGATTTAGTTACAAGTGTTAAAGGTTCTCACGATCACAGAAGTCATCGTTGAATGTGTAGGAGTCAGTACGGATCTCCAGGTCCCGCTGCTGATTATTGATCGGAGAAGGGTCTCGATCATGTCTGCATTATTCGCAAACCGTAGGGTGGCACACTTAAGTGTTACCGGACACCATTTTGGAGCACATATATTTCAGACGAAAGAATTGCAAAGCGCAGGAATTGTTTCAATAGAAACCGGAAATTGTTTCGGGTGAAATTGCAGAAAGTGGTTCTGCATGTGATATTGAAATATTGCAAGGGGCTATATGTGAATGTTTGTTAATTAAAGTAATTAACAAAATTCTGAATAAATTTTAAAAAAAGAGTTTTATTAAATGAGAGAGCATTAAACTTGGAGAATTTTAATGCATTTAAAGTGGAGACATTAAAAGGGAATGTGAAGAGGCATTTTAATATGGAGGGGTTACCACCACATGAATGGGGGAGGTGAGGGGTGACCCCCCATGCGCCGGCCATGGAGAGTGGGGGCACCCCCCTCCTCCTATAAAAGGCCACCCATTCCCTCCTTCATCCACACACCTCCTTGTGAAGGATCTCTCTCCCCCTCTAGAATTATTCCCCCATGGTCTCGGATTAGCGAGATACATGTTCCCGGTGGCATTTTGTGTGGAAGGAGTTGCTGCTTCCGCTGGATCGCTGGAGCAAGGAGGTGGAGGTTGTCTAGTGGCTTGAACGTGTGTGCGAGTGCGGATGCGCTGCCGAGTTACGGCGCTCGGACTTCCTCACGATCTGGAGATCGGCAAGTGTACGACTACATCAACCACGAGTTCCTACTCGTTAACAAAACTTGTTGTCTTTGATGGTAAGTTCTCGTTGGATGTATGTCCACCCGTTGCTTTGTACCTAGTAGATAGATCTTGGCGTGTAGTTCACACTGTAGGAAATTTTTTGTTTTCTATGTTGCGGACCCAACAGTGGTATCACCGCCTGATCTATGCGTAGGTGCTTTGAACGGGTAGAACACATATGTTTATATGTGGGTGGCGATGATCATGTTATTGCATCTTCTATGTATTTTGGATATTGGTGGCATAGTGGATGAAGCGACCCAGACCAACCTTACATGTCATCGTACATGAGACCGGTTCCACGACTGACATACAACTTATTTAGCATAAGTGGCCGGCGGGTGTCTGTCTCTCCTACTATAGTCAATATCTGATTTACAACGAGTTGCTTATAACTTAGTTATCCTCGTTGTGGTTCATGTTCGTAGGTGAGAACGGTTCTACCTCTGAAAGCCCTAAGCCACGTAAAACTTGCAATTGATAAATTAGAGGCGTCTAGTTTAGATCGTTGTTGGGCTAGTGTATTGATATGGTATTGTTGTAAGTAGATGTATGATAGATACTCTTACAACACACTCAACGTGTAAGTTCCATAGACCTTGGCCTTACACACAAAGGAATGATAGAGATCATATCACGATACAAGTGATAGAGATCAAATGCATGGACTATATCATCTCACTTTACACATTAGATGTTAACATCTTATACTGCTAGTTTGGCACTTTTGGTAGCATTGTAAGATGATCCCTCATTTAAATATTAAGATAAAAATGTGTTCTTTCTTAAGTATGCACTGTTCTGTGGATCGTGTTTCGAGACATCACGTGATGATCGGGTGTACTCGAATCTACGCTTTCATAGGAACGGGAGTAAGACAGTTTTACACACGCGAATACTAAGGTTCTTACTTGGCGATCCTAGCATGTACAGACATGGCCTCGGAACACAGACCGAAAGGTTAAGCATGAGTCATATAGTTGATATGATGCCCATATAGATGCTCGCCTTTGAAGCTACATCAACTCACGTGATGATCGGACTTGGTGTAGTGGATTTGGTTCATGTAATCACCAAAAGGACACGAGGGATGTCGTTTTTGAGTGGGAGTTCATTAGTAATTTGGATTAGTTGAACTCAATCTATCATAAACTTAGTCTAAGTAAACTTTACAAATTCTGTTGTAGATGGCACCACCTGCTTTTAATTTCAATGTGTTCATGGAGAAAGAGAAACTTGATGCGAATGGTAGCAACTTCACCAACTGGGCTATGAATTTGAGGATTCTCCTCACTGCTGCACAAAAGCAATATGTGCTAGATGCGCCGCTAGGCCCCCCACCAGCTCCTGATGCCCCTGACGAGGGAAAGAATGTCTATGTGACTCGTCTGGAGGACCACAACTTAGTTCATTGCGGCATACTGTATGGGCTAGAGCCAGAACTTCGAAAGCGTTTCGAAAATGGCAATGTCTTTGATACCATGGGAGAATTGAAAATGATTTTCGATACCCATGCTGTCGTAGAGAGTTATAATGCTACAAAAAAGTTCTTTAGCTGCATGATGGAGGAAAACAGCTCCGTTAGTGAGCACGTACGCAAAATGTCTGGGTACGCCGATAAGCTTATGTCCTTGGGAATAACGATTCCCATTGACTTAGGCATACATCGTGTTCTCCATTCTCTGCCACCTAGCTACAAGAGCTTCGTGATGAACTATAATATGCAGGGCATGAAGAAGTCTCTTCCCGAGCTTCTATCAATGCTTAAGACTGTAGAAGTGGAGATTAGGAAAGAACATCAAGTGTTGATGATCAATAGGACCACCAGTTTCAAGAAAGACAAGAAAGGAAAGCACAAGGGAAAGAAGGGTGGCAAGTCTGTTGCCACGCCTGAAAACAAACCCCGAGCTGGCCCTAAGTCTGACACCGAGTGCTACTATTGCAAGGGGACTGGCCATTGGAAGCGTAACTGCCCCAAGTATTTGGCGGACAAGAAGTCCGGCAAGGCAAACAAAGGTATATGTGATATACATGTTATTGATGTGTACTTGACTAGTACTCGCAGTAGCACCTGGGTATTTGATACGGGATCGGTTGCTAATATATGTAACTCGGTTCGGGGGCTATGGAACAAGCGACAACTAGCAAGTGATGAGGTCAGGATGCGGCTCGGCAATGGATCAAAAGTTGATGTGATCGCCGTCGGGACGCTACCTCTCCATTTGCCATCGGGATTAGTTATAAACCTAAATAATTGTTATTTGGTGCCTGCACTGAGCATGAACATTGTATCCGGATCGTGTTTTAAGCAAAATGGTCATTCATTTAAATATGAAGACAATGGTTGTTCGATTTATAAGAATGATATATTTTATGGTCATGCACCTATGTTGAATGGGTTATTTCTGATAGATCCCGATAGTAATATTACGCACATTCATAATGTTAATGCTAAAAAGATTAAACTTGATAATGATATATCTGCATATATGTGGCACTGCCGTCTAGGTCATATTGGCGTTAAACGCATGAAGAAACTCCATTCTGATGGACTTTTGGAATCACTTGATTTTGAATCATTTGATACATGTGAACCATGCCTTATGGGCAAGATGACTAGAACGCCGTTTTCCGGTTCAATGGAACGGGCAACAGATCTATTGGAAATCATACATACTGATGTGTGTGGACCAATGAGTGTGTCGGCGCGAGGTGGATATCGTTATTTTGTTACTTTCACGGATGATTTGAGTAGATATGGGTATATCTATTCGATGAAACACAAGTCTGAAACTTTTGAAAAGTTCAAGGAATTTCAGAATGAAGTGGAAAATCATCGTAATAGAAAGATCAAATTTCTACGGTCTGACCGTGGAGGAGAGTATCTAAGTTATGAGTTTAGCACACACATGAAAGAGTGTGGAATAGTTTCACAACTCACGCCTGCCGGAACACCACAGCGTAATGGTGTGTCGGAACGTCGTAATCGTACCTTATTGGATATGGTTCGATCTATGATGTCTCTGGCTGACTTGCCACTGTCATTTTGGGGTTATGCACTGGAAACAGCTGCATTCACTTTAAATTGGGCACCATCTAAATCCGTTGAAACGACACCGTATGAATTATGGTTCGGAAACAAATCTAAGCTGTCATTACTTAAAGTTTGGGGATGCGATGTTTATGTGAAGAAACTTCAGCGAGATAAACTCGAACCCAAAGCGGAAAAATGCGTCTTCATAGGATACCCTAAGGAAACGATTGGTATACCTTCTATCACAGATCCGAGGGCAAGGTTTTTGTTGCCAAGAATGCATCCTTTCTTGAGAAGGAGTTTCTCGCGAAAGGTGTGAGTAGTTAGAAGGTAGAACTCGAAGAGGTTATTGAACCTTCTCTTCATGGAATGGCGAGTGGCGCAGCACCGGAAGTTGTTTCTGAGTTTACTTCACCTGATGAAGAGAGAGCTAATGATAATGATCATGAAACTTCGAAAGAGGACACTACCGAACCTCGCAGGTCAAGCAGGACACGTGCAGCTCCTGAACTATACGGCAATCCTGTTGTGAATTTCATGGTTGATGAAATGGATGACCCTGCGACGTATGAAGAAGCGATGATGAGCCCGGATTCCAACAAGTGGCTAGAAGCCATGAAATCCGAGATGGAATCCATGTACGAGAACTAAGTTTGGAACTTGGTGGACTTACCTCACGATCGAAAGGCCATTGAGAATAAATGGATTTTCAAAAGAAAAACTAATGCTGATGGTAATGTGACCATCTATAAGGCTCGACTTGTCGCAAAGGGGTTTTGAAAAATTCAAGGAGTTGACTACGATGAGATATTCTCTCCCGTAGTGATGCTTAAGTCGGTTAGGATTATGTTAGCAATTGCTGCATATTTCGATTATGAAATATGACAGATGGATGTCAAAACTGTTCCTCAATGGTAATATTGAAGAAGAGTTGTATATGATACAACCTAAGGGTTTTGTCGATCCTAAGGATGCTAATAAGGTGTGCAAACTTCAGCGATCCATCTATGGACTGAAGCAAGCATCCCGGAGTTGGAATCTTCGCTTTGATGAGGTGATCAAAGAGTTTGGATTTGTCCAAACTTATGGAGATGCTTGTATTTACAAGAAAGTGAGTGGGAGCAATGTGGCATTTTTGATATTATATGTGGATGACATATTATTGATTGGAAATGATATAGATCTTTTAAACAGTGTTAAAAGTTATCTAAACACCAAATTTTCGATGAAAGACCTTGGTGTAGCGTCATATATATTAGGCATTAAAATCTATAGAGATAGATCAAGGAGCCTAATTGGGCTATTGCAGAGTACATACCTTGATAAGATATTAAAGAAGTTTAATATGGACGAAAGTAAGAAGGGGTTCTTACCTATGTTGCAAGGCAAGACATTGAGTAAGACTCAAAGTCCGACTACGGCGGAAGAAAGAGAGATGATGGATAAGATCCCCTATGCCTCGGCCATAGGCTCTATTATGTATGCCATGCTATGTACAAGACCGGATGTGGCACATGCTATTAGTTTGACTAGTAGGTACCAATCTGATCCAGGATCGGAACACTAGATAGCGGTAAAGAACATCCTCAAGTACTTGAGAAGAACTAAGGATATGTTTCTTATATACGAAGGTGAAGAAGAGCTAGTCGCTAAGTGTTATGTCGATGCTAGCTTTGACACCGATCTGGATGACTCTAAATCACAGTCCGGATACGTATTTCTCTTGAACGGAGTAGTAGTTAGTTGGAGGATTTCCAAAGAACCTGTGGTGGCTGGATCAACGACGGAGGCAGAATATGTTGCTGCTTCAGAAGCGGCGCAGGAAGCGGTTTGGATGAAAGAGTTCATTACGGAACTAGGTGTGGTTCCCAGTGCGTTAGACCCGATGGTGATCTATTGTGACAATAATGGAGCCATAGCCAACGCAAAGGAACCGAGGTCTCACAAGAATTCCAAGCATATTAAGCGCCGGTTTCACTCCATCCGCGAGCATGTCAAGGATGGAGATATAAAGATTTGTAAAGTACACACGGACCTAAATGTAGCAGATCCGTTGACTAAAGTTCTCCCTAGGGCAAAACATGATCAACACCAGAACTCCATGGGTGTTAGATTGATCACTATGTGAACTAGATTATTGTCTCTAGTGCAAGTGGGAGACTGAAGGAAATATGCCCTGAGAGGCAATAATAAAGTTGTTATTATGGATTCCTTATATATGATAGATGTTTATTTTACATTCTAGAATTGTATTGATCGGAAACATCAATACATGTGTGTTTAATAAACAAAAAGGGTTCCTAGTTATGCCTCTCATATAGACTAGCTTGTTGATTAACAAGATGATCAAGGTTTCCTGATCATGGACATTGGATGTTGTTAATAACAAGGTCACACCATTGGTGGAATGATGTGATGAACATTCATCCGAAGTATAGCATTATGATCAAGTCATTATGTTTATATTGCTATAACATCATACGAAGTAATCTTTATCCTTAGACCATGAGATCATGTTAATTGCTAACACCGGAAGAGTATCTTGATAACATCAAACGTCACACCGTAACAGGGTGACTATAAAGATGGGTTCAGTACTACGAAGGTGTTATGTTGAGGCTCATGGATCAAGAGTGGAATTTGTCAATCCCGATGACGGATAGATATACTCTGGGCCCTCTCGGTGATATCACACTGAGGTAGCTTGCAAGCAAGTGATGTGATCACTAGAATGTTATATCACGGGAACGAGAAAAGAGTGCATGTCGGTAACGAGATCAAACTAGGTATGGAGATACCGATGATCGAATCTCAGACATGTAATATATCGAGAGACAAAGGGATTTAGTTACAAGCGTTAAAGGTTCTCACGATCACAGAAGTCATCGTTGAATGTGTAGGAGTTAGTATGGATCTCCAGGTTCCGCTGCTGATTATTGATCGGAGAAGGGTCTCGATCATGTCTGCATTATTCGCGAACCGTAGGGTGCCACACTTAAGAGTTACCGGACACCATTTTGGAGCACATATGTTTCAGACAAAAGAATTGAAAAGCGCAGGAATTGTTTCAATAGAAACCGGAAATTGTTTCGGGTGAAATTGCAGAAAGTGGTTCTGCATGTGATATTGAAATATTGCAAGGGGCTATATGTGAATGTTTGTTAATTAAATTAATTAACAAAATTCTGAATAAATTTAATAAAAAAAGTTTTATTAAATGAGAGAGCATTAAACTTGGAGAAATTTAATGCATTTAAAGTGGAGACTTTAAAAGGGAATGTGAAGAGGCATTTTAATGTGGAGGGGTTACCACCACATGAATGGAGGAGGTGAGGGGTCTCCCTCCCATGCGCCGGCCATGGAGAGAGGGGGCACCCCCCTCCTCCTATAAAAGGCCACCCATTCTCTCCTTCATCCACACACCTCCTTGTGAAGGATCTCTCTCCCCCTCTAGAATTATTCCCCCATGGTCTCGGATTAGCGAGATACATGTTCCCGGTGGCATTTCGTCTGGAAGGAGTTGCTGCTTCCACTGGATCACTAGAGCAAGGAGGTGGAGGTTGTCCGGTGGCTTGAACGTGTGTGCGAGTGCGGATGCGCTACTGAGTTGCGGCGCTCGGAATTCCTCACGATCTTGAGATCGGCAAGTGTACGACTACATCAACCACGAGTTCCTACTCGTTAACAAAACTTGTTGTCTTCGAGGCTAAGTTCTCGTTGGATGTATGTCCACCCGTTGCTTTGTATCTAGTAGATAGATCTTGGCGTGTAGTTCACACCGTAGGAGTTTTTTTTGTTTTCTATGCTGCGGACCCAACAAAAGCGTCCATGGGTGAGCCCATTTTCCTTACTGCCTCAAGCTGGTTTAAATGCTGAGTATTGTCCATTGTTGTGGTCCTACAACTCAAGTAAAAATTAGTACAATGAAATTAAATAACTAAAATTAAAGTGACTTATAGCGCTAGGCTCCCCAGCAACGATGCCAGAAAATAGCTTGATGACTGCAAGTGCACAAATCGTTTATAGCTAGTTTTGAAATAAAGATATCGATCCCACAGGGAGCAGTAGGCAAAAGACTAAAATGATTTTAACTATAACTAAGAGAAGTACTTAAGAGATAACTTTAAGATGCAAGATAAGTAGAGTTGTTTTGGGGTTTTTGGTTGAACAACGTAATTTAAAGTAAAGCAAAACTTCAAGCAGAAAGTAAGAATCACGTGTGTAATAGAACTTTGGAACTACAATAGGGAAAATGCATTCTCAAGGAAAAGTAGATACACCTATAGAAATTTAGACTAAGTAATTGAGAGTATTATAACGAATATTCTCATAATGTGTATGTATGTGAGAGGAGCTCCATATATGGACGATTTGCCAGCAACCGTTGCACACATCGTCCTCATAACCACAGTAGACAGTAACCGACAACCATCGCATTACCGTGCTATTAAGGGATTTCTCCCGTGGCATGGACATGGCTTGATGAGTTCTTCTTGATTCCCCAAGTTAGTACGTAAAGAATGACAACAGTTTTATAGTCACAGTAAGTATTATCATCCCTCCGTCTACTAACAAGTAATCCCCTTCATCGAGTCCCCATAAGAGGCAAATATTAAGGAGGTGCACAAATCCCAATATCAAGATGAAGACAATTAACACATACACATAATGATGTATAACATAATAATCTCTATCTCATCTCAGTCATATGCTAGGGTTTCTCCATAACCCCAAGAACTAGAGATCTACTCAGACATGGAGGCAATCAACATCATTACAATAGTAATGGAAACGATCATAGATGAATAGTACTTGTATAAATCCATAATGAGTACAGGAATTACAACAAGATCTAGATAAGATGTAGATGGGATGGATGGAGATGGTGGTGATGTAGTGGTGGTTGATGAAGATCGATGCCTTAGCCTCCTGGATCTGCGCAGGGCGAAGATGGATCCCTGGCGGATGAGTTCCCCCTCTAGATGCCTTCCGAAGATGAGGTTTTCGTGATTTCTGGGTGTTCTCTATGGCGTCTCCCCGAACCAATCACACGGGATGAAACTATTTGACGAGACGGGGGCGGCACCAACTATACGACCGGAGTTATACGGCTAGAAAAGTTGCTCCGGTCGTATAGTTGGTCGTTGGACTCTCTTCCTCCCTTGTTCGCTCCTGGTTTTCTTCTAGTATTATTACTATTTCCCAAATAAGCGATTTACGTCATTTTTGACTCCTTTTCTCCACAGTACAACTGCTCCAAGAATTGTATCCATCATCTGTCCTGATCCTGATGAAAACAGACATAAAATGGGCGCGTGAGCACCGTAAAGTACCAAGATCTTACATCTACAATGCAAAAATAATAATATAAAACATGATGCAAATATGAACTTATTAGTACAACGTAGTCGTCCAATCATGGATCATAGGTTTTCACCTTGAAAAAAATCTTTGCTTACAAAACAATGCCTTCAACAAGCCATTGTCAAGCAGAACCAATTAAAACCAGATCTTGTATTTTCACCCTGCAAGGTAAGACTTTGAACGTATCCTCTGCTATTTCCCCACTTACAATATCGCTACTCCAAGTCATCAATCACCAAGCCAGGTCCTCATCAACACAAAGACTTAAACCACCATTATTAGACCCCATCCCATCGCTTTCATGACATTCTCCGTATTTGACTTCACCATGGAACATCAAAGATGTGTCCTATGATGGTAACATACAGGAGAACTTTGTAACGCTCTCTATAAAACCAAAGGGTCAAGAAAAACATAGGTACACACGACCAAATTCTATCTAATCTAGCAATCTCTAGGCAATGCACCCTTGAGTTCATCGGCGGAGCCTTCTGGAACTCGCCTCTATAGGCCAGATCAACTAGAGCAGGCATCAAGAAGATCTTCATCTCTGTGCGGAAGTTACCTTATGACCGCCATATTTTTTTCAGGCCGATATAGCAGTCCCCACACCATAGGCCGGCTTCGGTGAACGGAAGAAGCGGGTCAACCTCCAGCCCTTGCGAACCCATGACAAGTAAGGACTTTGCTACATTTAGGGCATTCTACATATTGAAATTCCTCGTGGGCGTTCCCACCAACAACCCAACGACTCTTCCCCAAGTCTCGCACCTAACATTGCGATGTTTCCCTCCTAATCACTACATGATAAAATCCAGCTAATCTCTAAAAAATAAATCTACAACATGTCCCTTTCTCCCACACATGTCCAAGCAATTCTCCAAATGCTAATCACTAAGGGATAAAAGTGCTGCTGTTATACGAATTAAATTCTAAAATTTGAAAATTCAAAATGTTTTGTATGTTAAACTGTTTATCCGATTTAGTATCCATTTTCATCGTGTAACTAGTCATGACCAGATCTTTAAAAATAGATCCTATGTTCATATATTTCAAAAAAAATATTCAGACCTAAAAGTTATCCACATGTAACACATGAGTTATCCATGATGTACTATGTAAGTTACTCACTAGGTAACACGTAAGTTACCACACTATGAACGGTTATGTTTCTGAATTTTTCTATGCATGCAAAAAATAGAAATGTGAAATCCTCTGATTTAAGATTCGTTTTCACCGTGTCGATGATGACAAAAAATCAGTACGCTAACACCTAGATTACCACGTCCTAATAAAGTTAGTCTATCCCACATATAATTAACTTAAAATAGTGATAACCAAGATTAAAATACAGTGACCCACAATTATCCTAGCAATTGTACAAAAGTTATCCATAGAAATAAACAAAAGCTATCCATGACATTATACAACAATTAGCCACATGATTAGGTTTTAGTTACCATGGTTACATCATAGTTACCCATAGAGAAATTGAAAAATCCACATGAAAAAATGACCTACACCTTTCTTGCATAAGGATATAAAATGTTAAGGTTAATTACATCACCCAACACCCACCAACACTAAGTTATATTGTACACACATAATGAAATTTTTATAAATTATAAACCACCCGTATAGTGGCTTGGCTTTGTCACCCGCCGCTGCTCTCGTGGCATACGGCAACTTAACCTCGAAAGGCTACCGCGTCAAACATCAAGCATAATTTTTTAAAAGAATTAAATCTAAACTGTTTTCCATATGATATATAAATTGGTGTCTTACGCCCCATCCAACCCCATCGTTCTAAGTTGTAGTAAATAAACGTAACGTGTAACTAGTAGTCTAGCAGATCGGCTTCATCGTCCGTCATCGCTACCGTGGCGTACGGGTGACGAAGCCTCAATGGGTGTTAGGGTTGCATTGACGAGGGATTAAGCCTCGGTACCCTAGCACATAGACTACCTTATCCCAATTAACCTAGCTCGTAGCTCACATTTTATTAAGAGTAAAATCCACCGTAGGTACCTAAACTTGGCACCCTTTTTCGTATGGTCACCGACCTATTCCTGACTCATGGTCACTGAATACGGTGGTTATTTCATTACGGTCACTAGGCCTCTATACATCAGCGTATTCGCTGATGTGGCATGCTTTGACCGGTCTACAACTATAATATTTACGCAAGAATGCCATTCGACTAAAAATATTTGGCTTATGCCCCTAGGATCACCTAGCAGCCTCTTTGCAAACATTATATTTGGAAAATCAATCAACAAAGAGGACACACGGGTCAGCCTCTACTTAACTACTAATAGAGTGGGATTAACCCACTAACTCCACGAACAGAGGAGCCCCGTGTTAGATGCGTATGGCCGCCGAGATCCGACCGTCCCTGGTCTCTGCTTTGGCCTTTGTGAAAGACCATGTGGGCTCCCATGTGTGGTTTTGATAATTAATGACAATCTTTATGGACTAATGTTTGTATTAAGTTGCACTTGTTGGATTTGTCCATTGGCAACGCTTGGAGCATGTGTTGACTTCAAGGTTGATGAATTGAAGAAGAAGATGTGTTGTGTAATCTCAAGATGCGCCATCTCTAGAAGATCTTATGTTTGATGCTTGCCATCTTCGGCGTGTTGGGTTTGTAGCATAGAAAACAAATAATTTCCTACGATGGAAACTATATGCCAAGATCTATCTACTAGATACAAGCAACAGGTGGATATGCATCCACAGAGAACTTACCCTCGATGACAACAAAGCTTTGTTAACGAGTTGGAACTCGTGGATGATGTTATCGAATGCTTGCCGATCTCAAGATCGTGTAGAAGTCCTAGCGCCACAAATCAGCAGCGCATCCTTCCTCGCACACATGTTCAGGCCACCGAACAACCTCCACCTCCTCGCTCCAGCTAATCAGCGGAAGCAGCAACTCCTTCTAGAAGAAATGCCATCGAGAACATGTATCTCGCTAATCCGAGACCATGGGGGAATATATCTAGAGGGGGAGAGAGATCCTTCACGAGGAGGTGTGCTTTGTGAGAGAGGAGAGGGGGCCTTTTATAGGAGAGGGGGCTTCTCCCCACCCCATGGCCGGTGCCCATGGGGAGGAAAATATCATTTTGCGGCCCGAAAGTTAGGGCGCCCAGGCAACACGGTACCCAAGTTGCTTGTAATCAGCCGCGGCGACTACAGTTGACACGCCAAATACTCAGAGGGTCTTTTTCGGCACAAATTCAACTTTACATTTTAATACAAAATATTAGGCTAACGGCCATCAAGTTGGGGCCCCTTTGTTAGTTCTCGCCGTTATGTCGCTCCCATCGCTTAGGTGTCAATTAGGCTTGCAGTGTTGGCACCTGCATCCATTACGCGTCTTCTTCTTCCCTGGAGCGGCAATCTATGTGGCGTCACAACCATGGCGTGGAGCTGGGACGTGGACGGACCTGCTCGACCCCGCTCTCCTTCCTGTAGGCTTGCAATGTTGGCGCCTGCATCCATTATGCGTCTTCTTCTTCCCCGGAGCGGCAATCTGTGGTCGCGGCCATGGTGCGAAGCTGGGACGTGACGAACCTGCTCGGCCCCGCTCTCCTCCCCATCCCAATTCAGAGCTCACCCTCACTATGGATGCACCCATGGCACGGTACGGGGACGAGAATTGGTTCCCGGTGAGATCTGTCACCGTGTCGACCATGCTCAGTTCTGTTTTCCTCCTCCAGAATCCTAGCTCGCCATCACCGTGGTTGCACCCGCACCAATTCTTCCACCTCTGCCGAGATCTTTGTGGTAGCTCAAGTTCTGCCATGTTGGACCTGTAAGCGAATTTGGAGTTGGGCGGCGGCAACCCGTTGTTGAACCTCGAAGGAATTTGCTGAAGACTGTGTGCCGCTCCAAGGTCTTCGGCTGATGCCTTCGACTTGTGCCAACGTCCACCGCTGATGTGAGATCATTTAGTTACTTCAATACAAAATTTTGACCAATTTAACTTGTTGATGTAATCCTTGACAATTATAATATAATCAAGCACTAGAAATATTTTGTAGTGTGCATGAGCATGATCAGTAATATAATTGAACACTAGAAATTTTAAGGCACTCCATATAAAGGAGTAGATTAATATAGAAGGTTCACCAGAGACACCTAGGATATATTGTCTTACATGCCACACACAGGTAATAATTAACTAAAACAAAATAAAAGCAAGGGCGGCAGCAGGAGGCCGGGACACGGAGACGCCTAGCAAGGTAGGGGCATTAGCAGGAGGCAGGGACAACCTAGTCGTTGGGATACAGGCTAGTCCTGACATAATCCCGGAGGAATTTGCCGAAGGCTGCGTGCCGTGGCAAGGTAGTCGGCCTATGGCTTCTGCCTCCGCCTCTAGCAATGCCCACCGCGTGCTGGATCATGCTATCGAGGTCTACGTTGATTGCTCTCCCACAGAATGGGCAAAATAGTCTCCCCTACGGCAGAAATGATTAACCCACACCGTAACCGCCTCAACACGTAGCGGCTCTTGTTGTCCCTGGATTCCTTGTTATCATCCACCTCATCATCATCCTCCTGTTGATTTTTAAGAATATAACTTAGAACTCATATATATGATTGAATTGTATTACAACTCAAGAATTAACAACATGTATATGTAAGACAGTATATACGTGGATATCAAAGAGAAAGCATCTCAGCAATAGTTTGATAAGTTCATATATCATTTCATCTCAACACAATGACAATTAATCGCATCAAAGTGTATGTAGAATAAATCTAGGGGCCTCATAAGTTTCTTAAGGGATGGAGTGGGCAAACCAAGTAACAATTTCACAACCTATAATGTTCTTATACATCGCCCCAGGTTCGCTAACTCATCCCTAAAAAAACTGACACCAATGTGTCTGCCTCTCTTTGGGGAAAAATTTGAATCATTGGCTACAATAAGAAATTGAAATATAATCGTACAAAACAATATTCAGGGATATACATAGGTACAAAAACAAGCCTAAATATTGTAATTATAAATAAAAAAACCAAATAATTATTCTTTAGGTACATGTTAAAAATACTTATGATCAAAACCATTCATATACATATGCATCATACAAATCATGCAAAGATCAGAAACAATTCAAGGATCATATATGTAGTTCCATATGAGAATAAATCAAGGGCCTCATAATTTGTTTCGGAGATGGAGTTGGAGAACCAAAGTACCAACAGCACAACCTATATGGTTTGTGTGCATTGCTGCCTCAGGTTCACCAACCCATCCCTAAAACACGACACCAGCATATGTGTCTCCCCTTGAACTCTTTTGGGGCAAATTTCAATCATCGGCCTCGGTGACAAACTAAAATGTAATTTTTATACACTATGAATGCATGGAATGGATAATTCAAATATCATAGTTCTATGAATGTAGAATAAAGATTGCGGCCTCATAGGTTTCTTCAGGGATGGCGTAAGCGAACCAAGTAACAATTGCACAACTTATATTGATATTGTACATGACCCCAGGTTTGCTAACTCATCCCTGAAAAAATCTGACACCAATGTGTCTGCCTCTCTTTGGGGCAAATTTGAATCATTGGCCACAATAAGAAATTGAAATGTAATTGTACAAAACAATATTCAGGGATATACATATGCATCATACGACGCTTTCATAGATCAGAAACAATACAAAGATTATATATATAGGTTCCATATGAGAAAAAATTTAGGGCCTCATTTTTTTCAGAGATGGAGTCGGAGAACCAAAATACCAACAGCACAACCTATATTGTTTATGTGCATTGCTGCCTCAGGTTCACTAACCATCCCTAAGAAAATGACACCATCAGATTCCCTTGCACTATTTTGGGGCAAAATTGAATCATTGGGCTCAGTAAGGAATAGAAATGTAATGTTATAGGCATGTTGTGTATCGAAATCAACACTCAACTAGCAAACTCAACTAGATGACAGATGAGTAGATTGGGGTTTTGTGACTAGACGGATTGGGGTTTCGTGACTAGATGGTAGATGCATCAATCGTCCGATCGAACCAGATATATACTACCCTACTTCAAGAGCAAAAGAATTTGTACACGATTGAGAAAATCCTATGTATGAATAGAGAAATATGTGGCTGCGACTAGAGAAGCTAGCAATATAGTACCTCGGACTCCTCATCAGGGACCTCCTTCTCGAACTCGTCATTCTCCACGATTGCGTCGAAGATTTCTTGGACGGTGATGGGGTCATTGATGTAGAGCACCGGATTGCCTCCGCCTGCCGCCTGCCCCCATCCAGATCTACCGCTGGCACCATGACATTGTCAGCCACGATGTTGTCAGCCACCTGCTTCTCGACGGCAACGACTACTGGCTGGACGGATGAGCTCGAACCCTCGACGGCGCGGCGACGAGCGGCGTTCGTGCCCGGAGAAAACGCCTCCGCCTGCTTGGCGACGATTGATGGCCCAAAATATATCGAGCTCGTTGGGGAACCCCAAGAGGAAGGTATGATGAGCACAGCAGCAAGTTTTCCCTCAGTACGAAACCAAGGTTATCAATCTAGTAGGAGCAAGGAAACACCCCAAAGGTGTTGCTAGCTGAGCCTTGGCAGGGCGCACTACCGGTGCCAGGAGCAACATGGAGACCTACACAACACAACCATAGAACTTTGCCCCCAACTTGCGATGAGGTTGTCAATCTCACCGGTTTTGATAAAAACAAAGGATTAAACGTATCGAATGGAAGAAAGTAATAGTTTGTAGAAAATAAACACAAAGCAGTAAACAGTTTGATTGTAGATTGAATGTAAAAGAAAGGACCGGGGTCCATAGTTCACTAGAGGTGGCTCTCATTAAGATAGATAACATGCTGGGTGAACAAATTACAGTGGGGCAATTGACAAACATCGAGAAAGCATACAAGCATATACTAATCATCTTGACTCCTTTGAGATTCGATTGGGAATTACAACATTATACATAGACCGCCATCCAACTGCATCTATGACTAATAATCCACCTTCAGGTTATCATCCGAACCCCCTCTAGTATTAAGTTGCAAGCAACAAATAATTGCATTACGAATTGCGTGTAATGTAAACAATAAAATTGTTCTATGAATAAAGGATTGTTGTTTTCTCCCTAGTAGCAACAACACATCTAGTACCTTAGAGATTTCTGTCACTTCCCTAGATTACTAGAGGCATGAACCCACTATCGAGCATAAATAGTAACTCTTGGAGTTGCTAGCATCTACTTGGCCAAGATAGCTACTAACAACGGAAAGCATGCAAGATCAAAAATAACAAAGACAAGATAGAATCAATAATCAATCTGAAATAACATCTCAATATCCATCGGATCCCCACAAACACAACATGTAGGATTACAAATAGATGATCTTGATCATGAACGGAGCTCACAAGATCTAGACATGATAGCACAAAGGAGGAGAACCAGCCATCTAGCTACTACATGGACCCGTAGTCCAAAGATGAACTACTCACGCATCACACCGGAGGCTTGCATGATGATGAAGAAGGCCTCTAGGGTAAAATCCCCTCTCTGGTAGGGTGCCGGGAAGAGCTTTAGATCCCTTCCGATCGAGGGATGGATACGACGGCGGCTACAGACTCTTTCGTGGATCTTTGATCGGGTACTTAGGGTTTCCGTATTAGAGGAAATATATAGGCGGAAGGAGAGGCCGAGGGGGTGCCTGGGCTGGCCACACCACCCCCTGGTGCGGCCAGGCCTGGCCCGCATGGCTAGGTGGTGTGGCCACCCCCTGGTGCCACTCTGTCTCGTATTCTGGCTCCGCGTGTCCCTCGGTGAAAAACTGACTTTGGCTTTTGTCTCGTCCAATTCCGAGAATATTCATTTTCTAACTTTCCTGGAACCAAAAATAGCAGAAAACAGGCAGCTGGCACTGTGGCTCTTGTTAATAGGTTATTCCAAGAAATCATATGAAAAGTACTCCAAAGTGTGGACAAAGCATAAGAAAGTAGATAAAACCAAGCATGGAACATCAAAAATTATAAATACATTTGGAATGTATCAACGACCGAGCCATCTGTTGCTTCGCCTCTGGCTCGTCTCTGCGCATACGCTTCTTGGTGCACCTAGGGAAGGAGGTAGTGCAAGCGAAGGAGCTTCGACGCACGCAGTAGGTGCATATTGGGGTTTTGGGACTAGACATATTGGGGGGAAATGACACGAGCACATGGAAGAAGAAGGTCGAGCGGGTTTATAAACACCGGACAGTTCGTAGTCCTCGAGTGGACATGTGTGGTGGGCGGGGGGCGGTGGGGCTACCACGATCTCCACCTTTTTTTGGGTTCCCTTTTTTTGAAATAGCCACGATCTCCACTTTAGAGTTGCATTGAAAATACACTCATGGCAGACCTCGATTCCACTACATGCAAGTGGCGCGGAACCAATTACTTGCGGTAGGGCCCAGTTGGAAGTGAGATTGAGAGTGCGGCGTAAAAATGGGATATGTCTTATTAAAATCAAGTGGCAATAAATTGCAGCGTTTCATTGACAACCGTGCACTCGATGACCCCGTTGCCCTGTGCATGTGTTGTAGTAGCAGTAATAGCCTTTGCAGACTAGATTAAATGTGACATGACCACTCGACGACTTTTTCCATGGACAACATCGTGTTCCTTCTTGTAGAAGTCTCGCTGAGGGAGACGTCCGTGCTGTCTCACGCTGTAGTGTGAAGGGCACGACGTGTGCAACAATCATCGTTGGATCACACAGGATCAACGGTTGGTGCGCATGATCCACGTGACAACCGTGACAACCAATCAGGGCGTAGCAGACAGAGTGAGCATAGGTTTGGGCTTCTACGAAAGAGAGAGAGAGAGAGAGAGAGAGGGCAAAACTGAGTAGTATCAAAAAACCAAGGGCAAAACTGAGTAGTATAAAAATTGAAAGTGAGTGTCTTGTACAATGAAATACATCGTGCCATACATCAAATTATGCCAAGATAGATCCACTAGAGTTTATTGCATGTGTGTTCTTCTCATAAACCACATATGGATCAGCCAGAGTCATTGCATGTGTGTTCTTCTCATGAACCACACATGGATCCACCAGTGTCATTGCATGTCTGTTCTTTTCTTGAACCACAGCTAGAGTCATTGCATGTCTGTTCTTTCAACAAATGACATATGGATCCACCAGTGTCGTTAGATGTGTGTTCTATTCATGAACCACACCCAGTGTCATTGCATGTGTGTTCTTCTCACAAACCACATATGGATCCACCAGTGTCATTGCATGTCTGTTCTTTTTATTAACTACAGCTAGAGTCATTGCATGCCTGTTCTTTCCACAAACCACATATGGATCCACCAGTATCATTGGATGTGTGTTCTTTTAATGAACCACAGCTAGAGTCATTGCATGCGTGTTCTTCTCACAAACCACATAAGGATCCACCAGTCATTGGATGTGGGTTCTTTTCATGAACCACACCCAATGTCATTGCATGTGTGTTCTTCTCACAAACCACACATGGATCCACTAGTGTCATTGCATGTCTATTCTTTTCACAAACCACACATGGATCCATGATACGTTGCAAACGTATCTATAATTTTTGATGTTCCATGCTTGTTTTATATCTACTTTCTTATGGTTTGTCCACACTTTGGAGTATTTTTCTACACTTTCTAGGACTAACCTATTAACAAGATGCCACAATGCCAATTGCCTTTTTTCTGCTGTTTTTGGTTCCAGGAAAGTCAGAAAATGAATATTCTCGAAATTGGACCGGACAAAAGCCAAAGTCGATATTTTATCAGAAGACTCACGGAGCCGAAGATGAGACGGAGAGGGGCCAGGGGCTGGCCACACCACCTGGTGGCACGGCCCAGGCCAGGCTGCGCCAGGGGGTGGTGTGGACCCCTCCGGCACCCCCTCGGTCTCCCCTCTCGCTTATAAGAGCCTCCCGATGCAAAAACCCTAAAGAATCAAGCCTCTAGAGACGAAAAGTTCCGCAGCACCACCGCCACCGAAGGGGAGATTCGGGGATAGAAAGTCTCTGTTCCGACACCCTACCAGGGCGGGGAAGTGCCCCCGGAGCCATCTCCATCGATCTCCACCACCATTGCTGATTCCCATGATGAGGAGGGAGTAGTTCTTTCTTGAGGCTAAGGGTTCTACAAGTAGCTATGTGTTGATCTCTCTCTCTATGCATGATCATATTGTGATCATGAGCTTTGTAATCAAGTAGATGTACCTTGCTACTCAAGTGCTTTAATAGATCTCTGCTCTCCCCATGTGTGTGAAAGTGACAGTGTGCACACCATGGTGGCACTTAGGCTAGAGATTACAAATAATTGTTATGAGTTATATTTGGAGTTAGATGTCTCTATGAAATTGTGGTGTTTGTTGGAACCATCTAGTGCTCAAGGTGACAGTGTGGGGTTTTCTAGATGGGAAAGGCTTACTTTGAGGTGTGCTGTTATAGCCCTACCATGGATTAGAGTGTCCAACCGGAGAGTAGTTCAAAGTAGTATCATGAAGATAATATATTTATATGAGTGTTCACTAGTGAAACTATGATCCATAGGCCTTGTTTCTAAGCATTGAAACACTGTTTGCAACTAGATCTGTTACATGTTTGCTTGCTTCCATCTTTATTTTAGTTTGCCTTTAGTCTCTTCCACGCCATCAAGCTATTTTCTGTCACCGTTGTCTTATATCCATACCACTTGTATTTTACTATCTCTTCGCCGAACTAGTGCACATATACACCTGACAAGTGTATTGGGTGTGTTGGGAACACAAGAGACTTCTTGCATCTTGATTGCAGGGTTGCTTGAGAGGGAATACCTTTGACCACTTCCTCCCTGAGTTCGATAAACCTTGGGTAATCCACTTAAGGGAAAACTTGCTGCTGTTCTACAAACCTCTACACTTGGACGCCAACGAATATCTACAAGAATAGAAGTGCATAGACATCAAGCTATTTTCTTGCGCCGTTGCCGGGGAGGTAAGGTAAAAGGTACTCACATCCTTCGGTGTGAGTGCTCGAAGTTATTTCCTTTAGATTCTGCAATTTTATCTTTTTGTTTCTTGTTTTCACTAGTTAGGCTTAATGGAAAACAACAACAAAATTAGAGAGCTTTATAGTATTTATCTTGAGTTAGGACATGAAGTGTTTGAAGAGAAAATTAAAAAACCTATGGAACTTTATTTGCATGGTAATAGGAATGTTGTTAGTATGAATTCTTTGGACACCATTATTGCTAAAGCTATGGAAAAGTCTAAGCTTGGGGAAACTAGTTTTTATGAAGATGATCTTTTTAGTTCCCCAGCTTTGGAAGATAGCTATTATATTGCTTATGATGATACAAAACCCCCAATATATGATGATTACAATGATGAATATTATATTTTCAGTCCACCTACTATTGAGGAGAAAATTAATTATGATTACAATATGCCTCCTATATTTGATGATTATGGTGATGAGAATAATAATGATAGCTATTTTGTTGAATTTTCTCCCACTACAATTAATAAGAATGACTATGTTTATGTGGGGAATATTAATTCTTTTATGCATGTGGCTCATGATAAGAATGTTTTACGTGATAGTTATATTGTTAATTTTATTCATGATGCTACTGAAAGTTATTATGAGAGAGGGAAACATGGTTTTATCTGTCTCAACAATATTAAGTTTCCCCTCTTTATGTTGAAAGTCTTGAAGTTGCACTTGTTTTGCTTTCCTATGCTTGTTGCTTTGTGCTTTCATGACTTGTTTCTTTATAAGATTCCTATGCATAGGAAGTGGGTTATACTTAAATGTGTTTTGAATTTGCTTCTTGATGCTCTCTTTTACTTCAATTCATATTTCCTATGTGAGCATCTTCTCAAACTATCATGCCTAACTTAAAGGCGTTAATGAAAAGTACTTATTGGGAGATAACCCAAAAGTTTTAGATGAGTCTTGGAAGTTATTACCTCTGTAATAACCGCTCCTTATCCTTTTTATTTGCTTTTTGTGCCAAGAGTAACCTCTAATGAGATAGAAGTAATGATTGGGAAAGTTGATGTCCCGAAACAGATTTTTGTGCTTCACCGTACAAATTCGTGTAAAATCTCTGAACGTCTTTTTGAGGCGTGAATTTTTTTTTGTTCTGTCCCAGGTTGTTATCTAACTTTCGTTGGTTCAACACTTTCTGATTTGAGCAACAGAAGGTTTTCGAAAAAATTCGTCTTTACCTGCTGGTCTGTTTTGACAGATTTCTGCCATTATTTGCATTTGCTTCTTGTTGGTTCCTTTTTGAGTTCTCTTTGGGGAATTGAACTTTTTGAGGGAAGTGCTACATTAGCTTGTGTTTTAATGGAAATTTCATTGGTATTGAAACTGAACCCAAAGACTTATTATCTTGAGTGCACTAATGTTTCTAATAAAGATTATGTGAAGTTTTGTATGATGGAAAAATTTCAGGTGTATGGAGAGAATGATGTAATGTGATGAAGAATGGACTAAAGCTCAAGCTTGGGGATGCCACGCGTGTCATCCCAAGAAATATCCAAGAAGTACAGGCATCAAAGCTTGGGAATGCCCAAGGCATCCCCTTCTTCATCAATAAAAATCCCAGGTTTCTTCCAAACACTTCATTTTTATTGTTTCATGCACAATTGTGTTGTTCTTGGAGCGTCTTTTTTTTTGTTTTTGGTTATTCGTTTTCTTGGTTTTCTTAGTTTGCTTGAGTAAATTGGTTGGACCCCCCTTTATACATTGGTTTTCAAATAGTTTGGTTTGGTTTGGAAAAGAGTAGGAAAGTTCATGCTTAAGTGGTAAAAGGAGCTTCTTTTTGACTGTGGCCTATGCTTTGTCATGTCATGCTTGATATTGTTTTGGCTTTATGCTTAGTGATATTTTCTGTAGCATGACATGTTATAAACAATTGAGATTGCTTAATGTTCCTTGAAAAAATCATGTGTTGTTTTAGCATATTAAAGCATAGTATTGTGGTATTCTCCTTTGATGCTTTATTTGGGTTGACTTGGCACATGCTCACACCATGTTATGAGTATTCCAAGTCACCAGAGCCTTTATGATCCTTTAGTTTTCGACTTGTAATATCACTTTATGCTTTAATTAATGATGTTTTGTCGCTTTGCATGATTATGGCCATTATTGCTCTCTTAGTTGGTTGCTCCTAGTCTTTTGCTAGCCTCCATAACCAAGTATGAGTTCCACTCATGCATCCAACTCCAAATAAAACCAAGTTATTCCAAAGAGTCCACCATACCTACCTATTAGCATCTGCTATTCCATATATATTCTTGTTTTTATCTACCTTTCGAATTAAACTTGTTATGAGAAAATTGGTGATTAAAGCTCTCACAAACTTGATGGCACACTTTACTATTCTTGCCCTTAATAAACTTGAACCATTGTGTCGACTATGTTGTATATGCTTGCACTTATATGTTGGAGATTAGCAAAACCATGATGTCATGGGGAACACTTTCAACATTGCACTTGTACTTTGTACCTAGTTGATATCATCTCTTTTGTCTATGGATGTCATCGGTGTGAAATGAAAGGGGAGCTTGTAAGTCCATGGAGTTATGTATGTGTGTTAGAGAAATGCTTGGGTTGCCGGTCAAATCCATGTTGTCATGGTGGAAACCTGCAGCGTAACCATAATGAGCTGTCTATGAAGCATTCTTCTTATAAAAAAAGAGTCAGATATTGAGGAAAAAAAGAGAAAAGGAAAAAAAGAGATATGAGAAAAGAGGAAAGAGAGAAAAAAAGCACCATTTTCCCATGGTAAATAAGAAGATTGCTGAGATGCTTGTTGTCTGCTTGCCTTGTCATTTTGATATGGGGATTCTTCCGTATCATCGGGCAAGGGGTACCCCGTTGGCGGTTCTCTATGATACACATGTACTTACTATGACAAGAACTTACCGGTAACTAAACTTGAGTAGCATGAGGAGCGGCCCTCGTATTCAACGAACATGAGATTTCCAACTTATACTTTGTCAAGCATATACTCCATAGTTTGTTCACTTTAACCTTAATCACTTCAAGATGCTTATGATAGGGGCAATGAGATCTGAAAGCTAACAAGTACCATAATTTTTGGAAGCTCTTTATGAAACTTGAATATCTACTTCCTTCTATGAAGGCCTTTCTTCCACTTTCATATTGAGTCTCCACCTTCTATCTTTATGCACCTATTTTTAGAGCATAGTGGCCATTCTTAGTTCTATGTGCATTGTCCCAAGACTTGTTGAGTGATGCATAACTTTGATATTGCTTGTTTTAAACTATTTGTATCTAGTCACTCTTATGAACTTTGAAGGTGTCCTATGCATTTATGTTTGCTACTCTATGAGGGACAAGCTGAATGCCACTGTGCTATGTTTTCTTTATGTGAAACAAACAAACGTCTTGCAAAGCATTGTTATTCATGAATCTTTTGTTTGTGCCTTTTCATGTTGCAACATAGTTGCTTTGTCTTATTGTTAGAACTTTATCTTTCATGTTTTGATTGAAGTACTATGATCCCAGCTATCAATGTTTTACAAATACTTTGATCAAGTTTATGATGGTGCATGTCACCTCAAAATTATTCTTTCTTTTTATCACTTACCTACTCGAGGACGAGCAGGAGTTAAGCTTGGGGATGTTGATACGTTGCAAACGTATCTATAATTTTTGATGTTCCATGCTTGTTTTATATCTACTTTCTTATGTTTTGTCCACACTTTGGAGTATTTTTATACACTTTCTAGGACTAACCTATTAACAAGATGCCACAGTGCCAGTTGCCTATTTTCTGCTGTTTTTGGTTCTAGGAAAGTCAAAAAATGAATATTCTCAGAATTGGACCGGACAAAATCCAAAGTCGATATTTTACCGGAAGAGTCACGGAGCCAGAAGATGAGACAGAGAGGGGCCAGGGGCTGGCCACACCATGTGGTGGCGCGGGCTAGCCCTGGCCACGCCACCAGGTGGTGTGGGCCCCTATTCCACCCACCTACCTTGCCTCTTCGCCTATAAGAGGGTCCCGATGCAAAAACCCTAAAGAGCCCAGCCTCCAGCGATGAAAAGTTCCGCAGCGCCGCCGCCACCAAAGGGGAGATTTGGGGGATAGAAAGTCTCTGTTCCGGCACCCTACCAGGGCGGGGAAGTGCCCCCGGAGCCATCTCCATTGACTCCACCACCATCTCCATCACCGTTGCTGGTTCCCATGATGATGAGGGAGTAGTTCTTCCTCGAGGCTAAGGGCTCTACCGGTAGCTATGTGTTCATCTGTCTCTCTATGCATGATCATATTGTGATCATGAGCTTTGTAATCAAGTAGATCTACCTTGCTACTCAAGTGCTTTAATAGATCTCTGCTCTCCCCATGTGTGTGAAAGTGACATCGTGCACACCATGGTGGCACTTAGGCTAGAGATTACAAATACTTGTTATGAGTTATATTTGGAGTTGGATGTCTCTATGAAATTGCGGTGTTTGTTGGAACCATCTAGTGCTCAAGGTGACAGTGTGGGGTTTTCTAGATGGGAAAGGCTTACTTTGAGGTGTGTTGTTATAGCCCTACCATGGATTAGAGTGTCCAACCGGAGAGTAGTTCAGAGTAGTATCATGAAGATAATATATTTATATGAGTGTTCACTAGTGAATATATGATCCCTAGGACTTGTTACTAAGCATTGAAACACCGTTTGCAACTAGATCTGTTACATGTTTGCTTACTTCCATCTTTATTTTAGTTTGCCTTTAGTCTCTTCCACGCCATCAAGCTATTTTCTGTCACCGTTGTCTTATATCCATACCACTTGTATTTTACTATCTCTTCGCCGAACTAGTGCACCTATACACCTGACAAGTGTATTGGGTGTGTTGGGCACACAAGAGACTTCTTGCATCTTGATTTCAGGGTTGCTTGAGAGGGAATACCTTTGACCACTTCCTCCCTGAGTTCGATAAACCTTGGGTAATCCACTTAAGGGAAAACTTGCTGCTGTTCTACAAACCTCTACACTTGGAGGCCCAACAACTGTCTACAAGAATAGAAGTGCGTAGACATCAATCCACTAGTGTGATTGCATGTCTGTTCTTTCCACAAACCACACATGGATCCACTAGTGTCATTGCATGTGTGTTCATTACATTAACCACAGCTAGAGTCATTGCATGTTTGTTCTTTGCACAAACCACATATGGATCCACTAGTCTCATTGGATGTGTGTTCTTTTCATGAACCACAGCTAGAGTCATTGCATGTCTGTTCATTTCACAAACCACATAAGGATCCACCAGTGTCATTGGATGTGTGTTCTTTTCATGAACCACACCTAGTGTCATTGCATGTGTGTTCTTCTCACAAACCACATATGGATCCACCAGTGTCATTGCATGTCTGTTCTTTTCATTAACCACAGCTAGAGTAATTGCATGTGTGTTCTTCTCACAAACCACATATGGATCCACTAGTGTTACTGGATGTGTGTTGTTTTCACAAACCACATCTAGAGTCATTGCATGTCTGTTCTTTCCACAAACCACATAAGCATCCACCAGTGTCATTGGATGTGTGTTCTTTTCATGAACCACACCAAGTGGCATTGCATGTGTTCTCTTCTCACAAACCACATATGGATCCACCAGTGTCATTGTATGTGTGTTCTTTTCATGAACCACACCTAGAGTCATTGCATGTCTATTCTTTTCACAAACCACACATGGATCCACCAGTGTGATTGCATGTCTGTTCTTCTGACAAACCACATATGGATCCACCAGTGTGATTGCATGTGTGTTCTTTTCATGAACCACACCCAGTGTCATTGCATGTGTGTTCTTCTCACAAACCACACATGGCTCCACCAGTGTCATTGCATGTCTGTTCTTTTCACAAACCACAGCTAGAGTCATTGCATGTGTGTTCTTTTTCACAAACCACATAAGGATACCAGTGTCATTGGATGTGTGTTATTTTCATGAACCACACCCAGTGTCATTGCATGTGTGTTCTTTTCATTAACCACAGCCAAAGTCATTGCATGTCTGTTCTTCTCACAAACCACACATGGATCCACCAATGTCATTTCATGTATGTTCTTTTCATGAACCACATCTAGAGTCATTGCATGTGTGTTCTTTTCACAAACCACATAAGGATACACTAGTGTCATTGGATGTGTTTTCTTTTCATGAACCACACCAAGTGTCATTGCATGTGTGTTCTTCTCACAAACCACACATGGATCCACCAGTGTCCTTGCATGTCTGTTCTTTTCATTAACCACAGCTAGAGTCATTGCATGTATGTTCTTTCCACAAACCACATATGGATCCACCAGTGTCATTGCATGTTTGTTCTTTTCATTAACCATAGCTAGAGTCATTGCATGTCTGTTCTTTGCACAAACCACATATGGATCCACCAGTGTGATTGCATGTGTGTTCTTCTCACAAACCACAGCTAGTGTCATTGCATGTATGTTCTTTCCACAAACCACATATGGATCCACCAGTGTCACTAGATGTGTGTTCTTTTCACAAACCACATCTAGAGTCATTGCATATCTATTCTTTTCACAAACCACATATGTATCCACCAATGTCATTGCATGTGTGTTCTTTTCACAAACCACGACTAGAGTCATTGCATGTCTGTTCTTTTCACAAACCACACATGGATCCACCAGTCTGATTGCATGTGTGTTCTTCTCACAAACCACATAAGGATCCACCAGTGTCATTGGATGTGTGTTCTTTTCATAAACCACATGAGAATGTGTGTTCTTCTTAGAAACCACATATGGATCTACCAGAGTTCATTGCATGTGTGTTCCTTTCATAAACCACATATGGATCCACCAGTGTCATTGCACGTGTGTTCTTTTTATTAACCATAGTTAGAGTCATTGGATGTCTATTCTTTTCACAGACCACATGGATCCACCAGTGTCATTGCATGTGTGTTCTTCTCACAAACCACATCTAGAGCCATTGCACGTGTGTTCTTTTCATGAACCACAACTAGAGTGAGTGAATGTCTGTTCTTTCACAAACCACACATGGATCCACGAGAGTAATTAATTGTATTGCCTGTTCTTTTCACAATCCACAGTTAGAGTCATTGCATGTGTGTTCTTTTCACAAACTACATATCACCAGTGTCATTGCATCTGTGTTCTTCTCATAAACCACATATGGATCCTAACCTTAGGAGAGCCCTAACCTTAGCCCCCCAATGGTGGCCGTTAGACCGAGTCTTCTAGAAGGCACGCCCTAACATAGTTGTTCTGCATGACGATTGTTACATACCGTTCGATCGGGGTGCTTGGATGATTGGGATGGTCTTCGTGAGAGCGATCCGCGAGTAGGATGTTATGCGGCATGATTGGCCACGCTTGCTGCCCGCTTGCTCTGGACAAACTGGCAACACCGGGCGCTCCCCTGTTGCGAGTGTCATGACTCACGAGTTAAGTCGGCCATATTCCAGTGTCATGTTGCCATTACTTATCTTCCTCCCCGTACTTCTCTTTGTTCCCTTCGAAGCCACTTTCCCCACTTCACTCCCATCCTGCCGTATCCGCAAGCTGACGACGCCTCCAGCTATCTCTCCGGCAGCCACACCCCCTCCCCTCTCACCATGGGTTCAAGGGGAGATGACGAGGAAATGTGTCGTGATGACAGGGACGGTGATTTCGATGTGAGTCGTCTCATCTCTATCTCTATCATCTGTGGCTAGTTATATATTTTGATCTAGATCTACTCTATTTACTCATGCGTGTATGATGTGTTAGGCCAACCAGACGATGTATGACTCTGACTAGCACGGTTTAACAGATGAAGATAGTCCTCTGTTATGTAAACATGGATATGTGCCTGCTCAATTTGTAGTGTTCGAAGGACGAAATGCAGGCAGGAGGTATTTATGGTGTCAAGGACATCATGCAATGATGCAAGGCAGAAGTTGCGTTGTTGTCAAATGGGTAGATCCAGAGTGGCCCAAATCGATGCAGAAAACGCTGGACAAACTATGGGAAATGACTGTTGAGTTGAAAGAATCCGTATTGAGCTCACTTCTTCATAGTCTTGAGATGAAGCTATGGGAACCATATGACACGAGCAAGCTTAACCGAGATCTCATGAGGGTGCAAGACAAGGTTAGCAAATTCGAGAAGGAGAGGGACATGGCATTGGCCATGAAGGCTAAAGCAGAGCAAGAACTGACTCAAGCAAGGAATGATCTTCACCAGGCCAAAGTCTTGTAGTTCACAACTACGAGTATTGACAAGTGCATGAGGAAAAATGCAGAGAAACAATGGAAGATGTGCAAGGAAGATGCTAAAAGGAAGGAGCAGACGATTCGATCCTTGCTCTCGCAGGAAGATGCACATCGGGCTAAGATTAGGAAGATCAAGGAGATGTGTGATAACTAGTTCTATTAGCTTGAGATCCGTGCCTTTTTAAGTTGTAATAGTTGTACTTGTTGACCTAGCGGTCTGAACTAGTGGTCCCAGAGTCCTGCGAGGAAAAAACATTGGTCGCCCGTTAATCTGTCTTAACCCTGCATTACTTCCCTTTGTCTGATCATGGTGGTATTCTGACATTGGGGGTTTGTTCAAACGTAATCTACGTGGATTGTGCCTCATGCAAATGGTACAACCACAATTTATAAAGTGGAAGCATGTACACCCGGTTACTGGAGATCCGGGAGCTTCGCCAGATGCAGGGGATGCAGGAGCAGGGAGGCGGTGAGATAGACGGGCTCAAGATTAGGCCAGAAAGTGGTACAAATTTCCTCCTCATTTGGGCATTATCGGTTGCCATTGCTGTTTATGTTTCCATGTCGTTGTGCAGTAGCTGAAATAAGTTGTTGCTTCGTGGAGTGTAGTAGCTTAAATAATTTATTTCTGTGCCACTTACATTCCATCGAATTTGGAGACATCCTGCCCCTCAGCAATCATGGAACCGATGCTGCGTGTTTTTAGATAGTAGTGGCACAATCACAATTTCGGATTCAACTACTGACTCGGGCATTTCCAAACCCTAAGTTGCGGTACATTTTACTCAGAGAACGTGGGTAGATTGTTTCGCCCAACAAAGTTCCACACACAGAGCTCTAGAATTTAACCGAATCACATATATAGGTTCAAGTTCAACACATTACTATGCATCTTCATTGCCAGCAGCCTTCTTCCACAGCCTGGGTGCCAAGCCTTCACGTCCACTGGCTTCTTAATTTCCTGCCTTCTTCCTCTTCCTCGGTGCCAATTTTCTAGCTTCACGTACTCTGCATCGCCGGGACAATCAGCACCAGAATCGTGTCCAGCATCATCTTTCTAGTCGTTTTTACCTTCTTTGAGCAGCAAAATGACTGACCCGACAGTCATGTTTCTAACCTGGCGGCGCTTCCTGTCAAAGAAATAGGACTGTTCATAACTGCCCAATATCTACAGAGTAAATAAAAAAATTACAATTCAGCACAAACATGCGAACCCCAAGAGACTTTTTCTTCCCAGGAGCTAATTTGGTTCGAGCGACCACCTTGTCCAAGAATAGAAGGGCGACTCCTAGTTGCAGCAGCTTCCACATCGAGTACATCACAATTCAGCTCAAACATGCAAGCCGAAGCATACCTTTTTATCAACCCAATTAGCTGACTGTCACACGTTAGAGGAACCATGATGCCATGTTCATCCATGAAGCTGAACTTTGCAGTCTGCTTCGGCCATAATTCATCATGATTACGCAGAGCAGCAACCATACCAGATATAGTGCAGATCTGCGTAGGCGCTTCTTCCATCGTGATACAATGGTGTCCATACCACTTTCCATTCACCCTTGCTGATTTAGAGTCGTACCTGAAGAGGACTACCGTAACCAGGTAAGGGTGGTCCCCGGAGATCCCACTTGACAGAAAACTGTGGAGAAAATATCAGCGTTGGGCTAACAAACAATTTTAGGTTCAGTAGCCAGCTAGCAGTTATAATTAGTGCTAATAGAAAAGATAAGGGTAGCTCACCCGCATGTAGCCAGAACTTATTCTTCCTTGGTAGTAGGATCTTCCATCCTCCGAGCTGCTCGGCTCGTCGGCGGCGGAGGCGGGCTAGATCCTCGCAACGGTGGCTACGACATGCGCCATTGGAGCTCAAGATCAGCGACTGGGCGCAGCAACTTGGTGCTGGAAGTCAAACATCCAAAGGGATCATCCTGCCTGGAGGGTGGATTTCGACGTCACTGGTGCTAGGGGAAAGGAGGGAATGGATTTGTGAAATTGGTCAACGCATCCAATCCAATTAGTTCCTCGATTTGCCAAAGAGGCTGCCGCGTTGGCGCTCGCATCATGGACAGATGACTGACATGTGGGTCTCGACCGTCTACTTCATAGGGCAGTTTAACAGAATGTTTGTATTTGGTAGGGGTGAGATGAGTTTGCCTTGAAATGGACCCTCTGAGTAGTTGGCAGCCCAACTTTACGAAACACGGCAATTACAGGGAACTTGGGTACCTCCATGCACTCTCCCAGGAACTTCGGGCCGCAGACAAACAATCCCCATAGGGAGTGCCCCCACCTCTTCCTCATTCATGTGGTGGAAGCTCCACTCACATTAACTTTGCCTCCACTCAAAGTTCCACTCACATGCATTAAATTTCCACAAATTTAATGCAACTCTCAATTAATAAAACTCTTTTATTTATTTTATTCAGGATTTTGCTAATTACTTTAATTAACAAACATTCACATAAAACCCCCTGCAACATTTCAATATCACAAGTAAAACTAGTTTCTACAATTTCACCCGAAACAATTCCGGTTTCCATCGAAATGATTCCAGCTCTTTGCAATTCTTTCATCTAAAACATATATGATCCAAATGGTGTTGGCAACCCTTAAGTGTGTCACCCTATGGTTCGTGAATAATGCAGACATGATCGAGACTCCTCTCAAATCAATAATCAGAAGCGGGACCTAGAGATTCATTCCGACTCCTGCACATGCAATGATGACTTCTGTGATCGTGAGAACCTTTAACGCTAGCAAGTTAATCCCTTTGTCTCGCGATATATTACATGTCCAAGATTCGATCATTAGTATCCAAATACCTAGTTTGATCTCGTTACCGACATGCACTCTTTTCTCGTTCCAGTGATATAACATTCTAGTGATCACATCACTTGCTTGCAAGCTATTCTCAATGTGATATCACTAAGAGGGCCCAGAGTATATCTATCCATCATCGGGATGGACAAATCCCACTCTTGATCCATGAACCTCTACATAACACCTTCGTATAACTGAACCCACCTTTATAGTCACCCTTTTACGGTGTGACGTTTGATGTTATCAAGATACTCTTCCGGTGTTAGTGATAAACATGATCGCATGGTCTAAGGACTAGGAATACTTCGTATGATGTTATAGCAATATAAACACAATGACATTGATCGTAAGCTATACTTTGGATGAATGTTCATCACACGATTTCACAAATTGTTGTGACCTTGTTATTAACGACATCTAATGTCCATGATCAGGAAATTTTGATCATCTTGTTAATCAACGAGCTAGTTTAAAGAGAGGCATAACTAGGAACTTTCCATTTGTTTATTAAACACACATGTATTAACATTTCCATATTAATACAATTATAGCATGCAAAATAAACATCTAACATATACTTGGAATACATATAATAATAACTTTATTATTGCCTCTTAGGGCATATTCCCTTCAGTCTCCCACTTGCACTAGAGACAATAATCTAGTTACATAGTGATAAATCTAACACCCATGGAGTTCTGGTGTTGATCATGTTTTTCCCTAGAGAGAACTTTAGTCAACGGATCTACAACATTAAGATCCGTGTGTACTTTACAAATCTTTATATCTCCATCCTTGACATGTTCTCAGATGGAGTGAAACCGACACTTAATATGCTTGGAATTCTTGTGAGACCTTGGTTCCTTGGCGTTGGCTATGATTCCATTGTTGTCACAATAGATAACCATTGGGTCCAACGCACTAGGAACCACACCTAGTTCGGTTATGAACTCCTGCATCCAAACCGCTTCATGTGCCACTTCTGAAGTAGCAACATATTCCGCCTCCATCGTTGATCCGGCCACCACAGGTTGTTTGGAACTCCTCCAACTAACTGCTTCTCCGTTCAAGAGAAATACGTATCCAGATTGAGACTTAGAGTCATACGGATCGGTGTCAAAGCTAGCATCGACATAACACTTAGCGACTAGCTCTTCTTCACCTCTGTATACAAGAAACATATCCTTAGTTCTTCTTAAGTACTTAAGGATATTCTTGACTGCTATCAAGTGTTCCATACCTAGATCAGATTGGTACCTACTAGTTAAACTAATAGCATGTGCCACATCTGTTCTTGTACATAGCATGGCGTTAGAGCCTTTAGCCAAATCATAGGGGATTTTATCCATTATCTCTCTTTCTTTCGCCGTAGCCGGACTTTGAGTCTTACTCAATGTCTTGCCATGCAACATTGATAAGAACCCCTTCTTACTTCCGTCCATTTTAAACTTCTTTAAAATATTATCAAGGTATGTACTTTGTGATAGCCCTATCAGGCGCCTTGATCTATCTCTATAGATCTTTATGCCTAATATGTATGACGCTTCACCTAGGTCCTTCATTGAAAACTTGTTGTTTAGATAACTTTTAACACTGTTTAAAATATCTATATCATTTCCAGTTAATAATATGTCATCCACATATAAAATTAGAAATGCCACATTGCTCACGCTCACTTTCTTGTAAATACAAGCCTCTCCATAAGTTTGGATAAATCCAAACTCTTTGATCACCTCATCAAAGCGAAGATTCCAACTCTGTGATGCTTGCTTCAGTCCATAGATGGATCGCTGAAGCTTGCACACCTTGTTAGCATCCTTAGGATTGACAAAACCCTTTGGTTGTATCATATACAACTATTTTTCAATATTACCATTGAGGAATGCAGTTTTGACATCCATCTGCCATATCCCATAATCGAAATAAGAAACAATTGCTAACATAATCCTTACTGACTTTAGCATCACTACGGGAGAGAATGTCTCATCGTAGTAAACCCCTTGAATTTGTCAAAACCCCTTTGTGACAAGTCGAGCTTTATAGATGGTTACATTACCATCATCATCAGTTTTTCTTTTGAAAATCCATTTATTATCAACGACCTTTCGGTCGTGAGGTAAGTCCACCAAGGTCCAAACCTGGTTTTCCTACATGGATTCCATCTCGGATTTCATGGCTTCTAGCCATTTGTTGGAATTTGGGCTCATCATCACTTCTTCATACGTCGCCGGGTCATCTATATCATCAACCATGAAATTCATAATAGGATTTTCGTACAATTTAGGAGCTACACATGCTCTGCTCGACCTGCGAGGTTCGGTAGTGTCCTCTTTCGGAGTTTCATGATCATTATCAATATTTCCCTCTTCATTCGGTGAAGTCAACTCTGGAAGAATTTCTAGCACTGCGCTACTTGCCGTTGTATGAAGAGAAGGTTCAATGACCTCTTCAAGTTCTGCCTTCCGACTACATACGCCTTTCACAAGAAACTCTTTTTCTATAAAGGATCCATTCTTGGCAATGAAAACCTTGCCCTCAGATCTGTGATCAAAGGAATACCCAATAGTTTCCTTAGGGTATCCTATGACGCATTTTTCCGCTTTAGTTTCGAGTTTATCCGGTTGAAGTTTCTTCACATAAACATCGCAACCCCAAACTTTAAGAAATGAAACCTTAGGTTTGTTTCCAAACCAAAATTCATACGGTGTCTTTTCAACGGATTTAGATGGTGCCCGATTTAAGTGAACGTAGCTGTTTCCAGTGCATAACCCCAAAATGACAGTGGCAAGTCAGTTAGAGACATCATAGATCGAACCATATCTAATAAAGTACGATTACGACATTCCAACACACCATTACGTTGTGGTGTTCCGGCAGGTGCAAGTTGTGAAACTATTCCACACTCTTTCATATGTGTGCTAAACTCATAACTTAGATACTCACCTCCACGGTCAGACCGTAGATATTTGATCTTTCTATTATGATGATTTTCTACTTCATTTTGAAATTCCTTAAACTTTTCAAAGGTTTCAGATTTGTGTTTCATCAAATAGATATACTTGTATCTACTCAAATCATCCGTGAAAGTAACAAAATAATGATAACCACCTCGCGCTGACACACTCATTGGACCGCATGCATCAGTATGTATGATTTCCAATAAATCTGTCGCCCATTCCATTGAACCGGAAAACAGCGTTCTAGTCATCTTGCCCATAAGGCATGGCTCACATGTATCAAATGATTCAAAGTCAAGTGATTCCAAAAGTCCATCAGAATGGAGTTTCTTCATGCGTTTAACACCAATATGACCTAGACGATAGTGCCACATATATGCAGATATATCCTCATCAAGTTTAATCCTTTTAGCATCAACATTATGAATATGTGTAACACTATTATTGAGATCCAATAGAAATAAACAATTCATCATAGGTGCATGACCATAAAAGATATCATTCATATAAATCGAACAACCATTGTTTTCAGATTTAAATGAATAACCACATTGCATTAAATAAGATCCATATATAATGTTCATGCTTAGTGCAGGCACCAAATAACAATTATTTAAGTTTATAACTAATCCTGATGGTAGGTGGAGCGGCAACGTTCTGATGGAGATCACATCAACTCTTGATCCATTGCCGACACACATCTTGACCTCACCCCTTGCTAGTGGTCGCTTGTTCTGCAGCCCTTGACTCGAGTTATATATATTAGCAATCGATCCAGTATCAAATACCTAGGTGCTACTGCGAGTACTAGTCAAGTACACATCAATAACATGTATATCATATATACCTTTGTTTGCGTTGCCGGCCTTCTTATCTTCCAAGTACTTGGGGCAGTTGCGCTTCCAATGGCCAGTGCCCTTGCAATAGTAGCACTCGATATCAGACTCAGGGCCAGCTCAGGATTTCTTTTCAGGTGCGGCAACAGATCTGCTGCCCTTCTTTCCCTTTTGCTACCCTTCTTGTCTTTCTTGAAACCGATGGTCTTATTGATCATAAACACTTGATGTTCTTTCTTGATATCCACCTCTACAGTATTAAGCATTGACAGAAGCTCGGGGAGAGACTTCTTCATGCCCTGCATATTGTAGTTCATCATGAAGCTCTTGTAGCTAGGTGGGAGATATTGGAGAACACGATATATGCCTAAGTCAATGGGAATCGTTATTCCCAAGGACACAAGCATATTGGCGTACCCAGACATTTTGAGTACGTGCTCGCTAACGGAGTTGTTCTCTTCCATCATGCAGCTAAAGAACTTTTCAAAAGCATAATAATTCTCTACGGTAGCATGGGTATCGAAATCATTGTCAATTAGCCCATGGTATCAAAAGCATTGCCGTTTTCGAAATGCTTTCGAAGTTCTGGCTCTAGCCCATATAGTATGACGTAATGAACTAATTTTTGGTCCTCCTGACGAGTCAGATAGATGTTCTTTTCCTCGTCAAGGGCATTAGGAGCTGGTGGGGGGCCTAGCGGCGCTTCTAGCACATACAGCTTGTGTGCAGCATTGAGGAGAATCCTCAAGTTCATGGACCAGTCGGTAAAGTTGCTACCATTCGTTGCAAGTTTCTCTTTCTCCATGAACACATTGAAATTAAAAGCAGGTGATGCCATCTACAACAGAATTTTTAAAGTTTAGACTAAGTTTATGATAGATCGAGTTCAACTAATCCAAATTACAAATGAACTCCAAATCAAAAACAACATCCCTCGTGTCTTTTTGGTGATTACATGAACCAAATCCACTACACCAAGTCTGATCATCACGTGAGTCAGTGTAATTACAAAGGCGAGCATCAATATGGGCATCATATCAACTATATGACTCATTCTTAACCTTTCGGTTCGTGTTCCGAGGCCATGTCTATACATGTTAGGCTCGCCAAGTAAGAACCTTAGTACTCGCGTGTGTAAAACTGTCTTACACCCGAAATATGATCGTGGATTCAAGTACACCCAATCATCCCGTGATGTCTTGAAGCGGCGAAACATAAATAGTGCGTACTTAAGGAAGAACACAATTTTATCTTGATATCTAAATGAGGGGTCATCTTATAATGCTACTAAAAACACCGAACTAGCAATATAAGATGTGAACATCATATGTGTAAAGTGGAATGGTATGGTTCATGCATTTGATCACCATCATGTGCATCTTGATAAGATCTCTATCATTCCTTTGTGTGTAAGGTCAAGGTCTATGGAACTTACACGTTAAGTGTGTTGTAAGGGTATCTACTATACATCAACTTACAACATTACCATATCATGACACAAGCCCAGCAACGATCTAAACTAGACGCCTCTAATTTATCCATTGCAAGTTTTACGTGGCTTAGGGCTTTCGGAGATAGAATCGGACTTACCTACGAACATGGAACCACAACGATGATAACTAAGTTATTAGCAAATCGTTGTAAATTAGATATTTACTATAGTAGGAGAGACAGGCACCCGCCAGCCACTTATGCAAAACTAGTTGCATGTCAGTCGTGGAACCGGTCTCATCTGCGAGGACATGTAAAGTTGGTCCGGGCCGCTTCATCCCACTATGCCACCAATATCCAAAATACATGAAAGAAGCAATAACATGATCATCATCGCCCACATATAAACATATATGTACTACCCGTGCACAACACCTACGCATAGATCAGGCTCTGATACCACTGCTGGGTTCGCAGCATAGAAAACAAAAAATTTCCTATGATGGGAACTATACGCCAAGATCTATCTACTAGATACAAGCAACGGGTGGATATGCATCCATAGAGAACTTACCCTCGAAGACAACAAGGCTTTGTTAACGATTTGGAACTCATGGATGATGTAGTTGAATGCTTGCCGATCTCAAGATCGTGTGGGAGTCCTAGCGCCGCAAATCATCACCGCATTCGTCCTCACACACATGTTCAGGCCACCAAACAACCTCCACCTCCTCGCTCTAGAGAATCAGCGGAAGCAGCAACTCCTTCTAGATGAAAGCCACCGAGAACATGTATCTTGCTAATCCGAGACCATGGGCGAATATATCTAGAGGGCAAGAGAGATCCTTCACAAGGAGGTGTGCTTTGTGAGGGAGGAGAGGGGGCCTTTTATAGGAGAGGGGGGCTTCTCCCCTCCCCAAGGACGGCACCCATGGGGAGTGCCCCCACCTCTTCCTCATTCATGGGGTGGAAGCTCCACTCACATCAATTTTGCCTCCACTCAAAGTTCCACTCACATGCATTAAATTTCCACCAAATTTAATGCAACTACCATTTAATAAAACTCTTTTATTTATTTTATTCACAATTTTGTTAATTACTTAAACTAACAACCATTCACATAAAACCCCCTGCAACATTTCAATATCACATGCAGAACCAGTTTCTGCAATTTCACCCAAAACAATTCTGGTTTCCATCAAAATGATTCCAGCGCTTTACAATTCTTTCGTCTAAAACATATATGCTCCAAATGGTGTTTGGTAACCCTTAAGTGTGTCACCCTATGGTGCGTGAATAATGCAGACATGACCGAGACTCCTCTCAGATTAATAATCAGAAGAGGTACCTAGAGATCCATTCTGACTCCTACACATTCAGCGATGACTTCTATGATCGTGAGAACCTTTAAAGCTAGTAACTTAATCCCTTTGTCTCGCGATATATTACATGTCCGAGATTCGATCATTGGTATCCAAATACCTAGTTTGATCTTGTTACCAACATGCACTCTTTTCTCGTTCCCATGATATAACATTTTTGTGATCATATCAGTTGCTTGTAAGCTATTCTCAATGTGATATCATCGAGAGGGCTCAGAGTATATCTATCCATCATCGGGATGGACAAATACCACTCTTGATCCATGAGCCTCTACATAACACCTTCGTAGCACCGAACCCACCTTTATAGTCACCCTTTTACGGTGTGGCGTTTGATGTTATCAAGATACTCTTGCGGTCTTAGTGATTAACATGATCTCATGGTCTAAGGACTAGGATTACTTCATATGATGTTATAGCAATATAAAATCAATGACTTTGATCGTAATGCTATACTTCGGATGAATGTTCATCACACCATTTCACAAATGTTGTGACCTCGTTATTAACGACATCCAATATCCATGATCAGGAAACTTTGATCATCTTGTTAAACAACGAGCTAGTTTAAAGAGATGCATAACTAGGAACTTTCCATTTGTTTATTAAACACACATGTATTAATGTTTCCATATTAATACAATTATAGCATGCAAAATAAACATCTATCATATACTTGGAATACACATAATAACAACTTTATTATTGCCTCTCAGGACATAGTCCCTTCACAGTGATCATTGATTGATGAAGACAAGGTCAAAGTATGCTCAAGGCAAAGGTATTCTTGATAGATTTTTCCTTTTGTCGGTCTCGTGTTGGTAGTTGAGGCACCTGGTTTAGAATAGACAGCCGTACTATCAAGAGGGGCTCTCGAGTGAGTAACTCGATCGTATCGTTTGAACAGAGCTCAAACCTTTGCATTCTTAGCATCATCTTTCTTTGTTGTTGGTTGGTCCTATCCATGTGAGGATATAGAGCTTGTGGTAATCTTCATAACAAGCTCTTGTTCATCAAAAACATATTTTCCTTTTATACCTTATTGCGTTTTTTATCTTGGAGGTTTTCCGGACTCTCACCAAGTGTGGTATTTCACTTTAAAATACTTGGACATTTCTCACTTGGTGACATACAATATTTCCAAAAACAATTGGGTAGCTCTTGTTGTCCTTTTTCCAACAAAATTGGTTTCGGGTCAATCGGAGTTCCCTAGCTCAAGTTATCGCGGTTTGTATTTTGCCTTTGTTTGATTTAAAAAGAATAGGAAAAAAGAAGGTTTGGCTAGGCCAAGCGGTACTACCGCGGGCTGGTACTGAAAGAAATATGCCCTGAGAGGCAATAATAAAGTTGTTATTATGTATTCCTTATATATGATAGATGTTTATTTTGCATGCTATAATTGTATTGATCGGCAACATCAATACATGAGTGTTTAATAAACAAAAAGGGTTCCTAGTTATGCCTCTCTTATAGACTAGCTTGTTGATTAACAAGATGATCAAGGTTTCCTGATCATGGGCATTGGATGTTGTTAATAACAAGGTCACAGCATTTGTGAAATGATGTGATGAACATTCATTCGAAGTATAGCATTACGATCAATTTATTATGTTTACATTGCTATAACAGCATACGAATTAATCTCTATCCTTAAACCATGAGATCATGTTAATTGCTAACACCGGAAGAGTATCTTGATAACATCAAACGTCACACCGTAACAGGGTGACTATAAAGATGGGTTTAGTACTACGAAGGTGTTATGTTGAGGCTCATGGATCAAGAGTGAAATTTGCCAATCCCGATGACAGATAGATATACTATGGGCCCTCTCGGTGATATCACATTAAGATAGCTTGCAAGCAAGTGATGTGATCACTAGAATGTTATATCACGGGAACAAGAAAAGAGTGCATGTCGGTAACGAGATCAAACTAGGTATTTGGATACCGATGATCGAATCTTGGACATGTATTATATCAAGAGACAAAGGGATTAAATTATAAGCGTTAAAGGTTCTCACAATCACATAAGTCATCGTTGAATATGCATGAGTCAGTATGGATATCCAGGTCCCGCTTCTGATTATTGATCTGAGAGGAGTCTCAATCATGTTTGCATTATTCTTGAACCATAGGGTGACACACTTAAGAGTTACCGGACACCATTTTGGAGCACATATGTTTCAGACGAAAGAATTGTAAAGCGCAGGAATTGTTTCGATAGAAACCGGAAATTGTTTCGGGTGAAATTGCAGAAAGTGGTTCTGCATGTGATATTGAAATATTACAAGGGGTTATATGTGAATGTTTGTTAATTAAAGTAATTAACAAAATTCTGAATAAATTTAATAAAAGAGTTTTATTAAATGAGAGAGCATTAAACTTAGAGAATTTTAATGCATTTAAAGTGGGGACTTTAAAAGGGAATGTGAAGAGGCATTTTAATGTGGAGGGGTTACCACCACATGAATGGGGGAGGTGAGGGGTCACCCCCCATGCGCCGGCCATGGGGATGGGCACCCCCCCTCCTCCTATAAAAGGCCCCCTCTTCCTCTTTCTTCCTCACACTTCCTCGTGAAGGATCTCTCTCCCCCTCTAGAATTATTCCCCCATGGTCTCGGATTAGCGAGATACATGTTCCCGGTGGCATTTCGTCTGGAAGGAGTTGCTGCTTCCGCTGGATCGCTGGAGCGAGGAGGTGGAGGTTGTCCGGTGTCTTGAACGTGTGTGCGAGGACGGATGCGCTGCTGATTTGCGGTGCTCGGACTTCCACACGATCTTGAGATCGGTAAGTGTACGACTACATCAACCACGAGTTCCTACTCGTTAACAAAACTCGTTGTCTTCGAGGGTAAGTTCTCGATGGATGTATGTCCGCCCGTTGGTCTGTACCTAGTAGATAGATCTTGGCGTGTAGTTCTCATCGTAGGAATTTTTTTGTTTTCTATGCTGCGGACCCAACAATGGTATCAGAGCTTGATCTATGCGTAGGTGCTTTGCACGGGTAGTACACATATGTTTATATGTGGGCGATGATGATCATGTTATTGCATCTTCTATGTATTTTGGATATTGGTGGCATAGTGGGATGAAGCGGCCCGGACCAACCTTACATGTCATCGTACATGAGACCGGTTCCACGACTAACATGCAACTTGTTTTGCATAAGTGGCTGACGGGTGTCTGTCTCTCCCACTATAGTCAATATCTGATTTACAACGAGTTTCTAATAACTTGGTTATCCTCGTTGTGGTTCATGTTTGTAGGTAAGACCGGTTCTATCCCCGAAAGCCCTAAGCCACGTAAAACTTGCAATTGATAAATTAGAGGCGTCTAGTTTAGATCGTTGCTGGGCTAGTGTCTTGATATGGTATTGTTGTAAGTAGATGTATGATAGATACTCTTACAACACATTCAATGTGTAAGTTCCATAGACCATGTCCTTACACACAAAGGAATGATAGAGATCATACCACGATGCAAATGATAGAGATCAAATGCATGGACCATATCATCTCACTTTACACATTAGATGTTAGCATCTTATACTACTAGTTTGGCACGTTTTGTAGCATTGTAAGATGATCCCTCATTTAGATATCAAGATAAAAATGTGTTCTTCCTTAAGTATGCACCGTTATGTGGATCGTGTTTTGATACATCACGTGATGATCGGGTGTACTCGAATCTACGCTTTCATTGGAACGGGAGTAAGATTGTTTTACACACGCGAATACTAAGGTTCTTACTTGGCGATCCTAGCATGTACAGACATGGCCTCGGAACACGGACCGAAAGGTTAAGCATGAGTCATATAGTTGATATGATGCCCATATAGATGCTCGCCTTTGAAGCTACATCAACTCACGTGATGATCGGACTTGGTGTAGTAGATTTGGTTCATGTAATCACCAAAAGGACACGAGGGATGTCATTTTTGAGTGGGAGTTCATTAGTAATTTGGATTAGTTGAACTCACTCTATCGTAAACTTAGTCTAAATAAACTTTACAAATTCTGTTGTAGATGGCACCACCTGCTTTTAATTTCAATGTGTTCATGGAGAAAGAGAAACTTGTTGCGAATGGTAGCAACTTCACCAACTAGGCACCGCTAGGCCCCCCACCAGCTCCTGATGCCCCTGACGAGGAAAAGAATGTCTATATGACTCGTCAGGAGGACCACAACTTAGTTCATTGCGGCATACTGTATGGGCTAGAGCCAGAACTTCGAAAGCGTTTCGAAAATGGCAATGCCTTTGATACCATGAGAGAATTGAAAATGATATTTGATACCCATGCTGCCGTAGAGAGTTATAATGCTACTAAAAAGTTCTTTAGCTGCATGATGGAGGAGAACAGCTCCGTTAGTGACCACGTACTCAAAATGTCTGGGTACGCCAATAAGCTTGTGTCCTTGGGAATAACGATTCCCATTGACTTAGGCATACATCGTGTTCTCCAATCTCTACCACCTAGCTACAAGAGCTTCGTGATGAACTATAACATGCAGGGCATGAAGAAGTCTCTTCCCGATCTTCTGTCAATGCTTAAGACTGCAGAAGTGGAGATTAGGAAAGAACATCAAGTGTTGATGATCAATAGGACCACCGGTTTCAAGAAGGACAAGGAAGGCAAGCACAAGGGAAAGAAGGGTGGCAAATCTGTTGCTGCACCTGAAAAGAAACCCCGAGCTGGCCCTAAGTCTGACAATGAGTGTTACTATTGCAAGGGGACTGACCATTGGAAGCACAATTGCCCCAAGTATTTGGCGGACAAGAAGGCCGGCAAGGCAAACTAAGGTATATGTGATATACATGTTATTGATGTGTACTTGACTAGTACTCGCAGTAGCACCTGGGTATTTGATACGGGATCGGTTGCTAATATATGTAACTCGGTTCAGGGGCTGTGGAACAAGCGACAACTAGCAAGGGATGAGGTCAGGATGCGGGTCGGCAATGGATCAAGAGTTGATGTGATCGCCGTCGGGACGCTACCTCTCCATATGCCATCGGGATTAGTTATAAACCTAAATAATTGTTATTTGATGCCTGCACTAAGCATGAACATTATATCTGGATCGTGTTTGATGCAAAGTGGTTATTCCTTTAAATCTGAAAACAATGGTTGTTCGATTTATAAGAATGATATCTTTTATGGTCATGCACCTGTGTTGAATGGTTTATTTCTATTGGATCTCGATAGTAGTATTACACATATTCATAATGTTGATGCTAAAATCATTAAACTTGATAATGATATATTTGCATATATGTGGCACTGCCGTCTAGGTCATATTGGCATTAAACGCATGAATAAACTCCATTCTGATGGACTTTTCGAATCATTTGATACATGTGAGCCATGCCTTATGGGCAAGATGACTAGAACACCGTTTTCCGGTTCAATGGAACGGGCGACAGATTTATTGGAAATCATACATACTGATGTGTGTGGACCAATGAGTGCGTTGGCGCGAGGTGGATATCGTTATTTTGTTACTTTCACGGATGATTTAAGTTGATACGCGTATATCTATTTGATGAAACACAAGTCTGAAACCTTTGAAAAGTTCAAGGAATTTCAGAATGAAGTGGAAAATCATCGTACTAGAAAGATCAAATTTCTTCGGTCTGACCGTGGAGGTGAGTATCTAAGTTACGAGTTTAGCACACACATGAAAGAGTGTGGAATAATTTCACAACTCACGCCTGCCGGAACACCACAACGTAATGGTGTGTCGGAACGTCGTAATCGTACTTTATTGGATATGGTTCGATCTATGATGTCTTTGACTGACTTGCCACTGTCATTTTGGGGTTATGCATTGGAAACAGTTGCATTCACTTTAAATCGGGCACCATCTAAATCCATTGAAACAACACCGTATCAATTATGGTTTGGAAACAAACCTAAGTTGTCATTTCTTAAAGTTTGGGGATGCGATGTTTATGTGAAGAAACTTCAGCTGGATAAACTCGAACCCAAAGCAGAAAAATGTGTCTTCATAGGATACCCTAAGGAAACGATTGGGTATACCTTCTATCACAGATCCGAGGGCAAGGTTTTTGTTGCCAAGAATGGATCCTTTCTTGAGAAGGAGTTTCTCGCGAAAGGTGTGAGTAGTCAGAAGGTAGAACTTGAAGAGGTTATTGAACCTTCTCTTCATGAAATGGCGAGTAGCATAGCACCAGAAATTGTTTCAGAGTTGACTTCACCTAATGAAGAGAGAGCTAATGATATTGATCATGAAACTCCGAAAGAGGACACTACCGAACCTCGCAGGTCAAGTAGGACACATGCAGGTCCTAAACTGTACGGCAATCCTGTGATGAATTTCATGGTTGACGAAATGGATGACCCTACGACGTATGAAGAAGTGATGATGAGCCCGGATTCCAACAAATGGCTAGAAGCCATGAAATCCGAGATGGAATCCATGTACGAGAACCAGGTTTGGACCTTGGTGGACTTACCTCATGATCGAAAGGCCGTTGAGAATAAATGGATTTTCAAAAGAAAAACTGATGCTGATGGTAATGTGACCATATATAAGACTCGACTTGTCGCAAAGGGGTTTCGACAAATTCAAGGAGTTGACTACGATGAGACATTCTCTCCCGTAGCGATGCTTAAGTCGGTTAGGATTATGTTAGCAATTGCTACATATTTCAGTTATGAAATATGGCAGATGGATGTCAAAACTACGTTCCTCAATGGTAATAATGAAGAAGAGTTGTATATGATACAACCTAAGGGTTTTATCGATCCTAAGGATGCTAATAAGGTATGCAAACTTCAGCGATCCATCTATGGACTGAAGCAAGCATCCCGGAGTTGGAATCTCCGCTTTGATGAGGTGATCAAAGAGTTTGGATTTGTCCAAACTTATGGAGAGGCTTGTATTTACAAGAAAGTGAGTGGGAGCAATGTGGCATTTCTGATATTATATGTGGATGACATATTATTGATTGGAAATGATATAGATATTTTAAACAGTGTTAAAAGTTATCTAAACAGCAAATTTTCGATGAAAGACCTTGGTGAAGCGTCATATATATTAGGCATTAAAATCTATAGAGATAGATCAAGGTGCCTAATTGGGCTATCGTAGAGTACATACCTTGATAAGATATTAAAGAAGTTTAATATGGAAGGAAGTAAGAAGGGGTTCTTACCTATGTTGCAAGGCAAGACATTGAGCAAGACTCAAAGTCCGGCTACGATGGAAGAAAGAGAGATAATGGATAAGATCCCCTATGCCTCGGCCATAGGCTCTATTATGTATGCCATGCTATGTACAAGATTGGATGTGGCAGATGCTATTAGTTTGACTAGTAGGTACCAATCTGATCCAGGTTCGAAACACTAGATAGCGGTCAAGAACATCCTCAAGTACTTGAGAAGAACTAGGGATATGTTTCTTATATACGGAGGTGAAGAAGAGCTAGTCACTAAGTGTTATGTTGATGCTAGCTTTGACACCGATCCGGATGACTCTAAGTCTCAATCCGGATACGTATTTCTCTTGAACGGAGTAGCAGTTAGTTGGACGAGTTCCAAACAACCTGTGGTGGCTGGATCAATGACGGGCGCGGAATATGTTGCTGCTTCAGAAGCGGCGCAGGAAGCGGTTTGGATGAAGGAGTTCATTACGGAACTAGGTGTGGTTCTTAGTGCATTGGACTCAGTGGTGATCTATTGTGACAACAATGGAGCCATATCCAATGCCAAGAAACCGAGGTCAAGAATTCACAAGCATATTAAGCGTCGGTATCACTCCATCGGCGAACATGTCAAGGATGGAGATATAAAGATTTGTAAAGTACACACAGACCTAAATGTAGCAGATCCTATGACTAAAGCTCTCCCTAGGGAAAAACATGATCAACACCAGAACTCCATGGGTGTTAGATTTATCACTATGTGAACTAGATTATTGTCTCTAGTGCAAGTGGGAGACTGAAGGAAATATACCCTGAGAGGCAATAATAAAGTTGTTATTATGTATTCCTTATATATGATAGATGTTTATTTTGCATGCTATAATTGTATTGATCAGAAACATCAATACATGTGTGTTTAATAAACAAAAAGGGTTCCTAGTTATGCCTCTCTTATAGACTAGCTTGTTGATTAACAAGATGATCAAGGTTTCCTGACCATGGACATTGGATGTTGTTAATAACAAGGTCAAAACATTTTTGAATGATGTGATGAACATTCATCCGAAGTATAGCATTACGATCAAGCCATTATGTTTACATTGTTATAACATCATACGAAGTAATCTCTATCCTTAGACCATGAGATCATGTTAATTGCTAACACCGGAAGAGTATCTTGATAACATCAAACGTCACACCGTAACAGGGTGACTATAAAGATGGGTTCAGTACTACGAAGGTGTTATGTTGAGGCTCATGGATCAAGAGTGGAATTTGTCAATCCCGACGACGGATAGATATACTCTAGGCCCTCTCGGTGATATCACATTAAGATAGCTTGCAAGCAAGTGATGTGATCACTAGAATGTTATATCACGGGAACGAGAAAAGAGTGCATGTCGGTAACGAGATCAAACTAGGTATTTGGATACCGATGATCGAATCTCGGACATGTATTATATCAAGAGACAAAGGGAGTAAATTACAAGCATTAAAGGTTCTCATGATCATAGAAGTCATCGTTGAATATGTAGGAGTCAGTATCGATCTCCAGGTCCCGCTTCTGATTATTGATCTGAGAGGAGTCTCAATCATGTTTGCATTATTCTTGAACCATAGGGTGACACACTTAAGAGTTACCGGACACCATTTTGGAGCACATATGTTTCAGACGAAAGAATTGTAAAGCGCAGGAATTGTTTCGATAGAAACCGGAAATTGTTTCGGGTGAAATTGCAGAAAGTGGTTCTGCATGTGATATTGAAATATTACAAGGGGTTATATGTGAATGTTTGTTAATTAAAGTAATTAACAAAATTCTGAATAAATTTAATAAAAGAGTTTTATTAAATGAGAGAGCATTAAACTTAGAGAATTTTAATGCATTTAAAGTGGGGACTTTAAAAGGGAATGTGAAGAGGCATTTTAATGTGGAGGGGTTACCACCACATGAATGGGGGAGGTGAGGGGTCACCCCCCATGCGCCGGCCATGGGGAGGGGCACCCCCTCCTACTACAAAAGGCCCCCTCTTCCTCTTTCTTCCTCACACCTTCTTGTGAAGGATCTCTCTGCCCCTCTAGAATTATTCCCCCATGGTCTCGGATTAGCGAGATACATGTTCCCGGTAGCATTTCGTCTGGAAGGAGTTGCTTCTTCCGCTGGATCGCTGGAGCGAGGAGGTGTAGGTTGTCCGGTGGCTTGAACGCGTGTGCGAGGACGGATGCGCTGCTGATTTGCGGCGCTTGGACTTCCACACGATCTTGAGATCGGCAAGTGTACGACTACATCAACCACAAGTTCCTACTCGTTAACAAAACTCGTTGTATTCGAGGGTAAGTTCTCGATGGATATATGTCCGCATGTTGCTCTATACCTAGTAGATAGATCTTGGCGTGTAGTTCTCATCGTATGATTTTTTTGTTTTCTATGCTTCGGACCCAACAGGTACTGGATGGTACAGACTGCGCGGGGTCCTCTCTGCCTAGCCCGGTAGTGTTGGCTGGTACTACCAGCCCAGGCCTAGGCGGTAGTACCGTCGGCTGCCCGATACTACCGGTTCAAGCCCAGCTAGCCCGCCCTTGCTCCCTGGTACTACCGACTCTCCCTCTCTCTCTCTGCACCGGCCCACATTTGCCACCTTTCTCTCGCTCCCAGCCGCCTCGCTCGCTGGCCTCGCACGCGCTCCCTCCCACTCGTTCGCTAGCGCCAGCTGCCCCGATCCCCTGCGCCTCGCTCCCGCTCACTGGCCTTGCTCCCCATCGCTCGCCTCGCTTCGCTTGACCTGTCCGCCTTGCTTACTTGCCCAGTTGCTCGCTTTGCTGGTTGCCAGGTTGTCGAGCGGTAGTACCGGGCCTTTCATCTACTACCGGCCCAGTCCGGGGAAAATGCCCCAACAAGCAGAAATCCGGCCCCCTCTTTAAATAGCCTTTTTCCTTCTCCTTTTTAGTGGTTCTTCCTCTATTTTCTCAAGTCTTTTGCCCTCTTGTTTCACATATCTTGAGCTTGATTAAACTCTCCCCCCAATGATTCTTGCCAATATTTGAGGGGAAGATAGAGGAGATCCAGATCCACAATTTTACCAAACCAAATCACCTCTTTGTGAGTGAATCCTTAGGATCTAGATCTTGGGGGATTTTGTGTTCTCCCTTTGATTCTTCCTATCTTATTATCCCAAGTGCTTTAGTAGCCTTGTTGGAATTTGAGAGTGAAGTATTGGAGCATCTTTCTGGTGTTCTTGCCATTTGCATTAGGTGCATCGGTTTGTGTTCTCTCTGGAGGATTGGATTGGTGAAATCAAGAACTTTGTCCCTCTTGGGTTCTTGGAACCCTAGATGGTTGTGTGGCCTTTGTGGCATGTTCTTGGGGCCTTCAATTAAGATGTGAAGCTCTCCCCAAGATTGAGGCCTTGGTGGCGATTATTGGGAGCCTCCAATTAAGTTATGGAGATAGCCCCAATCTTGTACGGGTTTGGTGACCACCATCAAGTGTCCCATAGTGGAACAGGTGCTTGCCGCGTGTTTGGCGATACCTTCGATCCGGATTACGGATGTAGTATAGCTCTTTTTTCCTAGTAGACCTAGGTTATCGAATCCACGGGAAGCTAATGTGTAGTGAAGTTACTTTAACGGACCTTCGGGAGTTTTAGAATTCCTTTTATGTGTTTACTGGACCATAGCTTGCGTTTTTTGTTGTTGTCGATGATGGAGAGAGAGGGCCAAGGGCGTTCAGTTTCACCTGTAGGTGTGCAAAAACATCTGATGGAAATAAAAGATAGAAATAAAGTATGTGTGTACTTGTTAGAGCAAGATAAATTATATGTGGGAAGTGCATCCATAATTGCTATTGCCTCCGCAACTGCTTAGAGCAATAACCTACTAGTCTCGTCCATAGCAGAAAGAGAATTAATGATATGCATAGTGATGTCACCGTTAATCCCAAGCAAATCTCTCACATACAGCCGTACTACCCCTTCTGTCACTAGGGTTCCCAACCTGCAGATTAGTCATCACTCATACTCCCTATACCTGCCTCAACCCTCGGGGTCTTGGGTAACTGACAAGTCCTTGGATTGAGGCAAGACATGATACAATAATCATCATGTCATACAAACTAATACACAATACCATCTATGATAAATCACATGCACAATTGCTACATGGCTAGGCCAAAGCCCTTAGCCCAAGGAGAATTACTCACACATAGAGATGAGATCAACAATCACAAACATTGTAATGAAAATCATAAGGTTGATAGCAATAGTCTTACAATGTTGCCAATCGGAGAAAAGATCTACTATTACAAGTGGTGGAAGATGGCTATGGAGATGGAGAAAGGTTTGGAGATCTGAGATGGATTTTTGGCAGAGTCTGACTTCTTTGGGGTGAGGTGAGCAGCGAGAGAGAGAGAGAGAGAGAGAGAGAGAGAAAGAGATGTTTTCCCGTCGCCTGAGGCTTCTTTATATAGGGGTCCCTTCACGAAAGTTGTTCTGTTTGACCTAACGGTGGTGGTGCCAACTATACGACCGGAGCTATACGGTCAGAATTTTTGCTCCAGCCGTATAGTTGGTCATTACGGCATCTGCCTTTGTGGGATAACTCCTGGTTTCTTCTGGTTGAAGGAAATATCATATCTTTGACTTTAATGTAGTGATTCCCTCCTTTAAACGACATTATCTGCGCAGGAAAAATACAAGAACAAAGGATTGCATACCCCTCTGAATATTAGCATTAGTGGCAGGGTTTAGAGAGATATTTCATGAAAAATATGATTAATATCCAGTTTAAATGTGGACGTAGATGGATATATTTCAGAGCCGTCAACCTCCCCAAGCTTAAACTTGATCGTCCCGAGCAAGAAAACCAAAACCAAAAAGGAACTCAACATTTAAACTGAAATAACGAGATGGTGATCTTACTCATGATTAATAGTCTCATGTTTCCTCCACTTCATAAATCTAAAAACTTCAGCATAGATAGAGTAATGGCAAACATATCATACGGGTTTCATGCATCCTTATAGCGCAACAAAATTATTATAAGCATGGATGATTCAAATGAGTAAATTTTATTCCATGTCAAGTAATCAACTCATAGGCTTGCCTTTGAATAGTAAAGTATAATCATGTAAATTAAGAGTGTGAGAGTTGTCATGAAAAGCATATATACTAGAGTATCTCAATTCTCCCACATCAATGAATCAAGACTTTGCCAGCACTACTTTTCTATTCATTGTCCTTCAAGAATTTCAGTTTTTAAGTAATTGAGAGCATGCCAAAGATTTTTATTGGTTTATCGGGCTGTGATGGACACTTGTGGAATCACTAAGGCTTTTGTTCCTTTTGCATAATGATTACTCATAATATCCAGAGGAGTGATTCCATCATGATTACAGCTACCCAGGAGTGCCAGGAATCTTACCCACTATAGCATTGCTGCTACAAGTGTTTAATCAACTCATAGCCGAAATCTAGGAGTTTCCTCCATGAAGATCGTTCGTAGGCTAGCGGAGTTGTTGGCATCCCATGAAGTTTGACACACATAAAGCTATATCATTCTTATGATTAACAAGTCAAACTTTGGCATGCTCAGAAAAACTGCTAAACATTAATTCAATCGAACAATCCTTTCAAAGAGAGCTATTAAGTCAATCGACATTTTTAGTGGTATCGAGTGTCTCTAGAAATAAGCCATCAAGACTAAACACTACAACACACAAGCCTTCAATTGTGAGACTTTTTCTTATTACAATTGTTTAGCAGTTTTTAGGCAAGACTTGGTTAATTACGAGAGATGGAACATAATGAGCCCAATTAAATACCCATGCAAACGATAATCTCACTATGATACAAAGACTCACTCCACCAATATAGTATCTCAACATTCACTACTAACTAGCATGGGTTTCTCAAACTTCAAAAGTGGGGAGTCATAAGGCATACCTCTCATGTTTGGTTCCACTTCTCTCTTCCTTTTTTATTTGTTTCTTGGAAACTCGAAGTCGATCACTCTCCTGCAAATATACAAAGACCTCGAGGCAGAAGGAAAATAAAGAGGGAAAATAAGGAAAAATGGAGAAATCTTTTTGTGATTTTTAAGAGAGGGAAATAAAGAATAGAAAATTAGCGGCAAAGATCGGCTAGAAAATTTCGAAAGAAAATAGAAAGAACTAAAGGTAAAGTGTTGGGGAAACCAACACGAGTGCTTATAAACTCAAATAAAAACGTAACATCGAAAATAAAAGCAAATGAACGCCAAATAAAGATACATGAGGAAACTTCCCCAAGCTTAAGCTTTTGCAAGCCCTTCAAATCATTGTGGTGGCAGGAAAAAGTCATTACTCCAGTTCGCAAATTGAGTGGAGAGATTACTTGTTGATTCTCGGAGGTTCAAAGAGATGTTGTGCATCCTCTCCACAGCCTCTCCAAGTCCTTGGAAATCTTGGTATGTGGCGAACCGGGTTTGTGGCTGCTCCTCCTGATGAGGAACTTCTTGCTCCTCCTCTTGGTTCTCATCCTCTTCAGGAATATCCTCCTCGGGTTGGTGCTGCTCAACCTGCACATCATATAGCAAACGTCCTTCCTTGAAAGATAAAATACCATTAGTCAAAGGAGCAGGGTAGTTGTGCCCAGCTCCAGCAATATGCAGATAATAAACACCACCTCTCCTAGTGAGCATTCCACAGGCCCTCAAGGTGGAGAAACCAACACGCGTCTCACCTAGTACGGGTTGCAACTCACCTAGATCGATGTCTAGGGCAGTGGCAAGCACGGTGATGACTCCTCCTCTTGTGATTGGCCTTAGCTTTGGGAGGCTTGCTGCTCCAGGTAGCACACAAGGATGGCACCCAAGTTGAGTGACAAGTTGCAGTTGATGTAAGCAGCCTTGGCGAGGACTAGGATGTCCTCCTCGTTGAGTCTCGTGAACTCATTATGTGCCTGCAAGGTGTTAGCAATAACATAGAACAAATAGCGAATTGCAGGATGTTGAATATTCTTCCCCTTGTTCACTCTACTAGTGAAGCTCATTCCATTATAGTATTGATCGGGGGAATGAATTAAGCCAGTAAAGGATGCGCGTAGAGCATGAACATCATTGTTTGGAAAATTAAAGCATGCACACCATTCATCTAACGTTAAGATGTAGTTGTTGTTCATCAGACGGATAGAAATAGTATCCTCTCCTTGCCACAGTTTAATAGTGCTTTGCAATGAACTTAAGAATTCAATGGTTACACAACGATAAGTAGGTGCATCATTGTGCATAAAGTTTTGCAGGTCAGCTCTATTGCAAAGTAAATTGAAGTCATCAAAAATACCGAGTTGGTTCAATATAAGGGGGCAAGCCCACTTGGTGGCCTTCACTTCGCGGTTCTTGATCTTGTTGAAGTGTTCGCGATGGGCCTCATCCCTGAACCGTATCCCCATGAGTTCCTGGCTGATCGCCCTAGAAGCGCTAGCGGTGGCACGAGCAAGAGTTTGGCTCCTTGTGTTCATCTTCTAAAACATTGAAGAAAGGAAAAAAAAACCTTTTTGATCCAACAACAGTAAGTATAATATGTTCCTCATCTAAGCACACTAAAGAATCTCCTCAAGGTAATAATCTAGGTAAGAAAATCATGGAAAATTAGTTCATAGTAGGTCTCACCCTAGATTGATACTGACAATAGATTGAAGATGAATTTGCAAAAAGTAATTGGAGGATTGGAGGAGAAACATACCATAGATCACTTGTGTGCGAGGAAATCAAACGAAATTGAATAGAGATGAAGATCCCTTGAGGTTTTGAGAGAGTTTGGAGGTAGAAGAAAGAAAAATGATTGAAGTTTTGGAGTTGGGAGTACCTTCCCGTGCGATTTTATGGTCGGACGCAACTATACGAGCACAACTATACGGGCGGAACATGCGTTCCGGATGTATAGTTGGCGTTCTATAAAAATTTTAGGTCTTTCTCCTGGCGGCGCAGCTATACGACCATAACTATACGGGCGGAACAAAATGTTCCAGCCGTATAGTTGGTCGTTAAACTGTCTGCCCCTGTGAAAGAAAATTTGCAAAGGCATCGATATCTATACGACCGGGACTATACGGCCGGAATGTTTTATTCCCGCCATATAGTTGGTCGTTCAACTCCCATTATATATGAAAAGAAATTGTACGGAGGCATCGATATCTATACCACCAGAACTATACAGCCAAAATTTTTATTCCCGTCGTATAGTTGGTCGTTAAACTGTCTGTACATATAAAAAGAAATTGTACAGAGGCATCGATATCTATACGACCGGAGCTATACGGCCGGAATTTTTATTCCCACCGTATAGTTGGTCGTTAAACTCTTAGTACATATTGCAGAGAAATTTTCAATGGCAAAAATAACTATACGACCAGAACTATACGGCCGGAATTTTTATTCCCACCGTATAGTTGGTCGTTAAACCGTCTGTGTCCATCAATTCTTTTTGTTTCTTCGTAAACTATTTCTTTTCCTGTAACTTAGCGATATACCTTGTTTTTGACAGAAAATTGACAGAAAATATTGTCGACCAACAATAGCATGAATAATGGAGAAATTCAAGTACTACCAAATTTCTTCTCCTCAAATGGAGTTTTCTAGCACTCTTTATTGAATATGAACTTAAAGTAAAACTAAAAACTTAACTCAAACCTTAATTTAACATGGGTTGCCTCCCATGGAGCGCTCTTTTATGGTCAATAGCTTGACCTTGATGATACTCAGTTGGGCCAGATGAGTGGAACACCCACTCCAAAGTAATTGGCCTTCAAAGTGATAGCCTCCTTCTCGTCATGTTTGACTTTCTTCTTCCTGGGAAAATGAATAACAAAAGGATCCTGCGAAGGTAATTGCAACGTCACGTTCCCTTCAGGGAGGTTAATTAAAGCCTTTATAGTTCTTAAGAAAGGACGACCTAGTATTATAGGAACAACAGTATCTTCAGACATGTCAACAATAACAAAATCAATGAGAGCAGGACAGTCTTTCATGTAAACTAAAGTGTTCTCCTTAATCCCTACAGCTTGTTTGTAGGTAGAATCTGCTAGATGCAATTGTAAATCAGTAATTTCAAAGGAGCCAAGATTTAGCTTGTTAAAAAGACTCTTTGGAATTATTGAGACGCTTGCACCTATATCACAAAGTGCAGCTATCTCATTAGTTCCAATCTTTATATGAATAGTAGGCTCAAATATGTCATCTAGTTTAACAGGTAACTTTTCAGCAATTTTCTTGTATTCCTCTTCAAGCTCACGTACCTTAATTGCTACTTGATCAACAAAGTGTTGATACATGGCTTCATCATTACCTCCACTTATCGGAATTTTGATGTTGATCCTCTTTACGAGATCTTCAATGGTGTAGCTTGGCGAAGGGGCATTACTATAATCAAGTTCTTCAGGCTCCTCCCTTTAGATTCTCATCATTTTGAGTTCTTCAATGGGATTGGGCTCAACTTTACCTGCAAATTTAACTAGAATGAGAGTTTGACTCTCAGTTATCTTACCTAGTTGTGCCTCAACGATCCTTGTTCTTTCTTGAAGGGCCTATAAATCATTTCTCAAACTAACAGCTTGGTAAGATAATTTACCAAGCATAGCATCATGGTTCTCCGTAATTTTGACTAGAATATTATTTTGTTCATTTTGCAAGTCTATGAAAGACTTAAGCATTTCTTGGAGACTACCATTACTATTTCCCATATTATTATTAGAGTTATTTGTAGGAGTAGCATAATTTTTCTGAAAATTATGATTGTAACTCTTCTTCCAAGAAGGATTATAATCATTATGAGCTACAAAGTCTATTTCTTCTATATTTGTTTCAAGGGTGGCTCTTACCTGAGTTTCCTTACCTTTTACGGCTAGTATGAGCTTATCCAACTTAGCATTGATATCTTCGTTCTCTTGTGGTGAGACAGAGTTCACCTTCTTCGTGTTTGATCTTTCCACATGCCATTGGGCATGGTTGTCTTGCATATTGTCTAGCAGTTGTTTTGCTTCGGTAATATGTTTACCCATGAATGTTCGTCCAGCTGCAGTATCAAGCATAGAATTAGACACAGGATTAAGAGCATTGTAAAATAAATGGAGGATTAACCAATCTTCCATCCCATGACTAGTATAGTTTGTTAGGCATTCTTTCATCCTCTCCCATGCAAGCGCTAGTGGCTCACACTCTTCCTGTCTAAAACCAGTAATATTAGATCGGAGTTGCATAGTCTTAGCAGGTGGGAAAAATTTAGTCATAAATAAAGAAGTACATCCCACCCATGATGTAATAGTATTTTTAGGCAAAGATAACAACCATTATTTAGCTCTTCCTCTTAGAGAGAAAGGAAATAGACATAATTTGACCGCATCAGGGTCAACGTCTTTTATACGCATCATATCACATATTTCAGTGAAATTATTTAAGTGCATACCTGCGTCTTCAACAACAGAGCCTCCAAATTGATTCTGTTGAACCAAACTTAAGTAATGGGGCTTAATTTCATAATCATCAGAAACAATTACTGGCTGAGTAATAGGTGTCCGCAAATAATCATTATTGGGAGTAGCAAACTCCCCAAGCTTCTTTTCAGCCATACTTCCTATGTTTTTCGTTTTCTAAGATTAAAAATTATAACAGTAAAAACAAGAATTTAAAGACTAAAAAATTGTTTCGGTTTATCAAATAAAGACTGAAAGCAAACTAACAAAATTAAAAACAAGAATTAAAACTAGCAAGGTTCCTAATAACCTCACCAGGGAACCTATTGGTTCCCCCGCAACGGCGCCAGAAAAAGAGTTGATACCTTCGATCTGGATTACGGATGTAGTATAGCTCCTTTTCCCTAGTAGACCTAGGTTATCGAATCCACGGGAAGAGAATGCATAGTGAAGTTACTTTAATGGACCTTCTGGAGTTTTAGAATTACTTTTGTGTTTTTACCATACCAGTAGCTTGCGTGTTTTTGTTGTTGTCGATGATGGAGAAAGAGGGCCTAGGGCGTTCGGTTTCAAATGTAGCTGTGCAAAAACATCTGGTGGAAATAAAAGATAGGAATAAAGTATGCGTGTACTTGTTAGAGAAAGATAAATTATATGTGGACAGTGCATCCATAATTGCTATTGCCTCCGCAACCGCTTATAGCAATAACCTACTAGTCTCATCCATAGAAGAAAGAGAACTAATAATATGCATAGTGATGTCACCATTAATCCCAAGCAAATCCCTCACATACAGTCGTACTACCCCTTCTGTCACTAGGGTTCCCAACCTGTAGAATAGTCATTACTCATACTCCCTATACCTAGCTCAACCCTCGGGGTCTTGGGTACCTGACAAGTCCTTGGATTGAAGCAAGAGAGGATACAATAATCATCATGTCATACAAACTAATACATGATCCCATCTATGATAAATCATATGCACAATTGCTACATGGCTAGGCCAAAGCCCTTAGCCCAAGGAGAATTACTCACACATAGAGATGAGATCAACAATCACAAACATTGTAATGAAAATCATAAGATTGATAGAAATAGTCTTACAATGTCTCCAATCGAGGAATAGATCTACTATTACAAGTGGTGGATGATGGGTATGGAGATGGAGAAAGGTTTGGAGATCTGAGATGGCTTTTTGGCGGAGTCTGGCTTCTTCGGGGTGAGGTGAGCAGCGAGAGAGAGAGAGAGAGAGAGAGAGATGTTTTCCCGTCACCTGAGGCTTCTTTATATAGGGGTCTGTTCATGAAAGTTGTTCTTTTTTACCTAACGGTGGCGGCGCCAACTATACGACCGGAGCTATACGGTAGGAATTTTTGCTCCGGCCTTATAGTTGGTCGTTACGGCATCTACCTTCGCAGAACGGCTCCTGGTTTCTTCTGGTTGAAGGAAATATCGTATCTTTGACTTTAATGTAGTGATTCCCTCCTTTAAACCACATTAGCTGCACAGGAAAAATAGAAGAACAAAGGATTGCATACCCCTTTGAATATTAGCATTAGTGGCAGGGTTTAGAGAGTCATCAAAAATATGATTAATATCCAGTTTAAATGCGGAAGTAGATGGCTATATTTTAGAGCCATCAGTGGGTGCTTGGGAGAATAGGATGATGCCTTTTGTGGCATTGGTGGTCTTAGTACCGCCCATCCCTCCAACAAGAAGTACTCCCTTGTTGGGAGGAACTTGGTGAAATATCATCGTTCCCGCGTGCCTCGGTTATCTCTATACCCGAGCTCTTTACTTATGCACTTTACATTATGATAGCCTTCGTGCTTGAAGTAATCTATCTTGCTATCACATTGTTGCTTGTCTTGCTTAGCATAAGTTGTTGGTGCACATAGGTGAACCTTAGTATATCAGGCTTTGTGCTTAATAAAAGAAAACGCTAGTTTTATTCTGCCATTGTTAAGCCCATCTCGTAAAAGTTTTAAACCGCCTATTCACCCCCCTCTAGGTGACATCCGTGATATTTCACTTTGTATCTACGGCTCCATCCCTACTACGTCCCTTCCAATCGATGCTCTGCACTGCCCTTGCCTAGCTCATTGCAGCCCCATGCCTTGCTTTTGTCGTGCCACCGCACAATGAGAAGTTGTGCGCTTGTGGTGTTCCTCACAGCAATGCCACACGGGTCACCTCCCCAACATCCCTCGACTCCCCGCTTGACCGATTCATCACCACCGGTGGCTTCCCATCACCCAATTCGTCCCCTTAGGTCGTACCCCCGCGTCATGGTTCGTTGCCGCCAGCCACCAGTACATGGTAGGAGAGGAGAGTGTGTGTGGCGTGTTGTGCTTGGAACCGATGACACCGACGTGGAGGCGGTAGGGACCACGCGGAGGCTTGCCAGAGAGGAGCAAGGGAAGAACACGGTGAGGGGTGGAAGCAGCGGCGGGCATTCTCCCCAGCGTCGGGCCATCGGCGGCATGCGAGGTGGGATCATTCTACGGGTTGGAGGCCACGGTGGGATTGCGTTTATAGCTTTGCCATTTTATAGTTTATCCATGTTATTTTTATTACTCCAAAATAGTCCCTATGCATGGTTAGGGGGCTGACAGATGGGGTCCACTCAGTGCGATATCAGCAAATACACCATTATACAGAGGACCAGTGACAAAACAACCACCGTATTCAATGACCGTAAGTCCCGTGTTCATGAGGTTGGTGAGCGTATCGAAAAAGTCTACCAAGTTTAGGTACCTAGCGGTGGATTTTATTCTTTTATTAACTAAAACTAAAATACACGGGGCAACCAAGGTTTCATGAGGTGCAAAAAGAATACAAAAGTTACTCACATCAGAATGATGTAGTTACAAACACAATGCACAATAGTTACCCGTATTGAGAAACTAAAGTTATACAGTCCAAACAAAAAGGTTATTCAAGCAAATGCACAACATTTACCCATAGATAGAAACAAATGTTATACCAGCCATTATATAAAAGTTACCCACATAAAAATAAATTAGTTACATGTAGCAAGAAACTAAAATTATCCACTTAATAATAGGATCTAAACATTTTTGCATAATGATATACATATTGAGGCTAATTACATTAGCTCCACCAACCCTAAGTCATTTTAAACACACATAAAGAAATTTCTATAATATAACGTCTCAGCTTTGTCGGCGCTTCCGTGTCGTACGGGTGACGAAAGGGTGTTAGACTACCGAGGCTATGTCGTCGTCGATGATACGAAGCTTCAGTGACCTACACCTATGCTACCGCATACAAACCAAATAAGTATAGCTCACATTTAGTTAACTAAAAATTAGGGATAACCAAAAAGTTTCATGAGAAACGGGAGTACATGTTACCCACATGAAAAGTAATTAATTACAAGTGGGTAACTTACATGCAAAAGAGCTTTACATAGCTCTTTCAGAAAGTGGTAACTTATCGTACTATACCATGGACAACTCATCTGTTAGGATGGGTAATTTTTTTGTTCGATTTTTTCTGTTAAAACATATCAATATGGGAGCTAGTTTCAAAGATGTCGTTGCGACTAGTACAATGGCGAAAATAGATTTCAGTCGGATAAATGGTTTGAGTTACAAATCTTTTTGAATAATCAGATTTTTGCATTAAACTCGCTCGTGATGTCATCAGTTACAGTTTTTAGTGCATGGATGCAAATAGTAGAATTAGGAAATGATAGGAGGGAATCACACGTGCAAAGATGGCGCTATCGTACCATCGCTATCGCTGTCAAAGAAATCAGGATCTGAAGTTGAGTTTTGCGTCAAATCGCGCGCGTCCACTACCGAGAAAATGGGTTAGGTTAGCCTGCTAGGTAAGACTAATCACATACCATTCTAGAAATAGATTTACCATAAACTAATTAACAAGCAAACTGAATTTGTGTGAAACTGCCTGATATTACAAAGTTAAGTTTCAAAAATACCATTACAAACATTTACCCCTGCTAGAACTAATACATAAGGTAATTTACTTTCAAATTAGGTAAGGAAGAAGTAGCCAGCAAGCTTGAAGAAGCCTTGTGACTTTTTATTTTGTAGATTTCTAGCCACTGTTGTGAAGGAAATATGCCCTGAGAGGCAATAATAAAGTTGTTATTATATATTCCTTATATATGATAGATGTTTATTTTACATGCTAGAATTGTATTGATCGGAAACATCAATACATGTGTGTTTAATAAACAAAAAGGGTTCCTAGTTATGCCTCTCTTATAGACTAGCGTGTTGATTAACAAGATGATCAAGGTTTCCTGATCATGGACATTGGATGTTGTTAATAACAAGGTCACACCATTGGTGGAATGATGTGATGAACATTCATCCGAAGTATAGCATTACGATCAAGTCATTATGTTTATATTGCTATAACATCATACGAAGTAATCTTTATCCTTAGACCATGAGATCATGTTAATTGCTAACACCGGAAGAGTATCTTGATAACATCAAACGTCACACCGTAACAGGGTGACTATAAAGATGGGTTCAGTACTACGAAGGTGTTATGTTGAGGCTCATGGATCAAGAGTGGAATAGGTCAATCCAGATGACGGATAGATATACTCTAGGCCCTCTCGGTGATATCACATTAAGATAGCTTGCAAGCAAGTGATGTGATCACTAGAATGTTATATCACGGGAACGAGAAAAGAGTGCATGTCGGTAACGAGATCAAACTAGGTATGGAGATACCGATGATCGAATCTCGGACATGTAATATATCGAGAGACAAAGGGATTTAGTTACAAGCGTTAAAGGTTCTCACGATCACAGAAGTCATCGTTGAATGTGTAGGAGTCAGTACGGATCTCCAGGTCCCGCTGCTGATTATTGATCGGAGAAGGGTCTCGATCATGTCTGCATTATTCGTGAACCGTAGGGTGACACACTTAAGAGTTACCGGACACCATTTTGGAGCACATATGTTTCAGACGAAAGAATTGCAAAGCGCAGGAATTGTTTCAATAGAAACCGGAAATTGTTTCGGGTGAAATTGCAGAAAGTGGTTCTGCATGTGATATTGAAATATTGCAAGGGGCTATATGTGAATGTTTGTTAATTAAAGTAATTAACAAAATTCTGAATAAATTTAATAAAAAGAGTTTTATTAAATGAGAGTGCATTAAATTTGGAGAAACTTAATGCATTTAAAGTGGAGACTTTAAGAGGGAATGTGAAGAGCTATTTTAATGTGGAGGGGTTACCACCACATGAATGGGGGAGGTGAGGGGTCACCCCCCCATGCGCCAGCTACGGAGAGAGGGGGCACCACCCTCCTCCTATAAAAGGCCACCCATTCCCTCCTTCATCCTCACACCTCCTTGTTAAGGATCTCTCCCCCTCTAGAATTATTCCCCCATGGTCTCGGATTAGCGAGATACATGTTCCCGGTGGCATTTCGTCTGGAAGGAGTTGCTGCTTCCGCTGGATCGCTGGAGCGAGGAGGTGGAGGTTGTCCGGTGGCTTGAACGTGTGTGCGAGTGCGGATGCGCTGCTGAGTTGCGGCGCTCGGACTTCCTCACGATCTTGAGATCGGCAAGTGTACGACTACATCAACCACGAGTTCCTACTCGTTAACAAAAATCGTTGTCTAGGGTAAGTTCTCGTTGGATGTATGTCCACCCGTTTCTTTGTACCTAGTAGATAGATCTTGGCGTGTAGTTCACACCGTAGGAATTTTTTTGTTTTCTATGCTGCGGACCCAACATGTTGGGCATGCAACACCATTGGTGTCTCAATGGTGAACCCAGGTCCAAATCCCATCATCAGACTCAACTCAGTGATTGTCTCTCTCTCGTCCTCCTCCATTAGGCATTGCGACTCATCCAACACGAAGATGATGGTCACACCGATGATGTTCCCATACTCTCTCAGCATGGTCCATGTGGTGGAAGTAACTGGGTGGTAGTTTAGTAGTTGCTCCCTATGGTGGAAGTAACGCTTCTCCTTTGTTGTCATCTCACATGACTGATCATTTACGATCAACTTGATCAAGTAGGACTCAATTGGTGTTTATTAAGGGTATACATCTCCATGAGGGTGTCGTTTCAGTGCAAGAGATTATGCATGAGATGAAGTCCATGAAACTTAGGGAACTTCTCTTGAAACTAGACATTTGAGAAAGCCTAGGACCAGGTTAACTAGGCCTTCTTATGAGAGGTGCTGATCTGGAAAGGTTTTGAGCCTGGTTGGGTTCATAGGGCAATGGGTTTGGTCTTGGGGGTCCAAACGGCCATCACCATTAACGGAGAAGTTAAAAACTTCTTCTGTAATGGTTGAGGGGTGCGTCAGGGAGACCCCCTCTCTCCCCTCCTTTTCGAGTATGTCGTGTAGGCGTTAGCAGCTATTTTGGATGCTACTTGAAATCTTGGTGACATTGAGGGTGTGATTCCCTACCTCATTCTAGGAGGGATGTCCCATATGCAATATGGGGATAACACCATCATTATGATTCAGCATGAGGACTTGGCCATTGCCAATCTCAAGTTCCTCCTCCCGTGTTTTTGGTGTATGTAGGGCCTCAAGATTAACTTCCACAAGAGTGAGGTCATGGTTTTGGGGACTGATACCTTCGATCTGGATTCACATATGTAGTATAATAGTCTTTTTCCCAAATATACCTAGGTTTAATCGAACCTTGGTAAACAATGCTAAAAGAAATTAAAAAGGACACGTCTACAAGACTTTGGTTTTTGGTTTTACCTTCATTTACCGGACCAATCTAGTTTACTTTATATCGTGGGTTGTTTCAATGGTTGGAGATAAGCTAGAGTTGATGATTCACCTGCAGCTTCACATCATATGGGATAAAATATAATAATAGGCACATCCATGTGTAATGTTTTAATAGAGATAATCTTTCTAGGAAGCACATCCTAATATACTAAAGCCCCTACAAGTCACAAGCATAGCAATAGCCTTTTGATCCAACTAGTTTCACCACAAAGTACCGGGCTACAAATAGTTATTAAGTGAAAAACACATATCAAAGCCTTAAGTAGAGATGTTGCTGTTATTCCCAAATGGGTCGCTAAACGAAGACCGTACAACCCACTACTAGGAAACATATTATCTGTGGCGCATGGAAATGCACCTTCTGTGGCGCATATGCTAGTCGCCACTATTACCTCACCACTGATAACTGCTTCCTATGGTGCATATAGATATGCGCCACAGAAGACTTCTGTGGCGCATTTCTTCATATGCGGCACAGGAAGAAGTTCAGTGGCCCATTTACTTATATGCGCCACAGAAAGCCTATGCGCCACTGACTATACTTATATATGCGCCACTGATTATATAACACGTATTCAAAGTAAAATACGCTCCGGGTGTATAATCAGGTATTTATACAGGATTTATACAGTATTTATCTAGATGAGTATAAATAGTACATTGCACAAGTACTAGATGCATGAAAACCGACATATATAATACAAACACTTAGAGCCCGATCGAGATACATATATAGTGTCAAGTGCCAAATACAAAGTTCCTATTATTTCACATTACAAATATGAAGTGGTCACTTCCGCCTACACTAGGATCAAATAGAATACAGTTGTGATGATGGTGAGCAAGAGCATGAGCCCGACCAATATCTTCATCTGGTTCTTCTTCCACAGGTGGTTCCTCCACTGGCTAGCGTCTGAAGGGTGTGTCAGGATCTTGCCCTTCTCTAGATCATCTTCGGGTTTCTCTCTTTCCACGTGCCATTGCATGAGCTTTGCGTCCTTAGGATCTACGAAATATTGCTGCAGACGGGGGGTGATAGGATAGTACCATACCACTTTTCGAGGAACTTTCTTGTTCCCTCTCTTGTACCGTCCTTGGCCGCACACCGGACATGTGGTTCTATCTGTGTACTCGTTCTGATAAAGTGTGCAATCATTGATGCATGCGTGGTATTTAATGTGTGGTAGGTCGAGAGGGCACACGATTTTCTTGGCCTCCTCGATACTTGTTGGCAATGTGTTCCCCTTAGGAAGTCGGCCATGCCAGTATTCCATGTTTGCTTTGAAGCTTGATGGCCCAAAATATATCGAGCTCGTTGGGGAACCCCAAGAGGAAGGTATGATGAGCACAACATCAAGTTTTCCCTCAGTTATGAAACCAAGGTTATCAATCCAGTAGGAGCAAGGAAACAGCCCAAAGGTGTTGCTAGCTGAACTTTGGCAGGGCGCACTACCAGCGTTAGCATCAACATGGAGACCTGCACAACACAACCACATAACTCTTCCCCAACTTGCGATGAGGTTGTCAATCTCATCGGTTTTGCTGAAAACAAAGGATTAAACGTATCGAGTGGAAGAAAGTAATAGTTTGCAGAAAGTAAACACAAAACAGTAAACAGTTTATTGTAGATTGATTGTAAAAGAAATGGCTGGGGTCCATAGTTCACTAGTGATGGCTCTCCTTAAGATAGATAACATGTTGGGTGAACAAATTACAGCGGGGCAATTGACAAACATCGAGAAAGCATACATGCATATACTAATCATCTTGACTCCTCTGAGATTTGATTGGGCATTACAACATTATACATAGACCGCCATCCAACTACATCTATGACTAATAATCCACCTTCAGGTTATCATCCGAACCCCCTCCAGTATTAAGTTGCAAGCAACAGATAATTGCATTACGAATTGCGTGTAAAGTAAACAATATGATTGTTCTATGAACAAAGGATTGTTGTTTTCTCCCTAGTAGCAACATCACATCTAGTACCTTAGAGATTTCTGTCACTTTCCCAGATTACTAGAGGCATGAACCCACTATCAAGCATAAATACTAACTCTTGGAGTTGCTAGCATCTACTTGGCCAAGATAGCTACTAACAATGGAAAGAATGCAAGAACACAAATAACAAAGACATGATAGAATCAATAATCAATCTGAAATAGCATCTCAATATCCATCGGATCCCCACAAACACAACATGCAGAATTACAAATAGATGATCTTGATCATGAACGGAGCTCACAAGATCTAAACATGATAGCACAAAGAAGGAGAACCGGCCATCTATCTACTACATGGACCCGTAGTCCAGAGATGAACCACTCACGCATCACACCGAAGGCTTGCATGATGATGAAGAAGGCCTCTAGGGTGAATTCCCCTCTCCGGCAGGGTGTCGGGAAGAGCTTCATATCCCTCCCGATCTAGGGATGGAGATGACAGCGGCTACAGACTCTTTTGTGGAATTTTGATCGGGTACTTAGGGTTTCTATATCGGAGGCATCTTATAGTTGGAAGGGGAGGCCGAGGGGGTGCCTGGGCTAGTCACACCACCCCCTGGCGCGGGCCAGGCCTGGCCACGTGGCTAGGTGGTGTGGCCGCCCTCTGGCCCCTCTTCGTCTCGTATTCTGGCTTCGTGTGTCCCTCGGTGAAAAACTGACTTTGGCTTTTGTCCCGTCCAATTCCGAGAATATTCATTTTCTGACTTTCCTGGAACCAAAAACAGCAGAAAACAGGCAGCTGGCACTGTGGCTCTTGTTAATAGGTTAGTCCAAGAAATCATATGAAAAGTACTCCAAAGTGTGGACAAAACATAAGAAAGTAGATAAATCCAAGCATGGAACATCAAAAATTATGGATACGTTATCAACGTATTAAAGCTCACATCGGTCCATTTGTGTTCGGCCTTCATCTCCAGAGCCTTGAGAGTTACACCCAAACGTGTATCCTCGGGGAGACACCTAGGATACAATGGATTCATCCCGTCTACCTCCATTTGGGCCAGCTTGGCTTTCTCTCTGGCTGCAGCTTTGTTGTTGCTCATCTCCTTGAGGAGCAGTTCTTGAACATGAGGGTCCTACAAGACCGAAGTTAGCAGCGTCTCTGTGTTCGCGTCTTCTCCTTCTTCATGATGATCATGCCCATCGCCATATCCTTCTCCATGCTAATCATGCCCGCCGGCATCTCCTTCGTCATGATGATCATGCCCTTAAGACTCTTCATCTTCTCGCCCGCCCACGTCTTTGTGACCACCATGTCCTGTCGGCGCCTCATTGAGGTCGCGCATGAAACCGCGCCTGAGCAGGTGACCCTCCAATTGTCCAGAGTCAGGGTCGATCCAGCGCTGGAGTTTGCATGTTCGACATGGACATCTTATCATGGTCTTGTTGTTCGGAATCATGTCCTCCTTTGCGTCTTTCTTGTACCTAGAAATTCGACCTTCGCTCATCATGAGGACCATGGTTGCCTGAGCGGTCAAAATAGAGACTATAGGTTAGAACCACACCATATGCACACACACATGCATGAATGCTAGCCGAAAAAATTCGGCATGACCTTTCCTAAAATTAGGACATATGGATAGTGCAAAAATTTGCCAAAATGGAAATGAATCAACATTTCGGCAAACATCCATGCACCACACCGGCCGGGACAACAACAAGCAAGCAACAAAAACTTCCTCCCAATGCAAACATTCATGCACCACACAAGCATCGTCTCATCATGCATCGCACACACACCGCCCGCGCGACAAGCTTCACCTACATGTTCATGGCCAAGTACTCACCTAGTAGACTCAATAATAGCAAGACGAGATCGCGCGATGAGAGAGTGTGGACAAATAGATCTACAAGTTGGTGGAGAGGAAATTAGTAAAAAAATAGAGATGTGAGAGAGAAACGTAAGGAACTTTTAGATCTACAAGTTGGAGGGAAGCTTCCACTTACCAATCTATGGACTAAAGTATGTTTAGTTACAAGAAAATGGAGAAACTGTGGGCAACATGGGGTGGAAGGGAGGAGGAAGACGAGCTGGGAGGAGGTAGAAAGGAAGAAGAGATGTGAAATGGGTGGTGGTCGATAGATAGGGTGGGAGCTTGCCACTTTTTTCACATGGATCTGGATGCCCTCATTTGTGGTGCATATGGCAGAAATGCACCACATATGCTCAAACTTCTGTGGCGCATATTGCGATATGCGCCACAGAACATATGGTGCAGGTTAAAGTGGTGGGACCCATGGTTAGGTTTCTATGGCGCATGTGTGGATATGCGCCACAGAAGTCAAACATATCTATGGCGCATCTCCACACATGCGCCACAGATCATGGGTGAAATAGATTTCGTGGTGGGTCCCACCTCCATGTTCTGTGGAGCATAATGAAATATGCACCACAGAAGAGGCAACTTCTGTGGCGCATATTTCATTATGCGCCACAGAACATGGATCGCCCCACCTCGGCTGATGGGTCCCACCAAACTTTTGTGGCGCATGTTGTATGAAATGTGTCACATAAGTTTTTAGTGTCTGTGGCGCATATTTCCTAATGCGCCAGTGACAAGTATCTATGGCACATGGATTTACATATGCGCCACAGAGTAACTTGTCTACCTATAAGTTGTTTCCTAGTAGTGACCCTTTCTGTCACTAGGTTTCCTATGAGATCGCTGCTAGCCAAGTATCTCACCTCAATCCTTTATCAATCTCGGGGGTCTTGGGTACCTACAAGTCCAAAGATCGAGACAAGATACAAAGAAAAAAGATACAAATCTCTTATTCAAACAAGACACAATGCTCCCATAGATTAGATGCACATAATTGTTGGGAAGTTTCACCTCAACCCGCAGCCCGTGAGGACTGCTCACTCATAACAATAAGATCAATGATAGAAAACATTATGCAAAATACTTAGATTGAAATCAAATATTCTTACAATGGTCACCGAATCACAAGGATATCTCAAGTACAAAGTAATGGCTATGGCTAATCGAGAGGATGGAAGATGGAGGGGATGAACTATGGTGTGGATCTCCTTTGGTGGTGTTGTGATGCAATTTGAGAATGGCGGCTAGGACCTCAAAATATATAAGCGCCTTCATGAAAGTTGTAGGGGTTGACGAGACAAAGCCACCGACACATGGTACGGGCGAGCCCTACCTGTACCAGTGGTCGTTATGGCCTATGAAGCCTTGTTATTGCTCCAGGATTACTTGGTCGTGTAGACTTCCTCAAAATCTTCATTCATGGCTCCTTATTTCGCATTAAAATCGTGATTTCCTGCACAACACAATTCAAAGCAATAGTTTGCATATCTTTGCAATAATTAGTTATTATGGCAAAGCTAGAGAGTTTCTTGTCAATTGCCTGACTAAAAACAATGTTTAAACATGGAAAAATATGGCTATTTTTGGAGCCATCAACCTCCCCAAAGCTCAAACCTTGATCACCCTTGAGCAAGAAAAACAACAAAACTATAAGGAATTCAGTGTTTAAACTTGAAACAACGAGAATATGAATTCACTTACGGTCAGAAGTCATATGCGTCCATCACTTCTTCCATTTGAAAGGCTCATCAAAGTTATAGAGATGCCAAGAACACTATACAAGCTTTGATAACTCAAGACAATAAAGTAGAGTTTAATATAAGTATAAATAACTAAGAGTGTAATAATTAATCCAATTTCTCTAGTTAACTCTCAGCTTGCCAAGGAACACTAGGATGTTTTATAATAGCAAAATGAATAAAGAGACTTCATCTCTTAAGTAGCATAACAGTGAAGTGTCTTATTGGCACCCACATCAGTAAATCAAGACTATCAAAACACTTCTATTCCAATCATTGTCATACAAGAAAATTCATAAAGTAGTACTGAGACCATGCCAAGGACTTGGTATGTGGATCTTCATATTTTTTTCTTCCTTCTTTCAAGGATAATTCTCAACAAGGATCATTGAGTGATTCTTTTAAACAATGGTTTGCACAACCTTCAAGAGTACCAATACTTTTCCCATTATGGTGACAAGTGTCACCTATGTCCTCAACTTATAGCCAAAATCAGGGGTTGTACCATTGATCGTTCGTAGGCCAGTGGAGTTGTTGGCATCCAAAGGTGTACATAAAAAACATAGAACTTTTTAAATAGTATCACCGTTTGATCCACAAGGTTAGCTTTGGCATGCATCACAATTACCGCTAGACTTCATTTCAATCAAACAACTCCTATCAAGAGTGTCGTCAAGTCTATCAAAACCTCTATGGGGTTAAGTATCTTCAAAGGTAAACTCTCAAGACATTCACTCATCAAACTAGTCATAAATTTGAGACTTTTCTTGTTATACTTATTTGGAAATATTATTTCCAAGGCAAGACTCGGTTAGCTAAAAGAACTAGAGGAAAATCTTCCTCAATTAATCATTCATACAAATAAAAAGCTTTACTCTAACTATTTTGAGTTACTAGCATCTTAGCAAATCAACCAACTAAGATAAACAATTCAAACTTCAAAAGTGGGAGACATAGGATATACCTCTCATGAGCGACTTCATAATCTTCTTCCTTATAGGGATGTCTTCCTTCAATAATCAAGTAAAAAATCACTCCCATAATAATTAAAGCAAATAGGCAAAAAGCAAATACACTTTCGCAAAAAAGGAAAAAGGGGAAATCTTTTTGTATTTTTGAGGATGGTGATTACAGAAGAGAAAAGAACTTGCGACCAAGCAAGGAACTAGGAAAAGAAAAGCAACAAAAATCAAAAACAAACTAAAAACAAAAGAAAAGCAAAGTGTTGGAACAAACCAACACGAGTGTTTCAAAGCTCACAAGGAGCAGGAGTACAACCTCATTATTACACAAATAAAATTGTCGGGGGACACATCCCCAATCTTAGGCTTTTGCAAGACCTTTTGTTGCTCATTGTGGTGGTGGTGGATAATCTCCCATGTTCCATTTTGGCTGCTCCAATTGTTGAACTGGGTGTCGAGGTTGGTAGTAGCATCTCAAAGGTTGATAGAGAGGTTGTTCATCTTTTGGATGTTTCCTTTGAGAGCATAGATATCATCATAGGTGGTGTAGAAGTTTGGTGGCTGCACATCTTGTTCGGGTCCTTCTTGTTCTACTTCTTCATCTTCTCATTCTTCATCTTCTCCTTCATCCACGAGTACTTCTTGTTTGGGTAGACCCGCCTCAACCTGAGTGTCATAACGCAAGCGTCCATTCTCGATAGAGAATAGACCATTAGGCAAAGGAGATGGGATCAAGTGATCTGCTCCAGGTATATCAAGGAAGTATCTACCATTAGTTCTAGAAATCATACCACAAGCTCTTAGAGTATAAAAACCAAGACGGCGGTCTCCTGCCAATGGTTGGATATTACCTAGGTTGACGAGAAGCGCACGTGCAAGCATGGTTACGACTCCTCCTCCGCATATCGAACCACGAGGCTGCAGACCTTGATGCTTAATACAAAACAAAAGAAGGGCGCCGAAATTTGGCGTTAAGTTACAGTTAGGAATAGCATTTTTAGCCAGGATCATCATGTCCTACTCATTGACTCTAGTAAACTCACCACATGTCTGCAAGGTGTTAGCAATAACATAAAACAAATAACGAACATCAGGGTGATCAATTTGGTTTCCCTTGGGTGTGTTTCCATGAATTCTCATTCTATTAAACTAAGCCAAGGGTGATGGATTGAAAACAAAGGTGGTGGAGCGTATGTCGGTGGTGTTGTTGGAAAAACCAAAGTAGTGTGCCCATTAGTTGAGTTTCAAGGAGTACTCACATTTCACAAGACGGAAGTTGATATGATTAACTCCAGGCATTTGTTCCTCGGGGCAATAGTGTGAGCACACCGAATGTATCAAGGTGCTGAGAAACTCAAGCATTAAGTGGCGGTACATAGCGACATCCTAAAAAACAAAGTAATACAAACCAACATTGTTGCAAAGTAAATTCAAATAAGCACGAATGCCTAGTTGGTTCAAGATATAGGGACTCACCCACTTGGTGGACTTGATTTCTCAAAGCTTGAGAAGGTTGAAATGATTCAACTGAAACTCCTCGGTGAACTCGATACCAAGTGACTCGGGGGTTAGCGTGCCAACGGGTGGTGCGGCTTGTTTCGCAGCCATTACATGTGTACGGATCCTCGTGTTCATCTAAAATAAAAATAAATAATAAAGCTAATCAAAAAATTAGTCCAATATAAATATAGCATAAACGATCCTCTACACTTGTTACTAAAGAAACTCCTCTAAAAATAAAAGTAAGCATGCTCAAGATCAAGATTAGCTCAAGAACAAAACCTAAGTATAGATTGATAATGGTGAAAGATTGAGCAAGGTTTTGATGCAAATAAGTTGGGGATCAGAGGAGAAACATACCTTAGATCAAATAGGAATCGAAGAAAGAACGAGTAGAATTGAAGATCCAATGGAGGTGGTTTGGAGTTTGGAGGTATAAGAAAGAGAGATTTGTGTATTGGGAATTTTAGGGTTATCTCTTCCTAGGGTGATATCACGGCCGAGTACGTGGTACAGGCAGGCAGTATGGCCGGAGCCTACCCGTACCGAGTGCATACCTTAGGGGTCGAATGACTCCTTTCGGCTGCAAACTCGGTACGGGCGCGCGATACGATCGCGTGCGCCCATACTATTGGTCGTTATTTGGTCAGTACATTTGCTTGAAAGCTGATGTTTTGCTCGAGGGTACGGTATTGGCGAGTGGTACAACCGCCTCTGGTCGTCCCAGTAGTCGTTACGACCATTAAGTCCTGTGGCAAAAATCAACACTTCAATTTTCCTGAGCTACGATGTGGTATAGGGTCTCCCGGTTGTACCAGTGGTTGTTACGCGTCCTAGAAGCTTAAAAACTTTTGGAATTTATTTAGTAGCTTCACACGCCTTTACACATCTTAGCAAACGACAAAATAACAACAAATAGACTTCATAAAAATTAGCAATGCCTTAAGGCCATGTGTTAGAAAATAAAAGATCAAGGATTATCTTATTTTCTTCTCCTCTCTCCAAAAGACTTCTTGAACACTCTTTATTAAAAACAAAAATAAAACAAAAACAAAACAAAACTAACACAAGAGTACAAACTTTTATTTCATATGGGTTGCCTCCCATGAAGTACTTCTAGTTAAGGTCAATTAGCTTAACCCAGATGGTGATCATTTAGGTTTTCTAACTGGAACACCTACTCTAAAGTAATTGGCTTTATGACTGATACGTCCATTTTGCATCACTATTCTATATCATAATTTACTATTATTCATTGATATATTGCATATTAAGATATGATACTTATGTTATTTCATCCGTTTTTGCATGGTTGATGACTTTTGGAGGATGGACCGCTGAAGTCAGGATTCTGATGGAAAAGGCACTGTTTGGAGGCGAAATTCGTGAAGATCAGAAAATCCCAAAAAATACATGGAAAATTCTATTTTTTCAGAAGACGAAGGAAGCCAGAAGGGGGAGCGGAGTTGGGCCATAAGGGGCCCACACCACCCCCTGGCGTGGGCCACCTTGGTCGCGCCACCAGGTGATGTGGCCACCCTGGCCCACCTCCAGCTCTCCTCTTTGGCGTATATTATCCCCATGAAACCCTAAGCCTGGGGGAGTGACCACAGAAAGATTCTGCCGCCTCTACGCTACGGAAAACTATAGGAAGAGAAAGAGCTGCCTGGCAGGCAGAAATCTACCGGGGAAATTCCTTCCCGGAGAGGGGAGATCGTCGCCATCAACACCACCATCACGTTGGACTTCATCGGGATCATCATCATCTCCACCAGCACCATCATCACCACTCCATACCGCTGTAACAATTGGATTGAATCTTGCATAGTTCTTAGGGGAAACTTTCCTGGTGTTGATTACTTGTTGTAGTTGATGCTATTGAGTGGAACCATTGAATTAGCGTTCATGTTCAGATTGTTACTTATCATTATTTCATATCTAATATTGATCCATATGATGTCTTATGAGTAGTTCGTTTAGTTCTTGAGGACATGGGATAAGTCATGTTGTTAGTAGTGGAATTGTGTTGAGAAAGATTCAATAATTTGTTATTTAAGTTGTGGTTTTATTCTTCTAGTGGTGTCATGTGAACGTCGACTACATGACACTTCACCTTTATGGGCCTAGGGGAATGTATTGTGTATTTGGCTACTAATCGTAGGGGTTACCGGAGTGACAGAAACTAGCGATAGGACTTGGTTACCATGTAACCAACGGTTAGGTTAACCGTACCTAAAAATAGCCCAATGCGCCAGTGGTTACCCCTAAAATGATTTAGGTTCTTTAGGTTTGATCCATGTCTACCAAAGGTTAACCGTCACGCCACGCCACGTCGTCAACGCATGTACTGCATCTCATTAGACATTATCCGAGCGCCGCCTGCCCGCCTCCCGATTCCCGAGCGCCGCCTGCCCGCCTACACCTTGCCAGCAAGTTGCCTGCTCGCTCGTCATCAATCTCACCGATGTCCTGACTTCTGACCCTAGCTCCTTCACTTGGGAAGAATCACCGGCGTCCTCCCAGCGGCGACTTCACTGGAAGGCGGCGGAGCCTATGCCGGCGTCACTCATCTTGGCGTTCCGGTGCTCCTCCTTGACTCCTCCTTTAACCTCGACTCCCTCCTGTTGGAAAAGTTCTAACTTGGACTACACCGATTGCAGAGGCATGGTCGTCAAGCTATAGGCGCTTCTCCGGCGGTTGTTCCCGACGCCGACGACGCTACCTCATTTGATGATTCTCCATTAGCTAGTAGTACTAGTACGGTTTATGGATGCATACATGCAGTTCCATGTGATTTCATTATAAGATTTATGCCGTGCACTCTAGCAAGATTGCAATTGTTGTTGCTAGTTCTCGTGATGCGGTTCCTGCTTTTTTCAGTTTAATCTTTTCCATTCCATCTGATTGCATGTACGGTGTATGCTGGGTACTGTATATATATATTATAATGAATTGATTCCTACGGTTCAATAGACAAAATTGTAGTGATATATCTCCATGGATTGTCTCCAGGACTCTGGATTCTTCACAACAAACAGATTCAGAACTTGACATCTTATAACTAGGATGGCATTGATCACTGAAACTTCCATTCAGATTTTCTTTTGGCAAAACTAAAAATACTTTATGTATATCTGTAAATTGTTAGTTTTATTTAAGGATGTGAAATGTCAGTTTTTAAGCAACGGCTATAGTGGTTTTTTCTGTACCAATCATTCTGAGTTGGCCGGCTGAGCTTTCCAAGAATTTGCCATTTCGTTGCATGACCCAAAAGTGGTTCGAACCTCAATAACCCATGGTTAACCATTTTAACCATAATAACCTAATGGTTAATGCATTTGTCCCCTTTACACAAAAGGGTTTAATAGGTTTGAGTCCAGAACATAAATGGTTAACCAATTCCCATCCTTAACAGACACCTGAACCCCCGTTAGGAAACCTTTGCACAAGGGATGTTAGGATCTCAGAGTTTAAAGTTGTGGTTAGGTTTCTATCTTAATTACTTTCTTGTACTTGCGGATGTTTGCAAGGGGTATAATCACAAGTATGTATTAGTCCTAGGAAGGTTGGTACATTAGCACAGGTTCACCACACAACACTTATCAAACTAAAGAATATTAATCAACTATATGAAGCGAAAGCACTTGACAATATTGCCGTGTGTCCTCGAGAACGTTTGGTCATCTTAAGTAATACAACCGGCTTGTCCTTTGCTAAAGAAAGGATTAGACCACTTGCTGCATTTATTATTATTGTCTTTTATTTACTCGTACTTTATTTATCTGCATTATCAAAACCCCCTAAAAATCCGTTTGCTAAGTATTTACAGAGAATTCCTGCTCCAAGCCACTCGTCAACACCTTCTGCTCCTCGTTGGGTTCAACACCCTTACTTTATCGAAAATACTACGATACACCCCCTATACCCGTGGGTCATCAAGACTATTTTCTGGTTGCCAGGGAGTGAAGCGCTATTGGAGAGTGGAACTAGTAAAGGAAACTTCTACTGTGAGTATTGTTTATTTCTGTTAGTTACTTTATTTCAATATGGATAATTCACTTAGTTTCTTATTTCGTAATGCTACTACCACTGCTAAGGTAGTAGATGAACCACCACCTGCTGAAAATGATACTTTCAAAATACCTACAAGAATTATTGATCGTGTTATGGATAACTACTATTTTGGAGATGGAACTGTCCATCCCGGTGATCATTTGCTCCTTATACACGAATTATGTGGGCTATTCAAGTTGTAGGTATTACAACAGATCAAGTCAAGAAGAAGTTATTCTCATTATCACTAAAAGGAAGAGCTGAGGAATGGTATAAGTTGCTGAAGAATGGCCAATCTCTTGAATGGGAGGAAGTAGTACCTCTCTTTTATTCCAATTTTTATCCTCCTAGTGAGATTCATAAAGATCGGAATCAAATATACAACTTTTGGCCTCTTGAGGGAGAGAGTACAACTCAAGCTTGGGGGAGATTGAAGTTACTAATGCTCAAATGTCATATTCATGAGCTCCCTAACAATATTATTATCAATAACTTTTATGCAAGACTTTCTCTTCATGATAAGGATCTATTGGATGCTTCTTGTGCTGGATCATTTACACGCATGAAAGAAGAAGCTAACTGAGATCTTCTAGACCGTATTCAAGACAATGCTGAAGCATGGGAAAATGATAAAGGAAGAAAGTCAGGTATAAATTATGATTATGAATGCATTGAATCTTTTATGGGAACTGATGACTTTCGAAATATTAGAAATGCTTATGGTCTAGACTCTCAAGCTATTGCAAGTTATTTTAAAGCTTTTGCTTCTTATATTGAAATTCCTAAAAAGAAGTGGAATAAGTATCATGCACATTATAAAGATATTGTTAATTGTGTTCCTGCTAGAAGTACCGAAGTTTATACTGCTAATCATGTTTTACCCGAACCTTACATTGAGAAAATGTCTTTCCCAGTTAATTGTCTTCATCGACACACTATTTCTTCGAACGGTGCACTTGATCGCACTTCGATGTGGTTTTGCTAATCCCGCATGTGTGGATAATGTCGAGGTGTTGCGTGTGCAGTATTACGATGACCCAGTACACCAATGCATGTTGTAGTGTACAAGTCATTGATATGACACGCACGGAAGTCATCATCCATAAATATCACATCCCTCAGAGTGGTACAATAGAAACATTGCGGGTCCAACAACTTTTATTTATTCATAGAAAGAGCCGCGGTCCAATGAGGATTCAAAACGCGGTAAAAGTTCAAATGCAGAAAGGATAGCTTCCTAATCAATGGTAATACTAAGCTTAAAACCATTGGAGCTGGCAACTTATTGGAGAATCTACAATATTGCTAGATCATCTACCTATGCTTGCTCTGATGGATCCTATATCTACATCATGTCTTATTTCTACTAATCTGATACCCAGTTGTTGATTCTAATCTTTGTGTCGGTTGCCGAGTATTCTCACAACCTAAGCATGGGTTTAAGAAGATAGATTAAGAACGAGCGTACTCAGCAAGTTCTATGATGGTTGTTTGATTTTTATTTGAAAGTCATTAAAAAAGATCCAAGACTTCTGCAGGTTTTTGAAAACGGTTTTTTAGAAAAGGTAAGTTTTAGATTTTTAAAATACTAAAGCTATCAGTCTTCACAGGTTGTTTGAACTTTCGTGGAGTTTCTTTCCACACTGCAATTTTAATCCATTCCTAGGATAGGGAGTAACATGCCACATTTACACACACTTGAGAGGTGCACCACTTTTCCCACAAACATCCTTGGCCTTATTACTCATTCCGTATTTCCTTAGATATGGGGTCTTGATACCAAGTTTCACCGAGTCATGCCGAGTCCATCTCCATGACCCCGTTGCCACCCAATGTAACGAATTTTGGTCAAGGGACCTACAATCAATTACCCTCCCTTCTAATATACCCACTCGTTATCCTGAAGCACATGACAGGGCCGTCACGGTCTCCCATCCGCTGATCACCTCTCTCGTTCATAGCCCGAATAGATATACGAGGACAAACGAAAGGAAGAAGATACTTTTTACTCACTCGCCCCATAACAAGATCTGTGGTTAGCATGGTACTATACGGCGCAAGAATGACTAACTACTATTGTTGTTAATCCTAACTTTCCTAATACAATGGAATCTCCACCATGTGATCTTAATTTCAACCATGTATACATTCATGATTCCATCGCCTATCATTTATTTATTTTATTCCAAAAATGATAATGCGTTTTGAATGCAAGTAATAATAATATTTTGAAAATGTTTTGACAAATAAGCCAAAGAACATGTAAGATTCCACTTGCAACAACATTGCAAGATTGACCTCACAAAGGTGATACATGAATGCACCTTCCTGGTAACTGCGAGATAATGCAGTTCGGAGGTTTTACTTGACCTTGAACCTCGGGTTCTGTAATTCGCAACATCGTATGATAAAGACAATGTTTAATTGGGCAAATATGTGATGCTCTAATGTAATTATATGCAATGCATTTCTTGTGTGTTGTCTTTGAATTTTACTAACTCAATTTCTTTGTTTTTGGTGATTTTCTCCCTTTTAGGTTTTTATTACATTTTAATTGGTATTTTATTTATTGTAGTAATCCACAATGTATTATTAAGTATTTTATTTTAGAATTTTCATATTTCTATGAAAATTGGGGTTTACATAATCAGGAGAGCTAGATTGTTTCGGCTCAAACTGCTATCCACGTCGTCTCGATTATTTTCGCCTATGGAATGAACGCCGAAAGGGACACGCGGCGTCTTCGCAATGGAGTCCTGCAATCCCGGGAAGCGGGTCCCGCTGCGGGTCAAGCCGAAGGATTCCAGACCGCAGGTGGGTGTCGTGTGCGTCGTCATACCCCGCGCCGCAGGATGGTGGGCCATGCGCGTGACTTAGGACCACCGTTCGCATGCGCAGGCATGATCGCGCTCTATGAGAGGTGTTCCCAGCGCGACGCCTCCGCATCCGCCAGGTGGGGGGCCCTCTGATAGCCAACATGGCTCTATGAGGCCATTCCGTCTGCAAATTCTAGCATGTGTGAGGCCATCGTGAGACGTCATGGCTCCGTGAGCCCATGCTGGTTGCGGAATCTCACGTGCATGGGTCCCTTGGAGAATCGGTGTGGCGTCGTAAGCCATGACGGCCATGGTTTCTTGTAGACGTGAGGCATGCTGAAAGTCGGCATGGCGCCGTGAGCCCATGCCGGGCGCGATCTCTCGTGGTCGAGTGGCCCTGAACATAGCCAACACGACATCCTACACTTTAGTCACACATGGTTTCTTGCGACGGAGAGTCGAGCTATCAGTGGAGGTGGCATTGTAAAGCATGGGCGGATGCATATTATAGCGGTGGAGGGACGAGCTATGAGCATAGACCGTTTTCGACGCGACCGTTCTCGACACCGATAGGCGATCTGGCATCTGAAACCTTTGGATGGCCACGTGTCCTCGCGTTCTACGGGCGAGATAGCAGTAGAAATTATCACCTTTGAACTGACGGATGAGGTGGCATCGGAAGGCATAGGCAACACGGGTTATCGCGTGCGAGAACGGAGCTGGAAGCGGGTTTGACCTCTGTCTAGATTCATTTTTGGTAGCCTCACAACAAGTGAATAATTGGATATTGATCATTTTTTCCGTTACAAACCTCCTACCAAAGAAATATTTTTATTATTAAAGATGGACTAATCAACTCTATGCTTAGATTATGATTTGTATTGTTCAGAGATATTTTTTGCTAAATTCTGCCATAGTGATATTTCACTTGCTAGATACCACTCAACCAATTAGTTTTTTCTTTCAATTAGGATCCTAATCAGAAATAAATTATATTTTTCTACAACCTACAGTACCGTTTAATTAGTCTTTGCTTTCCATCTCAAGTCTTTAAAGAGCTATAACCTACCTTGTGCTCGGGCCGAGCTCTATGCTCAATGGTTTTTAGAGCCTCTAGTTGCTCTTGGTCGTTTCTTGGAGGATGAGGCCCATATGTCGTGGGTTACTGGTTCGCTGCCGATGGAATTAAAACTCCATGGTTGCTCGGGCCGTGTCCCGCTACATGGAGTCCACCTGGTACGATGCATGTGGAATTGGGGCTATGTGTTTCTCGGGCTATGTGCCGCTAGAAGGGGCACACATGCTTGTGTGTTTTCGTTTGGCTGAGGTCATGTGGTTGCTTCACATGTGGGCTTTACGTTCGTCTTACCTTGCAGCATCTTATTATTTTCTTTGTGGACTCGCCTGTCTGAGTGGCTTCTGCGTCTGTGGCGTTACGGGTCATTCGTAGCCGTATGTGCTCCACATGGAAGGAAGACACACAAGTCAAGGTCGGTACGCTGCTGCTTTTGAGTGCCGGGTCGTCTTTCCCTATTATGGGCACGATCGCTTATGTTCTCCAGGATTATCTGTTCCTTGCTCTGATCGTTTTCTCTTTTCTCTGCTCTGATTTTTTTCGCAATGTTGTGGTGGTTGGCTCTAGTGCTGTGGTTCGTGGGCTGCATTCATTGTTGTGGTAGTTAGTGTGGGATATGCGGCGACACATACCATGGCGAGCCATTACACATGCGTATTGTGACCAAGCCCAAGCCACGGCAAAACAGAAAAAATCAAACAAACATCACTGGTTAAGAATTTAAATGCTAATAGCATAGGATGACGCGACAGAGCATGCTGGGTCGATCTAGTATGATGCAACAATGCGGATCATCGTCATCTAGTATGCTCGGTCGATCTAGTATGATGCAACAATTCGCACCACCATGCCTACTCATCGTCATCACCAAGGTTGATCCACCTCGGTTGCGGCTAGTAGATCCGCGGATGCTGCACTAGAGCCGGCGATGGCAACGACGAAGGAGGCGGTGCCATTTGCGGCACCGACGGTGGAGGTGTGACCACGGAGGCTTGCAGCGCCTGGAATGTGTTGGCCCATCGCGCCTCCTGCTCTAGCGCCTGCTGATCCTGTGACTTGCGCAAGGCCACGTCGAGTGCCTCCTCCTCCGTGAACTCCGGCAGCATGAGGGGGATGACCTCATCCTCCTTCGCCTTCACCTTATGGTTGTCGTCGGCGGCCTCCATCTCCGCTGCCTAGGCCATGAGGCCCTCCTGGTACATGCATTCGTTGACGTGTACCGGCGGTGGCGGTGGCGCCATGGGGCGGAAGGAGATGTCGCGAGCCCTGTGCGGTGTCTACGTTCGTGTCGCACCATGATGACGAGGGGGAGATGGCACTAGCACTGTCATCTATGGCACGCCAAAGAAGGAATGGTGGTGTGGTTGGTTGTAAAAGCGACGAGGGCAGTAGCCACGTTGAGCGAGGACCTCGTCGACGTCGCCTAGTAGGCGTGGCGACTATCCCTATTATAAGGCCTGCCGTAGCGGTGCTCCGCGTCCTCGCGCTCCTGGAGGTGTAGCGCCGCCCACCTCCCTTCATCCTGCCAGCCTTGGCCCTGTTGGTTGATCAACGATAGTTGGGACCGGCGGTAGGTGATGATATCCAGCAGGTCGTCAACGGTAGGGAGGGATGGGATGGCATTGTCGTCGTGGGCGATATTGCACCCGCCGGGTAGACGCCAGTCCAGTGACACGGGGAGGTTTGCCTCGTTGAGGCGAGGTTGCGCGCCGTCGCGTCGTCGCTCTTGTTGTCGCCAGCCTCGTGGTTGTTGCGGGACATGGTTCATCGCTGATGGAGAGGGGAGGAGAGGAGAAAGAGGAATGGAAATGTGTGGGTGTGCGCCGATGAGGAAATGCACTTTTATGGACGCCGTGGGTAGGCTGAACGGCCACCATGGGACAAGCCGCGCAGCAGCGGGTTTGTACGGAACGACATATAGAGTAATAAATAGCTTTGACTGTCCTGATGTGTGGTTGTGGTCCCAACACGGGCGCGGTGCGCCCAAACTCCAAAGTGGCTCGCCTTGCCATACTTGTTAGAGACAGCAAGGAGATGAGAAATAGTTTAGGCCTTTCACAATAGGGGTTTCTTAGTGTTGTATTCTAGACAGTTTGCTTATGTGACACTATAGTTAATAAAAAAATATATTGAGGTTGTATCTTATAAGAAACACCTATTCTATAAACCACAGACAAAAAATCTTATTATTCCAATCATATATATATATATCTTTTAAATATAGAGATACCGCTTAAGGGACCGTCTCTTACCTATTTATTTCTCCTAGCATGACAGTGCTAACCTTCGGTGTGAAAGGTCTGGGCGGCCCAAACCATGGGTCCCACCCAAACTCGGCCTCCGGCCAGGTTGGGAGCCGCCGGTGGCGTCCCCGGCGCTCCTGCTCCAGGCCGCACCGTATCGCCCATGGAGGAGCCGACTCCTCCCGCCGCGTCATCTCTCTGACGGCAACAAGTTGACGGCTGATGAACGGCCTCTCCGCCAGCAACAAGCTGATCCGGATGCGCCGCCTTGGAAGGAATCGCTGCAGCCGGAAGGCCCCCGTGAGTTCTCCAGATCTCGTTATTTGATTTTGAACTGGTTCCATTTCCCCAATTTTGTCTAGTATTCCATTCCGGCAGAACACGCTGGCACGAGATCCCCTAGGCAGCTTCCTCGTCTGGTCATCTAATCTAACCTGGAAATGCAACCGGGATCTAATCTGCACGCGCAGTCTGCAACTTGGCCACCACATCTCTATGAATGCTTATCTACTGCTTCCCTTGTTATTCTTTGGAAATAAAATGGACCCCGGGAAGCTTTGGACCTGGCATGCCTTGTAGTGCCAATCCACCGCCTCCCGCCGCCGTCACATGGTCTGGAATCATCAAAAATTGCACACTTGTAGTGTTGCATGGTCTCAACAATAACAAATGCTCACGAGAGTTATGAGATTTTAGTAGTGCCCACCTTTTTCTTCTTAGATTCATGCTTAAGTACTAGCCAGCAGCATACCTCATTCAGAGAGGCTTGCTATAGAGACCTGTTACTACTTAGTCTCTGCTCCACCTTATCCTTAACTCGACACTCGACTGAACTTGAACCTGCACCCTGCAACTTTGCTATTACTCGGTATGTATTCACAACCACTTCTAAATTTTGTGATCAAATTGGTTTGTTGAGTTTGTTACATATTTACGTTTCCTGAAACAAACAGGGTTGCCGGTCCTATGGCGTAAATTTATTTGATGATGACGGTGATTTGAATGAGATCCACAGGCTGCTGTTTGTAAACAGAGGTATAAACACTTGCCTATACATGGTCATATTATGCTAAGTTTGCAGCTAAAACTGCATTTATACACATAGTACATGATCCCAAATATTGTACTCATGTTAAGGATGCTCCTGTTGTCATACTAATGCAATGCTCACATGAATAATTCATTGGTTCCTTCGATCTTTGTTTGTGATCTCTTGTTTGGTTTCTTCTTGAGATGAGTAGCAAGTTGCCCCTAAAGTGGTAGATAGCTAGCCTGAGTTCCTTAGGACATGTACAATGGTGTGGTATGAGCTGTTCCTCCCAATGTGTCACAAATGATTTTCTTTGACTTTTGTCATTTTCTTGTTTGAGTTTTCCTCACATTATTTTATCAAGGAAATGTTCTCACATTTTTTCCTTGCCAGTTTCCTGTTTGACTAATATTGAGTGGTATAGAGAGAATTCACATAGCGTATAACTCTTCTCCTCCGCAAAAGCCTTTGCCGACGCCTCCACCACCTTACCTCCACCCCTTGACTCCCTCGGTTGTTGAATCCAAGCACAAATCTACCTCTATGTTGAAACGATTATTTGTGTCAGATTCTGTATTTCCTTCTTGGCATCATCTATCAGGATCTTCTAGAGAGAATAGAAATCAGGCCCATCAGTAATCCATCAGCACAACAATGGAATTCACATACAGGCCATGTTTGAGACTGCACTTCGGTACTTAACTACCTAATCTCCCCTCATTCCAAATTTGGTATTAACATCTTACCGAATTAATGAGTTGGTCAGAAGGATGCATCCAAGTACAAACCCTTACATTCAATTCCTCGCCGCTATTAGTATTCATTATTTCTTGTTTTGTTGGCTACATGTTAAAAGTGCGAAGCTAGTATGTATTTGGTGCTCCTCGTTGGCCCTTGTAACATGGAAAACAGTCGCATGTTGACTCAACAGTGTACTACTACACAGTTTTCTGTGGACTTACTCTAGCTAGCAGTGTCATACTCTTGCAGGTGAGCACTTGCTTCAGAATTGGGAGGTATCACGCGACCACCTTGGGCTTGCGGTCTCCTGGCTAAATATATGCAATTAGGCCACACTCTTACCTTATTTAATTATCATTACTGGTTTTACATACGCGCATCTTTTGCATTGCAGGATCAATCTCACAACAATGGCTGGAGGGCCATTGGACATCTGGAATGAGTGGATGACCCAGATCCGGCCACTGGACCTCTGGAATGAGTGGGCGACCCAGATCCTGGTTCTGTTGAGCTTTGCCCTTCAGGTCGTGCTCCATGTCTTTGCAAAGGTACGCAGGCGTAAAGCCAGCTCAATTATGCAGAGGCTCCTCCTCTGGCTGGCGTACCAGCTGTCCGACTCGACTGCAACATACGCTGCTGGCCAGCTCTTCTTCAGCAGCACACCTCAAGACCACCACCTCGTCGCCTTCTGGGCACCCTTCCTCCTTCTGCACCTCGGCGGCCCGGATAACATTACTGCCTACGCCCTCGAGGATAGCAAGCTCTGGAAGCGCCACTTTCTGAGCCTGGTGGTGCAGGTCCTGGGAGCTGGATATGTCCTCTACAAGCATATCGCCGGCAGCGGGGTCTTGCTCATGCTAGCTGCCATCTTGATGTCCTTGGTCGGCGTTGCAAAGTATTTGGAGAGGACAAGGGCGCTGTGGTGCGCTAACTTCAGCAGCCTCCGGAGCTCTCTCAAGGAGATGGCACGTGACAAGCATCATCAACATTTTTACACTGAACATCAAGACAACTTGGAGGACGTTGATGGTGACCTCCTCCTGCAGCATGCTCACTCACTGTTTCATATCTGCAAGCGTGGGATAGTTGATTCTGTGATCGAGGAGGATTATTCGGACGCCACAATAATCAGGGGCCTTATGGAAGACCGTGAGCGCATGTGGACAGTGATGGAGATGGAGCTCTCCCTTATGTACGACATCCTGTACACCAAGGCAAGCGTGATCCACTCTTGGCCTGGCTACTGCATCCGTGTCATCTCGCCTCTGGCCGTTCTGGCCTCACTGGTGTTGTTCCAGTTGAGAGGCAATGATGGTGCCAGCCGAGTCGATGTTGCTGTCACATACACCTTGTTGTGTGGCGCGTTGGTCCTGGAGACGAAGTCACTCTTGGGTGCACTAGGATCGAGCTGGGTTTTTGTCTTCCTGTGTGCCACGCGATGGGATTGGCTTCGGCATGCAGCTCTTTGCACTGGAAGATGGCAACAGCTTCGCCGCTCGTTTCTTTCTTTTCGCCGGTCCTGGCCTGGCAAGATGGTCATGACAGGAAGCTCGAGGAGGTGGTCAGGCACCATGGGGCAGCACAACATGCTGCGATTTCGCACTGGACAGGTGGATCGTATGAGTCGCCGGCTCGGGAATTTGTTCAAGATGCTGGGACTCGGTGAGTGGTGGGACAGGAGGCTACTCGTGGACCATCATGGTCCCGGAGAAGGTCAAGAAGCGGACACAGCAGGTGTACACGATGTTCTTGCCGGGGGATATAAACACAATGGGGTTGCTCAGGCATAAGTGGGGTGAGTTGGCTCTGGAAGACAGGAAGTACCCTGGGCTGTTGAAGGAGCTGCGAAACTGGCACGGAGTCGACTTCCATGAGAGCATCATCAGCTGGCACATCACCACCGACTTGGTCCTCGCCACAAGGGTCCACGATGGAACCGACCACCATGTGGATGCAGTGAGGGCAGTGTCCAACTACATGATGTTCCTCCTAGTGGATCGCCCCGACATGCTACCAGGCCTTCCTCAGAAATGGCTGTACGAGCAAACCTGCAATAATTTGGACGAGCTGTGCGAGAAGCACCTTGTCGGCTCCCCTGGCAGCATCTTCACCGTGCTCAAGAGATTGTTCCGGTCGCACCACCATCGTCATGTCCTGAAACCTTCTAGGCTGGAGGAGGAGCTCGCCGGCATCATACTGGCCCTGGATCAGGACGAGGAACACTCCTTCTCCAGAGTTCCTCGGCTCATGTATGCTCTTCGTATGGCTCGTGTGCTGCTCCGCAGGGGTGAAGACCCGGTGGACGTGTTGCTGGACCTGTGGGTCGACTTCCTCGCTTACGAGGCCAACCGGTGCAGCAGGGAGGCGCACACCAGGAACCTCAGCAGCGGCAGCGAGTTGATGACAGTCCTCTGGCTTATGATAGAACACCTTTTCCAAATTAAGAACACCTTCTGAGGCAAAAGGCTACCACAGTCCTGAATGTCCCAGCTGAAATCCTTAATATGCGAAGTCATGTGGCCAGCTCAAGCCAACTAGTTCCAACAAAGGAAAGGTGTGTGTAATACGAAAACTGCATGCACATAAGCTTTGACCTCTGTATACCAAAAGTGATTAAACTATATGCCGAGCATGAGCAATCCACATAAGCTTTGACCTCTGTATCCAGATACGCACATAGCCAGATTAAGCTTAAATTGTGACTACCCAGTTCTAACTCCAGCTAGCTCTTGTAACAAAAGTTCTACAGGTGAAACCGTATGTTCTTATCAGACAGCTTCTTTGTAGCTTCAGTGTGAACTTCACCACTGCAATGTGCACTAATCTGTGTCCCTTAGTACCACTAAAATCTTCTGAGCTTTCAGAAAAAAAGTGATACAGCTCTGTTGGTTCTTGCAGAGGGCTACGTGCAGCTTGGGACTGTTCAATGGTACAAAATTTACACGGACAGTAACTTCCAGGAACACATAGTTCGGTTCAGATATATTATTACACAGATTAAATTATCTTGCCGAACTTGATTAGTTATACTACAGCTTGTTATGGGCCAATTATTCCAAGGCAGGAGAGAGAGCAGTCAGTGAGACCGTGGTCCGCCGAAGATCGGTCTCATGAACCTGTCGTCGAACGTCCTCCAGTAGACGTGCACCGTGTGCACAGGTCTCTCCAGCATCATTGATATGCTCCTCTTGGCTTGCATGAAGCCGCTTCCGCTCCCTGAAGCGTCTTCGTCCGAAAGAAACGGGAGGATGAAATCATCCTTCGGGGAGTTGCTTCCCGTGCTACGGCCTCCTGTCGCCTCCTCCTGGTGCCGATGATGTGGGAGCATAGCGCTTATCAGAGGCCTTGTCAGGAAACCAAACACCTGAAAATTGATGGGAATGTCTCTCTCAGCTTTATGGGCGTATGAGAAAATTGTGGGGTTTGGCAAGATACTTACTAGAGTTGTGAAGAATACTACAACAATCGTACTGGTGACGATGGTTGCATGGACTGGATCTAGTGTTACACCTGAAAACGTGAACTGGAAACATGCACATGGAGGTTCAATGAATCAATATTAACACCGTCTCGTGTATCGAAGGCACCCGGATGATGACTAGACATACCTGATTATACGCTAGCGCGATTGAAACGGCACCTCTCATGAGCCCAGCCCACCAAATCACAACCTGCACATGATGAAAGAATTTCGAGTAGATCATTCAGTGGGTGTTCTACCAGCTAAGATCGAACCACCGCTTTCCAGTTGAAACATGAGTAAGCGGACGAGGCAAAATAATTGGTGCTGAAGCAACCTGGTGCTTGAACGTGATTGGGGCTTTCTCAGAATTTCCACTCATGGAATTTGATAGAATCGACAGAGGGAAAACAAACGCGGCCCGTCCCAACAAAATGAGTGAGATTAAGATGCCAAATATACCAGCTGATGTCTTGAAGCTGGCAAAATAAAAAAAATTAGGATTTAAAGGTAACTAGTGAGAAATGATAAATATTTCAGCACTCCAAAAGCCAACCAGCTTTGTTGCTCACCCTGACTTTGCTGTCTTCCATTTATCGATGTCAAGGGCATCCATTCCAACATAAAGAAAGATAAATGTCTCAGCGATGAATGACAATGTCGCGAATATGTGCCTGCAGTTACATCCGTTACAGTATAATTATTTCTAAATATATAACTTCTGCGGAAAAAAAATTATCCAACATAAAACAAACAAGTAACTGTAAAAGTGATACAGATAATTCAGTGACACATAAACAAAACAGTGGTACTACCTTGTCGTGATTCGGGAGCTCTCTGTTACATTATGCCACGCATAATGCGACATGACAATGCCGCAAAAGAAAACAGTCAAAATCCCACTCAGACTTAGCAACTGCCAGATGAACGTATCGTCAGGTGCATTGCAGAAGAACATACTACACTGCTCAAACTTTAATTTTCATGGCCTTACCTCTGCCAGCATGTACGATAAATAAGCCATAAGAGCCATTAGGGCTACCTCCCGATCAGTCGAGTGCCTGCCAAATAAGGGGAAGCACTTCAAATATATTGAGCAGAGGATGAACCAAACAGAATCATGACCTAGTAGCTTGCTACTCACCTACCAAAATACAGTGCTCTGAGAACATATGCAGTGGATAGCCCAATCTGACATCATTCGGAAAATAAAAGTATGAAAAGCAATTTAGACCCATGATTCTGAAAAACATGTACAGCAGTGATTATCGATATCAACATTAAAAGACAGTGTCCTTACTGTAGCTCCAAGGATAGTACTAGTTGCGAACAGATAGAGGAAATCTGCGATAACTTTTAGCACCACCCCTCCTTTGAGTCTAGTAATATCAATGTTCTTTATAGCGTTGAATAGGACCACTGATGTTGCATCGTTGACGACTCCTTCTCCGAATACCAAACTGTACAACCTGGGTGTCTCATCTTGGCTTATGACCTGAATCTCAGTTGAAGAGATTGTTGAAAAACAAATACTGGGGAACACACTCAGAAGTTAGAAATGAACGGACCTGGAGCGTGCACACAGTGTCTGTTGATGAAAATATGACTCCCAGTGCTGCAGTTGTAAATCAGAGCCGAATAGTTAATTTGAAGCAAAATGGCAGAAGAGGTAAGAAAATCATAAGAAAATAAATGCAGACCTAGATAATCCACCGCGTCAAGTTTTCCGAATCCAACTTTTGGGAAGAGCCAGTAGCAACCTGGTATCAAGAAGTACGCTAATTAGCAACAGATTGCTAATGTAATGCAGAAACATCTACCTTTAAAAGTGAAAATCGGTTAGCAGTGCAGAAAGAGTATTAGGTGACGACACATGAAGTGGACCTCTTGATGTACTAGCAGACCTTTTAATATGTTCTTCACCCAAGTAAAATTTGTTATCTGAACTCAGTTTAGCAGCTCAGTATTTTTTTTAGATAATCTAGTAGTTCATCTATAATGGGGGTGAAGGAAGCAACGCCAGCAGTATTGTTTTAGTTCCAGTCAGTATACTCTACATTGTCGCAAATTCATTCATGCTGTAAAACTTGCTGTACATATGCATGCATGCTCAAGTAACGATGCAAGAAAAATGTGGAAGAATTCGCAAACTAGTATATACCAGCGGAGACGATCGCAACTGAGATGAAAACCCCGAATACCCCAAAGGACATGATGGTGAGGAAATTATGGAAGAACTGCTTCTTCTTCACCTGGAACCTGCAAATTGAGAAGCAGAACCATGAACTAGCTGCTTAATTATTACTGCATACCTGAATTCATGCCACAATGAATGAAGGCGCTGAAGATAGATAGGTACCCGGCGTTGAAGATGATGGGCGGAAGAACGTAGATGAAGAAGAGCTGCTCGTCGAACCTGAGGATGCGCGAGTTCTTGCCTTTGCTCAGCAGGAATATGAAAGCCCCGACAATGCACCCCTGCAAAGAAAACCGGTACCGATCATGGCGACCCCTCCCTGAAAACTGAAATACGATGGATCAAGACGAAACGTGGTAGGCTAGGTACGGTACGATGATGAGGGCGGTGATGGACTCGTTAACCCATTTGTTCTCCTCCAGGAGGTGGCCGGCGACGAGGCACAGGCAGAGCACCGCCGTGAACACGCAGATGGAGAACACCGTGGTGCTGTCCCCGCCCGTCGACGACGCCGCCACCACCGCCGCCTCCCACAGCGCCGTCGCCGTCGCCGCCGCTGCCATGCGCACCCACCCCTGCTGCAGTCTCGATCTCTCGCTTCAGGTCGGATGGTTCCAAGAGTTCCGATCACCGCCTGCTCTGTTCTGTACTGCCTGTACGAAGCGCGCCGAGCAAAAGGCTCTCACTACTCTGTCTTTTTCGAGCTCCAGAACCCTGGCTGGCGTGGCACCTCCTCTGTTTCTTCGTGTGGTCATACCGCTGCGGCCCTGTGTAACTGACGCGTGATTTTGGCGGGACGCGGCGGCGGCGCTAGCTTGGTGGGTGCGGAGTTTGAGGGGGAAGGAGGCACGCGTGGCGGCCGGGTGCTTGCGTGGCAGGTGAGCTGGTGCTGGAAAGCGGTGCCACGCCAGGGTTCCGGATGGAGATGAATGACACTGACGCCACGAGTTTGTGTTTCGGCTGCCTGGCCCACTTCTGTAATGTAGCAAAAGGTTCGATGCATCAACTATGAGCTATGTAAGGATTTTTCTACTATCAAAAGTCTTGTTCCTGCCCAGAAAAAAATGTAGCACCAATAAATCTATGAGATAATATTTGTAAAATAGCTCCACTGAGTTCAATGTTGGTTATGGAACTAATTTCTATAATTGTAAAATTCATGTGAGATGTAGAGGAATAGTCTATTTTTTTTAAAAAAAATCGTTGACCAAAAAAAGTTGAATGGGGAGCATGGAGTTGCAAGTCTTGCATATGGATTTTGTTCCTAGCATTTTAAGCTCTAGACATCCTGATATTTGAAAATTTACCGTGAATACATACTCAGGTTCTGGATATTATTGCGAATTTTGGTAGAAATTGCACCGTATTTTGAGCTACAGAAAAAAGTCTAGTTGTATATAGAAACTATAAAACACCTTCCATCTCTAAAAACACTCACTGCAACATGAGTCGTGTTCCCTGACACTTATAAATGCCGAAGCACACGCCGGCAAAAAAAACCCGTCAAAAATAACTGCATCGGGAAAAAATTTAGACGGTATTTTTTTGGTCGGCACATCATTATTTGCCGAGCTAGCGCTACCACGACGCCACAAAGAATTCGCCTCGGTACATAACGGAAGACAGTGAAAATTGTGGCTAACTTAAGATGGAGCGCATTGTTATGCCGTGTTAGGTACACCTTCAAGTGCCACACCTATTAATGACAATTAAAATAGTTAATCCATATGAATCATATATATAATGAGCTCATTTTAACAAAAAAAAATTAGAATTTATATTTATTTAATATATTACAATTTTGATATATTACAAAAGAATATTTTTGAAAATAAAAAACTAGGGGAATTACTAAACACTAAATCTAATTTTTGATCGTCTCTCTATTCCGAAACACTAAATCGCCTGACTAATAACTACTTGCGCAAACGAATATGAGGACATCGAGGGGACCTGCCTATTCCAGCGCAAGCGTGGCGGCCACACGTGTATCTTCTTCGTCCACCGTGAGCGTGACGACCACGCGCGGATCTGCCTTCTCCTACCGTGACTGAGATGACCATGTGTGGTTCAGAATCGTCCACGCGAGCGCGACAAGCTCGCGCGGTTCACGTTGGTCCATCGCGAGCCTAGCTGATGACCTTGTCACGTATCTAAAAAAGGTGTTTGCCAATGATCGCGCAAGATCTCGAGGGTGAAGTAGAGAGTGCGGAAGTAGAAATGAGATATATTGTTAAGTCGGAGTCGTAGTGGGGATTGGTAGGATAAGTGAGCATGTGGCTTAGTGAGAACTAGAGTTTGAGTTCCATCCTTAGTGTGGGGAATGGGGAGCACGGCATCATAGTTGGAAGCAGGTGCAAGGATTTGCCTCTATTATAAGTAGGAGCAGCGAGGGATAGTCGGTTAGAGTTTGTTTTATGAACTCTTCAATAAATGAACCGATGTAAGCAATAAGCCCATAATGGTGCGCTCAAATTGTATTTTCAACAATAACATATAAATATACACATAAGATACATATGTCGGCAACCAACCGGTTTATCAGCATCGTCATCGTGGTGGAGCGCAAGGAGCCAACGCACGAATACAGAGTTCATCGGCCAGTTAATATGTAAGCGAGGTCTTGATGGAATCCAAGCAGCGTTACCCGCACTACCAGACGTTAGCTTATGGAGTTTTCCAGGAGCATCCCATCATAGTAGTGAGCAAAGCTCCGCTGTCCGACATCATCAATAACAACGACGCTACAGGGAGAGTGGAAAAGTGGGGCATTGAATTTGTTGCCTTTGAAATCACGTACAAGAGGTACGACACTATCAAATCTCAAGCATTGGCGGGTTTTATCGTAGATTGAACAACACTGCCAGAAGACACTCCTATACCAGAGCCAGAGTTTTGGGTCATGCACTTTGACGGATCCAAATTGCTCAATGGCTCGGGGGCTGGTGTATTATTACAATCGCCAACATGAGAGAAGTTACAGTATGTCCTGCAGATCCACTTCAACGCTACCAACAATATGACAGAGTATGAGGCCCTCATTCACGGACTTCGTGTGGTCAAGGATATTGGCATCGCCGGCTTTGAGTGCCGAAAATCCACTTCTCCAGAATTCACATAAAAACATCAAAAAACGTGTAGACCAGAAAACTTAAGCTAATGTTCGTATGCGGAATTTTCACAAGTGCAAATGCAAACTTGCGCATAAAAGGGTTTATATGATCCAAAAATGAACACTAAAGGAGGTAAAAGACTCAGAAAATATGAGTGAACCAAATTCTTTATATCATCGATCATATAAGGTACTTATTGCATAATATAAAATATGCTAAGTGTAAAAGGGACGTAGCTGTGCTATGTTCCATGGCCGATCTGTCTCCGGGAAATCATCATCGGAGTCACGTTGCTTGCGCTTGTGATTTTTTGTCCTATCTTTCAACTCGCGAATATCGACGAGGTAATAGGAACCATTGAGCAATGCTTTGCTTATGACGAACAGTCCTTCCTAAGGCAGGGATAGTTTGTGTGATTTTTCCTGCTCGAGTCGAAGCACCAGATCCCCCTCTTTAAACAGGCTCCAGCTGCTCTATGTAGCGGTGCTTCTAAGTGTGGCTTGATGCCTTGCAGAATTAGTCCATTGGCCCATTCAACTTGCCCATTTGACTATGGATGTGCCACAGATGCTAGGTCAAGGAGGATGCCCTTTTTCATGACAATACTCCTCAACTTCTCCGATAGACAAGTTTCTGCCATTGTCGGTGATGATGCCATGTGGGAGACCAAATCTCACCACCAAATACTGGACAAATTTTAGGGTTGTTGCCCCATTGAACTTTTGTAACACCCTCAAATCGGCTCTATGCAGATTTTAGCGATTCCCGCCAAACCCGTATAGAAACGATTCAAAGATGCCCACCAGGCACTTGCGTGCGGGTGGAAAACAAAGTAATAACATTACACAATAGTCCACGATGGAACCCACAGAACATATATATATACAACAACGACTCAAAGAGTCAAAAATATAGATATACAATACGTAAGATCCAAATCACCTTGAAAACGATATAACATCCGAGTACGGATAAGATGCAAATGGGGCTAAGAGCCCTGAAGAATAACCAATGGCGTCCATAACCCTGCCCAGGCCAAGCCGGAAGGGTAACCCTGCTAACGACGTCGAACTCATACCTGCTAAAACAAAAGGGGTGCCGACAAAGGGCAAAGGAAAAAGAGGAGCGTCAGTACTGAGGCCAGTACACGGCGAGGCTAGAATTCGGCGGTCCTCGCCTACATAGGTATGGTGGACTGAAGCGGCTGCGAAGCATGCACTAAACAACCTATAGAGACTCGGTACAACTGTCGGCTATTAGAGAGGGATAAGAAAGACCTATTCGGATTCAACCTGATACTAACACCAACCATACCCATCCTGGTATTCCCCCTCGAGACCAAACGAGGAAGTCAAACCGAGGAACTCACACAGTTGGCAGTTTTATTCATTCCATTATAGTTGAAGCACTTACTAGTCAGATATAAATAGCATGAGTTATCCTAATAGCATAAGTAGTGGGCAGTTTTAGTTAACCATTCAGTTGTAGTTGTAGTACTTACTAGTCAGATACAATTAGCATGTGACATCCCAAACCCAGCTGTTGTTGGCACTTTTATTTCATTTCATTGGAGTTGAGATACTTACTAGGAAGGTATAACATGACACGATACACCCCAGTTCCACCAGTTGTTGGGACTTTTATTATCCATTGCTTTGTAGTGAAGCTGATTACTAGTCACATATTAAGTCAAATTTATAGCACTACTTTAGTTATGCTTGTCTATGATCGAGATACTGTGCTCCAAGTCGTCCATAACCGCGGACACGGCTTTCAGAAAGATTTACCCTGCAGGGGTGCACAAATAGCAACACACACATGATCAACCTCGGAAAAACCAAATCAAAACCCAACAAGGTCTTCACGACAAAGCAATCACAGGATTCATAAAATATTTCAGGGGGCCACCCCATTAAGCTACCCGCAACGAAGTTGGCCGGCTCCGAGACGGACCCAAGGTTTGCGTCAATGGCTGTAAACGACTAGGAACCCGAAAGTGTGACTGGGCTTGTCGATACCGCGAAAACACTCCGCATCCAAAACAGTACAGGTGCTCCACACACAATCGTAAATAAAGTAGTAAAGCATGTCATAAGTACATGATAGTAACAAAGCCCCAAACTAGTTTGTGGCCCCAAGAAATAAGAAATGAATCAAGCTCTGGCTAAGGGGGATTCATAGACTCTCCAGATGTGGATAGTGTGAATAGTCAAGGAACATGTATCAAGTACTCGGGGCCTACGGGACACAAGTGGACATGAAAACCAAATAGCATATATTGCCCACCGGTGCCTCTTTCATTAGTTATCCCAGCAATTTAATAGTTGTATTTAAAGTCATGATCCTCTCCACCATTAAGCATGTGCCAACCTTCCAATGACGGTGGAACAACAACGACGCGAAGCAGCACCTGAGCAAGCAACTACGACTCGCAAGGCCGACTATCTATCAAACAACAGGCAATAGGATGTGTCCAAGCAATATAGGGCTGCAAGGAATATAAATGGTGCACAGAAACTAAAGCATCGCAATACGGATAGCAGTAGATCAATAGGAGGAAGTAAAGACTATAAATGCAAAATAGGTAGAAAGGGGAAGATGCTTGCGTGGGAAACACTGCTGAAGATTCGTTATCCGAAGGACTTGTCGATACTCGCATCAACTCATCGGCCTAATCCGCGAAGAACCAAAGCACTAAAAGAAACACCGGATGCACTATTTAATACTACGACAGAGGATCGGGCATGATGCATGGCATGGCAAAGATGCGATGCAACTAGGCAATATTAAGCGGAACCGGGGTCCCGACAATTAATTAGATGGTTCATGTTGTTTAGGTACCCCGCAATTTAAATGTTGTCTTAACAAGGCAAAACAAGGTATCGATTCGCTACACAAATTTAAATGGAGCTAATATAAGACTAGAAAAGCCCGCATATGATCTCCATATTTAATTTAGGTGAATCGTCGAAATAGCCCCATGCACCCGCAATATGTATGCAAACATGTTCAATGAATATGCAACAATTATATGTCAATATAAAATAGGGGGCTCAGAAAAGGGGATCACATCATGGTCCGAAGATCTTGGGGTTCGGGGTTCGGTCTTGGCGGGATCGGTCTTCGAATCCTCCGGATCAGGGGGCTTAGGGTTTGGTGTTCGGATCTTTGGATCCAGGGTCTTGGCGTCCCGTCTTTTATCGGTGTGGAACTTCGAGGAGCGACGCCAATTGTTCGTCGAGGCGGATCAGGTTCTTGTCCGCCTGCTCGTTCTTGTCACCCTGGAGGTCCCAGACAGCCACAGAACCATACCCGTCCCAAGGTCACATCACATCCAAAATTCTCCATGGCAGCACCAAACCTTGGTATCTTCATTAGCACCACTCACACCTCAAACATCATCTACATATCCACTTGACCGGCGTGTATAGCACCATAATAAGCAAGGACCGAAGAGCAGCAACAATCACCTGATGGACAACATACTGGGGATCGATGAACCTACTACAGGAAGGAGCAGTGGCAGCGAGGCATAGGCCGGTCATGTCGGGGTCCAAGGCGAGGTCGAGCCAGGACCGGCCACGGCGGCGGAGCTACGGAGGGCGCCAGATGCGGAATAGGGTGAGGTCGGTGACGCGGTGCTCGGCGGCAGGGCTCGGGGAGAGCGGTGGTTGGGAGAGCCGCGACCGATGTCGTGGTGCTTGAAAGGAGGCAGGACTGCGACCGGTGAGGCCCTGGCTCGTGTGGCGGCCGGAGTTCTGGGAGGAGAGGACACGGTCGGGCACCAGGGCAAGGCAGGCGTGGCCGGAGGCGGGGCGGCGCAGGTGCTCCGCGAGGCAGCGGCCGAGGAAGAGGACCACGTCCAATAGAGGGAGGCGGGGCCTGAGGGGAGGCACTGCCGACGACGATGCTCGGGTCATTGACGGCGGGAACGGGCGAAGAGGTGCGCGGCCGGAGCAGAGGAGGGTCGGCCTTGGGCGAGCTTGAGGAAGGGGAGATGCGGCGGGACAACGACGACTTGCAGAGGCGCGTGAGGAAGGGCGACCAGCAGGGCAGAGCAGAGGAGGCCGGCTACCGTGGCGTGCAGGGGAAAAGCGGCCGGCAGGGTCGGTGGCCTTGAAGACCTGCACACGCAGGGACGGTGAGGGACACGCGGCTGCCGTCGGTGGCGAGGAAGGAGGGGATCGCGTCACCGGGTTGGTGGGCATGAGGGAGGACGGGAGCGAGCGTGGTAGTTGGCGTGGGATTGACGCTGGTACGCGTGGGCTTCCGGGGTGGGGACCGGGCCTAGGAGCGGGCAGGTGGGGAGCAGTTCTGTGCGGGCGACTGGGGTAGGACGGGACGGGGTGGGTCCACATGCAGGGTGGCATGCGTGCTTGCGTGCATGGTGTGCGTGTGCGCGTCGGGTGTTGCACGACTGCTGCGTGCGGTGAGTGTAGCGCGACAAGTGTGGGTGGCGGTGGGGTGTGTTAGCGGCGGGGACTGGGTAGGGTGGTTCTAGGTTTCAGAGAGGGTAGGATTAGGGTTTTTCTTAGATGGGCCGGGTAGTAGGTGGCCTGGCCTAATGGCTGGGCTGCCTCCCCGGTCCGACAAAATAGTTTTATTTATTTATTTATTTTTATTTTAAAAGCCTTTTGTAAATTATTTTTAGACAAAACAAAATATCCGGGAAAAAGGCCTGGGGTTTTGATTTGAATAAAGGCGGGGGTATTTAGAAAACAAAGATAGGCTTTTAGAAAATAGTTTTTGACGAACTTATGCATGATGACATGACGATGCTCAAATGCAATGTGGCATGATGACATGAGCATGCGGTCATGATAATGCACAAAACAGAAATACCAGGCGATTTTCTAGTAGTGGTTTTACCGGGGTGCTACAACTTTCTAATAGGTTTAGCTTCAATCCATTTTTTGAACTTGTCAACTGCTACTAGCATATGTGTAAATCTACAAGGTGTTGTTTGCAAAGGGCCAACCATGTCAAGCCCCCAGACTACAAACGACCAAGTAATTGGTATTGTTCGCAATTCTTTAGCTAGAACATTTGGTTGCCTTGCATAGAACTGGCACCCAAGACAGGTTCGTACCAACTTGTCGGCGTCCTCCTTGGCAGTTAACTAGTAGAATCCTTGCCGGAAGGCTTTTGCCACCAGCGATCGGGAAGCGGCATGATGCCCGCAATCTCCTAGATGTATCTCTCTAAGGATATCTATACCTTACTGCTGGGAGACGCATCATAGGAAAACTCCTGTGGTACTTCTTTTATATAGCTGACCATCAATGATGATGTAGCCCTTTGATCTGCGTACTATCTGCCAGCTTTCGACTTCGTCAGCGAGCAAAGTTCTGTCTTGAAGATAGTCCATGAACGGTTTCGTGCAGTGTTTATGAAGTTGCCAGCAAGAATCATGCATTCCTTTGGATCCGGAGCACCTTCACCCATGTTAGTTAAACCAATGGGGGCTATGTTTTCGTTAGAGACAAGGGTCATGCATATAGCAATACAAGTGTCCACCTTACAGAATTGACAAGGTAGAAGGAAAGTTACCGAAGATGCTCATCTCAGCTTGGTTGCAGGTCTCCACCAAGATGTCATGCTCCTTCTGAAGTTTCTTGAACATCTCAAGGCTCAGAGTATTCTGCTCTTTAGCAGCTTGGTTTTCCTCTTTGAGTTGCTCAATTTCATTCTTCAGGCGCTGCATTGTAACACCCTAGTTTTAGCTAATGTTTAATTAGGGTTTGTTTGTGCATTCATGAGCATCATCTTTTAAATTGCATGCAAAAGAAGTAAAGCAAAACCCTAAAACCCTAACCCTTCCCTCTCTTTGAAAACCTACTCAAAATAATTTGAATTTCGAAAAATACAAAATGTTTGGAGCCCAAACTGAATACAAGGGCCCCTGAGTATTTTATACACTTTGTAAACCTTCTGGTATTTTTAAAATGTTTCAAAACAGATTTGAAATTGGAAATACAAAGAGAAACAAAAACAAAAAAGGAAAAAGTTTTACTAAATAAAAATAAGTAGTAGAGCCAAAACCAGGCCGGCCCATCGCTCCTCTCCCTATCCGCCTCCCAGCGTGTACTAGCCAGCCCACCCCGGCCCAAGACCGCTTCGCCCCTTCGTCGTCTTCGTTCCCGACGCGAAGCTGCTGCCTGTCGCCGCCTCCGCCGTTGATCTGCGCCGCTCGCTCGCCGCCTTCCATCATGCTCTGGAGGAGGATACGATCACCACGCTGACGCCCTCGTCCCCATCCTGATACTCTTTCTCCCCTGCGTGCACTCTCTCTTTCGTTCTGCCGCGAGAACCTGAAACCCTAGCTCCGGCCGCCACTTTGCACCGCCGTTCCCAAGCTCCTGCCGCCCCGCCGAGGCCACCGTAGGATCCGCCTTGCCGTCCTCTTCTACTCCTCCAACAGAATCGAGCTAGGGATGCGTAAAATGACACCGCCGTCCATTTCTTCTCTGACCCCGACCACCACCGTCGTCGTCAATCGCTGCCGTTCCCGACCACGCCCCGCCTCGCCGACCGCCTCTTCGGGCCTCTGGTGAGCATGCGGTGCTCAGGCACCACCCCGCGCTTCCCCTTCCTCTCCGGTTCACCATGTCGTTGAACGCCACCGAGCATCGCCGCAGTTGCTTGTCTCCGGCCAAGATCCGGCTACCTCCCGCTAGCGGCGCCACCATATGCTGGCCCAGCGCAAACCACCGCGTCGAACGCACCCCTCCATGCTAGCTCGCATGCCCCCTAGCGCCGCAACCATCGTCAGCCAACGTGTACTCCGGCGAGCCCGTGAGGTGCCTATGTGGTGTCGATGTGGCGCCCGCGTGGCTGTGACGTAGGCACCGTGCAACCTCTACCACCGTGGCAACCGACTAGCCCCTGGCCCCAGCAGTCAGTGCCTGGGTCTAGCCTCTGCCTTGGTTAGAAAAGTTTAGGGTTAGGGTTATCTGACGTCAGCCTGAGGTAATAATTAGGTTTAATAATTTCTGAAATTTATGTAAATACTAGAAATTCAATAAATAATTATTTATAACTCAGAAAACTGTGTATAATATAACAAAATGTTCAGAAAAATGAGATATATCTGTTTAAACTATAATCATGCAATGTTAAGCAACTTAAATGACAAGTTTAATTAGAGAACTAAATCAACCCCTCACAGGTGTTCCGGGGTTCCCCTATCCTAGGGTTTGTACCCTTCGGACCCTGTTTAAAATGATCAAGCATGCCCTAGGGTTTCATTTAAGATCTATTTAACTTGTCATATCATCATCCTTGCTTAAGCATTGCATCAATTCCATGTGTTGATTGTTGTTCTCCCTTTCTTTCTGGTGTTTGCTTCTTCCCGATAGAATACGATACCGACCCCGAGATCGAAGACCGAGATCAACACCGTCGAAGCTTGAAGAACAATACTTGACCAACTATAACCAAGTCAAGTACAAGGCTTCCGAAGATCTACTCTTTGGTTATCAACAGGCACAGGCAAGCATAGCCCCACCATTATACAATCCTATGATTTCGAAGGTATTTCAATTCTTTCCATGATGCATACGATTCTACTGTGGTCTTTTATCGATAGATAGAGTATCCTATCTATTGCATTACTCCCTTGAGCTTATATTACCTGATCCACTGCTGCTAGCATAACTAGGTTTGGCTTGTGTGCACTGCTAGAGATTTTATATGTGTCTTGCTTAGCCATGCTTAGCTGTCAGTGCTGGTTCATCCAAAAGATGTACCAAATGGAGAGAACCTAGTATGATAGGAGAACGAGGTATACTGATGAGGTAAAATCAGTGGTAAAGGTTAAACATTCTAAGGCTTGTATGGGAGGCCATGGTGGGATGTGATTTTTGTAGTCCCATGCTCGCCACTACTAGGACCCGAGTTCTTGTCTTTGGAACCGAGACGAGCGTACAACCACATGGGGCCTGGAAAACCTCACGAGTAACTAACTTGCCTAGTAGATTACATGAGTCACATAGTTCGGTGTTCCATTTGACGTATGCATAGAAAATATTTTGAAAGATTTGGCGGATGAAGGTGCGTCATAATAGGTAGGTAAGCATGGACGGGGTTGCTTGGGGTAGATGGCGCCCCTGGTAAACCAACCTCGCCTCACATCTCTAGGGACCGGCTTCGGGATTTGACCCGTTACAGCGGAACCCTCCTTAGGGTGTGACTCATGGTCTCGACAAAAGCAAGGTAAAGGTCGTGTCCAACCACCCTCTGCTGGCCTTCCAAGGAAGAGGGCTATTACTAGTGGCATTAAGAGTCGGTTGGTACGTGTGGGTAAAATTGTACACCCCTGCAGGGTTAAATCTTTTCGAAAAGCCGTGTTTACGATTATGAACGCTTGGTGACCAAATTCTAAGATCATAGAAAACTTTAACCTAATCGTAAAACTTGGCAGTTGAACGTGTGCTTAAGGATGCTTCCCCAGGGTACGAGGGGTGATCCTAGTTGTGATCCTAGTTATGAGGATTACTTTGGTGGATATCAAGATGATGATCAATTCTTCAGAGATGTTTCTATCTTATCCCCTTTTAAAGATTCTGATTAAACAAGCTTCTTCTCCCTCTTGTTTTATAAACAAAGATGGCTTTATGCAAAATAACCCCACTAGCCATAAGTCTTGCAGAGTACACCATGTACTCACCCTTGCTTTGTTGATACTTTTGTAGCAAAGTAAGTGTTCCCCTGAAGACGAGTTTGGTACAACATCGACACCGACGAGTAGCTTGGGGTTCCTAGCCGACAGCCTGGAATCTATGGGCTGGGACGTCATCATTATGCTTCAAGCCTCTTAGGCCATTTGTTAAGTTTGCTATACTTAATAGCATAATTTTCCTTCCGTTGTTTGATGTTTGTGGTCAGTGACCTCTGCTTGTAATATTTTGGTTCTTCGCTCAGTTATGAGCTTGCTGTAATAATTTTTGTGTCGTAGGGTTACTGTTGTGTTACCGATTCTTCACTGGATATCCTCGAGCTCTAGGTTAAGCTTATGCCAGGCTAAGGTCTGGATTTGTTTAACCCTGATCCTGAGGGTGTCACAATTCTTGGTGTTAGAGCAGTACCGATCGTAGGAAAACCTTGCTATTGGTCGATGTTGAGTCTAGTGCTTGTGAAAACTATTTCAAAGATGAAAAGTACTTGTGAAAACTCTAGTATGCTTCCTTTTCTCCTTATCTGGTATCGCTCTAACTCTAGGTCATCTTATCTTGTGTTGACTTTGAAAAGTTTTGATATCTCTTCTAGTCTTTCAAAAGCTAGGTGCCTTTTGGGGATGTCATTTCTCAGCCAGTTGACCTAGTGTTGAGTTCTTTAGAGTTGTGTGTGTTGTGTTCTTTGTGTCCTCTTGCTCTACATCAGCTGAGAGATTCCTTTCGATCATGATTTCTCTACCTTATGGGCCCACAATATTATATTGTAGGTACCATAGTGTTCTGTTCTAGGCTTCGATGTTTCCTTTCGCCTCGTGTGCCTCTTTTTTGTTTATTTGGGTACTTCAGAAGTCGTTTATTCTTTTGGAAGTTACCTCAGGATTACTATCTTGAAGTGTGTGTTGTGTAACACCCCATCATTAGGATCCAACGAAGGGTAGAATTAGGAATCTAAATTTGTGTATGCATGCATCTGTAAAAATCAGGGTAATTTTTTCGCCAAACAAAAACCTAAAGGGATCAGAGTTTCTTTGACTAACTAGAGGTAGGAATAGCTCTTGTTAGTGATTGCTATGAATTTTGACATGACCTCTAGGAATTATTAAGTTTTTGGGGAAGTTATTTTGAATTCAAGTTTGAAATTTAAATGAATTAGAAAGTATTTGAAAATTAGAAGTTAATAACATTGAATGGTTTTCCAAAATACCTTATTAACATTGTTTGATTAAATCATAGATATAGTAAACAACAACAAGGATTTAAGACAATGAAAATTAAATAAGAAATGAATTCTTATTTCCTGATTACATAATAATATTACAAATAGTGATAAACACACCAAAAGAAGAAGATTCCAGAGAATAGAAATACAACTTTATTAACTAATAATATCTTTACAAGATTCTTTACAAAAAGAATAAAAAGAAGGTTACAATTAAAACCTATAGTACGTATCTAGTCCTATACTAAATCTTGTATCTCCAGATCTTGTTCCTGCAAAAAAAATAAAACAACTAAAAAAATAAAAAATAAGGGTTAATTAGTTAGTTTTACTCTCAGTGGTGAACATTGAAATACACTGTTCAAACTACATCATTGAGTAATAAAAGAGGGGCAAGTTTCACCAGGCAGTAACTAGTAAGAGGGTAGCAGATGGAGATATTTTCGCTTGAACTGATCCACACGACCAAACCACACAGACATACAACTCAGTCACCAAAATGCATGAAGTGTGCTGTCAAGACAGCAACAGCAGTACAAGCACTCAAACAGAGCACTCAGTCGAAGCACATCTACAGACAATACATCTCTCCTTCTCAAGCACACGCTCAGAGCTCACTGAGCTTGCCAAAGCCTTAACAAAACCACTAGCCAGTCTATCAAATTAACCACCAATTCACCACAAGATGGTGAAATAAGGAGGGGCGGTGCATGAGGATAGGACGGGCAAGTTCCAGATCACAGGAGACTAGGAGGAGCAGGCGCAGCACCAGGAGGTGCAGGGCAAGATCAAGCCAGCAAGAACCAGTCCACAAAATCAAGCCAGCAAGAACCAGTCCACAAGCTCAAGCCACAAGCAACACCATCACAGCAGCAACAAGCAACCTGTGTGGTGAGTTATACAAAACCATCACATGCTAATTCTCATATGCATGTGTTGTTTTATATATGATCCTCCCAGATTCACCCAAGTGGGGCGTATCCATCATTGAGGGATTTAAAGTAAAGCCAAACAGTTAATCTTTGCAAACAATACCAAGATCTCAGCCTATGCATCATTGATCTTGGAGAACAAAACATGCTTATACATCCACTTATTCATCAACTTTAACTGAATATTTCTAGGCACATCCAAAGGATTGCAGCACCGCAGAAAGTAGTTCATATTAAAGCTCTATAATACACATCATGGTTCAGCAAATCATTTTCTTAAAGGCTATAAGAATCATTGTTCTAAACTGAGTACCAAAGCACACTTGAGAGGTACACATTAGATAAAAACCTTAGTTCTATCTAGTATTGCCTTAGACCAACATCACGGGCATAATGCAATTATTGGGTATCATAGGCCAACATATCCAACAGAAGTTTTCAACTCATTTTAGCATCAAGCCACTCTGGAACATAGGTAGAATAAAGCCAGTACTAGAATAAACCATGTGTACCATTCCAAGGAAGGTGTCACAATGATTTGTCCTTGAAGGGAATATGCCCGAGAGACAATAATAAAGTGGTTATTATCTTATTCCATGTTTATGATAAATGTTTATTTTGCATGCTATAATTGTATTGATCGGAAACATCAATACATGTGTGTTTAATAAATAAAAAGGGTTCCTAGTTATGCCTCTCTTATAGACTAGCTCGTTGATTAACAAAATGATCAAGGTTTCCTGATCATGGACATTAGATGTTGTTAATAACGAGGTCACAACATTGGTGGAATGATGTGATGAACATTCATCCAAAGTATAGCATTATGATCAAAGTCATTATGTTTATATTGCTATAACATCATACGAAGTAATCTTTATCCTTAGACCATGAGATCATGTTAATTGCTAACACCGGAAGAGTATCTTGATAATATCAAATGTCACAGCATAACAGGGTGACTATAAAGATGGGTTCAGTGCTACGAAGGTGTTATGTTGAGGCTCATGGATCAAGAGCGGAATTTGTCAATCCCGATGACGGATAGATATACTCTAGGACCTCTCGGTGATATCACATTAAGATAGCTTGCAAGCAAGTGATGTGATCACTAGAATGCTATATCACAGGAACGAGAAAAGAGTGCATGTCAGAAACGAGATCAAACTAGGTATTTGGATACCGATGATCAAACCAGGTCCCGCTGCTGATTATTGATCGGAGAGGGGTCTCGATCATGTCTACATTATTCGCAAACCGTAGGGTGACACACTTAAGGGATACCGACACCATTTGGAGCAAATATGTTTCAGACAAAGATTTAAGAAAGCGCTGGAATTATTTCAATAAACACCGAAACTGTTTTGGGTGAAATTGCTGAAATTGGTTCTGCATGTAATATTGAAATGTTGCAGGGGGTTTTATGTGAATGTTTGTTAATTAAAGTAATTAACAAAATTCTGAATAAAAATAATAAAAGAGTTTTATTAAATGAGAGAGCATTAAATTTGGAGAAATTTAATGCATTTAAAGTGGAGACTTTAAAAGGGAATGTGAAGAGGCATTTTAATGTTGAGGGGTTACCACCACATGAATGGAGGAGGTGAAGAGGCACCTCCTCCATGCGCCGGCCATGAAGGAGGGGCACCCCCCTCCTCCTATAAAAGGCCACCCTCTCCTCACTTCTCACTCACACCTCCTTGTGAAGGATTTTTCTCCCCCTCTAGTATTATTCCCCCATGGTCTCGGATTAGCGAGATACATGTTCCCGGTGGCTTTATTTGGAAAGGAGTTGCTGCTTCCGCTGCTTTTCTGGAGCGAGGGATGAAGGTTGTCGGGGTATCGGACGTGTGTGCGATCACGGATGCACTGCTGCTTTGCGGTGCTGGAGCTGGATCTGATGGACGTGCTGGAGCCGGACCTGCTGGACTTCCTCACGATCTTGAGATCGGCAAGTGTACGACTACATCAACCACGAGTTCCTACTCGTTAACAAAATCATTGTCTTCGAGGGTAAGTTCTCGTTGGATGTATGTCCACCCGTTGCTTTGTACCTAGTAGATAGATCTTGGCATGTAGTTCACACCGTAGGAATTTTTTTGTTTTCTATGTTGTGGACCCAACAGTGGTATCAGAGCCTGATCTATGCGTAGGTGCTTTGCACGGGTAGTACACATATGTTTATATGTGGGCGATGATGATCATGTTATTGCATCTTCCATGTATTTTGGATATTGGTGGCATAGTGGGATGAAGCGGCCCGGGCCAACCTTACATGTCATCGTACATGAGACCGGTTCCATGACTGACATGCAACTTGTTTTGCATAAGTGGCTGGCGGGTGTCTGTCTCTCCTACTATAGTCAATATCTGATTTACAACGAGTTGCTAATAACTTGGTTATCCTTGTTGTGGTTCATGTTCGTAGGTGAGAACGGTTCTATCTCCGAAAGCCCTAAGCCACGTAAAACTTGCAATTGATAAATTAGAGGCGTCTAGTTTAGATCGTTGCTGGGCTAGTGTCTTGATATGGTATTGTTGTAAGTAGATGTATGATAGATACTCTTACAACACACTCAACGTGTAAGTTCCATAGACCTTAGCCTTACACACAAAGGAATGATAGAGATCATACCACGATGCAAGTGATAGAGATCAAATGCATGGACCATATCATCTCACTTTACACATTAGATGTTAGCATCTTATACTGCTAGTTTGGCGCTTTTGGTAGCATTATAAGATGATCCCTCATTTAAATATCAAGATAAAATGTGTTCTTCCTTAAGTATGCACCGTTTTATGGATCGTGTTTCGAGACATCACGTGATGATCGGGTGTACTCGAATCTACGCTTTCATAGGAACGGGTGTAAGACAGTTTTACACATGCGAGTACTAAGGTTCTTACTTGGCGAGCCTAGCATGTACAGACATGGCCTCGAAACACGGGCCAAAAGGTTAAGCATGGGTCATATAGTTGATATGATGCCCATATAGATGCTCGCCTTTGAAGCTACATCAACTCACGTGATGATCAGACTTGGTGTAGTGGATTTGGTTCATGTAATCACCAAAAAGACACGAGGGATGTCGTTTTTGAGTGGGAGTTCATTTCTAATTTGGATTAGTCGAACCAAATTTGTCATAAATTAAATCAAAGTGAATTTTCATAGTTTGTTGTAGTCATTGGCATTCGTTTTCTACCTTATGCTTAGTTTTTATTTGAGATAATAGAACTATAGAATTCTGGATATTTACTTTAGGAACTGGTATCGTATTGTTTTGAATGTCAATTTAAAGTTTATAAGTCCTATTGCAAACTTTCAGCAAACTCTATTTACTCCATGAAGTTTAATAAGTAGTATTAAATCAAGAGTAAGAATTCCAATGTTAGTATCTAAAGTATCATGTTTGCCTCCATGATTGTTGATATTCAAAAAGTTGTTTTAATATCAAGATTATATTGGAGCTGAAAATTGTTTCAGAAACCATCATGTGTGAAAGATATTGTGATATCTGAAACAATGTTTTTTTGGTTGCATTATGATAGAGTATAATTTAGCAAAATACATGTTCTCATATTGTATGAGAATTTGTGAAGGATGGAGATGCTAGGCATCCGAATCTACCAAAAAGGTTTTGGGAACTGATATTATACTCGTGATTCTTCCTTATAAGCTATAGTAGTTTGATCATGAAAGTTGTCATGATAAGGATGAATATAAGATGTAAGTAAAATGTTTACTACACTAATAGATTACTAAAGAATGAATTTTTGAAAGAACACCAAACATTTGATGATGGTGATCCACTTCAAAGTGCAAGTCCAAAGGTATTAGTATTTGACTATATATGCTTTGTACCATGTGTCATGTTGATGACACCACTATTGATGTTGATAGATTCTTTTAAAAGAAAAGGAATTGCTGAAAGAGAATCTATAAAATATTTGGCAGAAAATAAAAGGTTGGAGATGTCCAACTTAGGTATATAGAAGATATACATGTTATGGATGTATTCCTTGCTTGTTAAACAATGTGGTTCTTAGGTATTGGATACCGAATTGGTTGGTATGAAGTGTCATACATGACAACGCAATTCATGAACTACAATGGCCTAAGTAACTAGCAAGAGAATGAGTGATGATGTTCATCGAAAACAAATAAATTCTTATTGTGTTTTTGTTGTCATGAAACCAAGCCTTCAAGATTTGTTTAAATAATTGTTATTTTGTTCCGGTATTATGAGAACAATGGCTGTTCAAATAATTACCGTATTCCATAAAGGATGGATGAACTTTTACAAGTCTAGTTGGAGAAATCACATCCATAAACACTATTGCTAAAATGTCACAAGACAAATGATTGAAAGATCACTTATGAAGTGACATCGCTGTTTAAATTATATTTGAAAGAAAACATGAAGAAACTCCATGTTGATGGATTTTTGGAGTCTTTGATTTTGATCAATTGACGCATGTGAGACTTTCCTCGAGATAATTGAAACTCCGTCCATAGGCCAGAGAGGAACGGATGACTAGCTTATTGGAAATCGTGCATGCTGATGTGCATAGTCCATTATGTGTAGCCATATGTGATGGATCTTTTTGCTTCATATGCTTTCTTCAAAAAAACTGAGTGAATATATCTGTATATTTACTTAATAAGGAAGAAGTATGAAACATTTGAAAGTTGTTCAAAGACTTCCAAGATGAAGTGAAAAATCATTGTAACAAGAAAATAAAAGAGTTTATGATTTGATCGTAAAGGAAGATATTTGAGTTACATGTTTAGCAAAACACCTAAGATTTGAGGAACTGTTCCATGAATTTGGATTTCCCGGTAAACCATAGGAGTATGGCATATTCGAGAGATGAAATCAAACCATGTTTGACATGGTAAGATCAAAGGTGTCATTTATAAAACTGCCATTATGTTTTAAATGTTGAAGCTTTAGAGACTACCGCTTTTACACTGAAAAGAGCACCATCGTGATCCGTTGAAATGACACCATATAAGTTATGGTTTGGGATAAAACCCGAATTGTCTTTTCTTAAATTTTGGTATGCTATGCATAAGTAAAATGTTTACAACCAAAGTCAGATAAACACGTCTTTGTAGGTTATCCCAAAGAATTTATTGGGAATTTCTCCATAACACCGAGGACAAAAGAGTTTGTTACTTGGAACGTCAAGTTTCTTGAGAAGGAATTTTTCGCAAAAAGTTAAGTGGGAGGACAATAGAACTTTGATAAGGTTCTTGAACCTTAGCTATATGTGCTAAGTAGCGCAGCGCCGGAAAGTATCCCGGTGGAGGCCACAATGCTCATGGCTCTCGTGATTACAAAAGGTGTGATCTCGGAGATTAGAGTTCCTATAGAACCGTGTGGGTCGGTAAGAATCAAATAGTAAGATTTGATAAGCAAGTCGTTATTGTTTTAACAATGATGAACCGACTACATGCAAATAAACAATGATGGGTCCTGACTCCATAAAATGACTAGAAGGCATAGAATCCATGATAGTATCCATACACGAGAAATCAAGTTTCTGAACTTGGAAGACCCTCCGGAAAGGCGTGAAGCCTATCGGTTGTGTTTGAATCTATAAAGAAATAAGACATGGATGTTTAACATCTATGAAATAGTCGACATGTCGGAAAAAAGTTTACGACAATGTTCAAGGAGTTGACTATGACAAGATTTGATCTTTCATAGCGATATATAGTCTTGACGGATTAATGTAGCAACCACTATATAATTTGGTATATGGTAGTTGAATAAACAAAACAAGGTTCTTCTAATAGAACGGTAACCTAGGACATGTACATGACATGGTCCGAAGGGTTTTGTTAATTCAAAGGGTGCTAAAAGGGCATGTAAACTTCAATAGTTGAAGTAAGCATAGCGGAGTTGGAATCTTCACCATGATGAAACTATTAAAAGAGTTTAAATTCATCGGTGATGATGAAGATGCTTGCATTTGCAAGAAATTAAGTGGGAGCGCTGAGACATATTTCTAATACATTATGTAGAGGACATATTGTTGATTGGAAATGATGTATCTTGTATTGACACAAGTTAAGAATTTCATTAAAATAAGATTTCGATGAAAGACTTGGGCAAAACCAGAATATTTGGCATCAATATCTATATGGATAGATTGAGGCTCTAATATGGTTGTGCTAGAAATACATATATGAGATATTGAAAGGGTTCAATATGGAAACAACAAGAAAGGTTATTGCTGCATGAAAAGGATTGTAGCAAAATTCAAGTGTTTCAACACTTGGTGAGTAAAATCACATGAAGATTTTGATCGATTATACCATGATATGTATATATCCAGAATGTCCTATGCTCTAAATGTTATGAGCATATACCAGAATGATTCATAAGATGATCATTGGACAATAGTAAAGATATTCTTATGAGCTTTGGAAGAACTAAGAATATATCATGTATAAGTGACAAATAGTTAAAGGCAGTTCATTGTAAAGTGTTACATTGATACTAGTTTTGTCACAAGATACAAATTAAATTTATCTCAATTTATACTATGGGTGGCACAATGTAATGGAAAGGATGTTCCATGATGGATTTGGATGAGTTCCAAAGTTGAGACATTGTGACGGATACTACAACAAAAGGCTAAGTATATGACTGCTATAGTAGCAGCATAGGAGGGCATTTGTGTTAAGTAGTTTGTTATCAAACTAGGTGTGGTTCAAAGTGGGCTAATACTATGAAGATATATTGTGTGACAATAATATCAACATATTTTGAGCCGAACGAACTAAAGGTCTCACCAAAGGACCAAATTTATACAATGCCATCTCATTTGAGAATGAGTGATGCGTAGAGACACAAAGACATGCAAATACACACAGACTTGAAACTGTCAGATCCAGAGATTATGTTAACCACTAGCAATCGCGTATATGCAACACCAGAAAGCCATAGGTGTTCAATACGCAAAGTTTTCAAACTAGATTATTGACTCTAGTGCAAGTGGGAAACTGAAGGGAATATGCCCGAGAGGCAATAATAAAGTGGTTATTATCTTATTCCATGTTTATGATGAATGTTTATTTTGCATGCTATAATTGTATTGATCGGAAACGTCAATACATGTGTGTTTAATAAACAAAAAGGGTTCCTAGTTATGCCTCTCTTATAGACTAGCTCGTTGATTAACAAGATGATCAAGGTTTCCTGATCATGGACATTGGATGTTGTTAATAACGAGGTCACAACATTGGTGGAATGATGTGATGAACATTCATCCAAAGTATAGCATTACGATCAAAGTCATTATGTTTATATTGCTATAACATCATACGAAGTAATCTTTATCCTTAGACCATGAGATCATGTTAATTGCTAACACCGGAAGAGTAGCTTGATAACATCAAATGTCACAGCATAACAGGGTGACTATAAAGATGGGTTCAGTGCTACGAAGGTGTTATGTTGAGGCTCATGGATCAAGAGTGGAATTTGTCAATCCCGATGACGGATATATATACTCTGGGCCCTCTCGGTGATATCACATTAAGATAGCTTGCATGTCGGAAACGAGATCAAACTAGGTATGGAGATACCGATGATCGAATCTCGGACATGTAATATATCGCGAGACAAAGGGATTTAGTTACTAGCGTTAAAGGTTCTCACGATCACAAAAGTCATCGTTGAATGTGTAGGAGTCAATATGGATCTCCAAGTCCCGCTGCTGATTATTGATCGGAGAGGGGTCTCGATCATGTCTGCATTATTCGTGAACCGTAGGGTGACACAGTTAAGGGATACCTACACCATTTGGCGCAAATATGTTTCAGATAAAGATTTAAGAAAGCGCTGGAATTATTTCAATAGACACCGAAACTGTTTCGGGTGAAATTGCTGAAATTGGTTCTGCATGTAATATTGAAATGTTGTAGGGGGTTTTATGTGAATGTTTGTTAATTAAAGTAATTAACAAAATTCTGAATAAAAATAATAAAAGAGTTTTATTAAATGAGAGAGCATTAAATTTGGAGAAATTTAATGCATTTAAAGTGGAGACTTTAAAAGGGAATGTGAAGAGGCATTTTAATGTGGAGGGGTTACCACAACATGAATGGAGGAGGTGAAGAGGCACCTCCTCCATGCGCCGGCCATGAAGGAGGGGCACCCCCTCCTCCTATAAAAGGCCACCATCTCCTCACTTCTCACTCACACCTCCTTGTGAAGGATCTCTCTCCCCCTCTAGTATTATTCCCCCATGGTCTCGGATTAGCGAGATACATGTTCTCGGTGGCTTTATCTAGAAAGGAGTTGCTGCTTCCGCTGCTTTGCTGGAGCGAGGGACGGAGGTTGTCGGGGTACCAGACGTGTGTGCGATCACGGATGCACCGCTGCTTTGCGGTGCTGGACTTGGTGGTGCTGGAGCTGGATCTGATGGACGTGCTGGAGCCGGACCTGCTGGACTTCCTCACGATCTTGAGATCGGCAAGTGTACGACTACATCAACCATGAGTTCCTACTCGTTAACAAACTCGTTGTCTTCGAGGGTAAGTTCTCGTTGCATGTATGTCCTCCCGTTGCTTTGTACCTAGTAGATAGATCTTGGCGTGTAGTTCACACCGTAGGAAATTTTTTGTTTTCTATGCTGCGGACCCAACCGTCCTAACCAAGTAGATCCTACCCAGTGATTACATAATCTAGGTCATTTAAAAAGAATATTCAATCATCTTCCTAATATATTATTAGGAATCATTCTCTTACACAGAAGAATTATCACCAGAGACATCAATGGTAATTCCCAGATAGCCAAATACATGTTCCAGTACTGAAACTAGTTAACCATCATCACTAATCAGATACTAGGCTAGATTAGAGTCACAGTATTCCCATTGGTGCAATGACAGTAACCAGATTTAGATAAAATTTTATCTTACAAAACTATTAGCAACTCCCAAGCCCATCAGTAGGCAATCGATCAGCACATGATAACCACCAGTAATGTTTCTAAATAGCTCAGTATCCTCAATTATCAACACAGAGGCGTGAAACCTTAATGTAACAGGTAAACCCTAATTAGGAATTTATCCCTAGGAGCACACAGTGGCTAGCAAGAGAAGTAAAAGGGAGAATACGAAGGGGGAGAAGAAGAACTTACTCATGGTCCTCGCTAGAGTAGAGAAGAGGAAGCAGATAGGCCGACGAGCACGCACGACAACATGGGGAGCACCCGAGGGCGCTGCAACCCGCACCAGGCCATGCGGCGGCGGCCATTGTCACGTGTGCAGCAGCGGCGGCACCATAGAGTCACCAGCAACCAACACAACACCACCGGGGCGGCGAAACTCGACATCACCAACAACCCCCAAACCCTAGGGTTCAGGGTGGAGTCAACTTGGGCGGGAGAGGAGTCCAAACACAAATCGATCTGGACCAGTCATCAGAGCAGCGTCGGCTACCTCGCCACACACCACGACGACGCCCGGGGAGGCCTAGGGCGGCGGTAATTGAGTGGCAACGGCGTCGTCGACACCACGCCGCAACAGGTCGAGGAAGAACACGAGGGGGTGAGAGGAGTGAGGGGTGTGTACTGGGCCGGTGTGGTCCAGTACCAGTCACTGGAGAGGGTTTGACCAACCGGGTTGGGCCGGGTCAGGGCCGGCCCAATGGGCTAGGTCCAGTTTTAAAAGGAAAAATCTAATTAAATTGTCCAATGACCAAAAACCCCTAGGACTTAAATGGTTCTAGGAAATAAAATAAAAATCCTAAAACTATAAATAAAATATAAATGGACCCATAGAAATGTCCTCTATTTAAGAAAAATAACAAATGAAATTTTAAGTAATTAAATTTAAAATTATTATTATTAAGGTGTATATTCCTTTGGAATTTTATAAAAATATACCAAACACATAAAATTGAATAAAATTCATTTTTACAATTCTGAAAGGGTGTGCTATTATAAAAAAAATACTAAATTGTATTTTTGAAAGGTAAATTTAGTGTGATAAAAATAAAGCCTTATTTCCTTAAAGGAATTTTAGTTAAATATTTAAAAGAGTTAAAAACTAAATAAATTCAGTTTTAAACTCTTTAAATAATATTAGTCTTTATAAAAATACTAAATATAATGTTTATGAAAATTTCAAAGACTTTAAGTAATACTTTTCTTTTAATTAAAGAAATAGCAAACTTTTATTATGAGGGTAAAACATGCAAATAAGCAAATAATAAACCCTTGCATGACATTACTATGCATTGCATATTGCTTCTTTAAATATTGTCCTGACCAGGCAATAATGGTTCTCTATAGAAACCAGAGCTCAAGGTCAGGTGGAAGCATCCGACTTCACTACCTTGAAGTCACAAGGCAAGTTCATCACTTGCTTATGTCCTTTGAAGAGTCTTTATCTAAGATATTGCAAATTGTGTGTTATCATCTGTGTGTTATCATCAAAGATAAGAAAGAAAATATTATCTTCTCTAATAAATAAAATGTGGTTATCGTCCTAAGTTATGATAAAGATTGGCAATGGAACTTAGGGTTCCAATTGCACAAGTCACCATAGGATTAACAACCCATGACATCATTGATTCTAGCGCCGTATATTACGTGTTAACCATGAGATTTGGAATGGGACAGAGAAGTCAGCTGGACCTTATTCCTTTCATATGCAGGCAAGATGACCTTATTGTGATGTTGTGATTCCTTGTGCGGATCCAGCATATGGGTGGGCACCCTTAGGCTCCACGATTTTGGTATCTAGATTATATATGAGCGGCTGTCGGAGGTATAGTCGGAGCTTTATGGAGCTTGCCAGGGGCATAACCGGCTCATAGAGTCTTCGGGAACTCATCAGGGTTGTAGCTTGCTTGAAAGGGGGCTTAACAGAGGTGTAGTCAGCCCCAAAGGATCGTGCATACATATGGAGTCGTGGAGAGGGGCGGTGATTGGCTTGGATCACCTATTGGGCCCCACATCACGGAATTGTGGATGGGAAAGTACGCCTGGTTGTGCAACAAGGAGTTGATCTCTCATGGGTAAAGCAATACACCTCTGCAGAGTGTAAGAACTGTAACTTGTTACTCCTTGTTCCGGGAAGGAGCTATGAACGCGGAAGGAAAGGAACTCCATGAAGTTCTGATCAACCTGTGAAGGCTGATGGGCATAGTTTTTGATATTAAAATCAATCTTTGAAGAAATGTTTGTGAAAACTGCATAGAGCCAAGGACTGATAGTCCGAGGTGGTAGATAGAGCATCAAACTTCCCACCTTGCATATAATGAACTTGCTGGGTAACGTTGTTACTCACTCTTTCCTTTGAACCCCCTGCTTAGACTCTGAGGAGCCAGAAGACACTTCGATGTACGCGGCTGAAGGGCAAGAGGATGTCTACTACGAGGAGCTAGATCTGTCCAGAGGAGTTGAAGGGGTGGACTACAAAATATGCTATGGAGTGGAGGGCAATGAGTACGAGTAGTTGCCTTAGTTATTAGTAAACCAGTTGAGCCAAGCAGCCTAAACCTTATAAAATAAGTTGTTGAGCTCAATTCAGAGTATGAGTTTGAACTTTATATCTTTCGCTGAAACTACTTAAGTTTGGTTTGTAACTTAGTATCACTTGAAGTTTGGAACTTTTGGTTTTGTCATAATAATGAGGTGTGTATGTTTGTAATGTGGACCCGCAATGTTTCTGTTGTACCACTCTGAGGGATGTGATATTTACAGAATGGTGTTCTGTGGATGTCATGTCAATGACTATAGTATACTACACATGTAGTGGTATGCTGGGTCACCTCAGCTGGTATGAGAGGGATTGCTTTGACCTTAGGTTGGAAACCTAGTGACATGGGTATACCCTATAGGTACTCGAGCTTGGTATATACGGCCTGCATACATAGAGGCCCACGATGTCGCCAGGGCCCAAACGAAGGACTTGTGTAACCTATAGACTCTCGATTTCTTGAAGAACAAGAAGAAAGATAGAAAGTTAAAAGGGGAAAACCCTAACATGTAAACGACTCGACCTACTACTCGAGACCTAGCCTATCTATATAAAGGCTAGGAGGGGGTTGCGAGGAGGACAGACACAACCCTAGTTTCCACAACCCTCGCCAGATTACATCTGTGCACCATTATAATATTCGATTCCTTCGATAATTCCACGAGCACACAAGCAGGAGTAGGGACCTCTACGAGGCCTAAACCTGGGTAAACCTTGCGTCCCCTGTGTGCTTGTTTGCTAGCCAATAGATGTCTCCAGCGCTCCCTCCTTCTCCAAAACCCAAGTCCATAACAATGGGAATTGATGAGTTAAACCCTTGTCAATTGGCACCGTCTGTGGGAATTGGGAGTGCTGATGTTGCGGCTTCTTCGGCCCCATCAACCGCGATCTACAAATCCGCAACAGCGGGCATCCGCCAGCTCTTCGGCGCGTTCGACTTCACCATCCACATGCCGGCCACTCGCCCAGCTTTTGAGTCCGTAGGCGACGGAATCAGCTTGGCGATTGGGAGCTTCCGCTTCCAAGTTGGTCAGATGGGCACGGTTCGCATGCATGACCAGCCGACGGTGCCGTCGATTGCCCCAGCATCGTGGTTCCCTCCATCGATCGGCACCCTCAGTGAGCTCAATGCCCCGACAACAGTCGAGAACACGGTCAGCAACAGCAGTCGCGAATCCGATCTGAGCGATTTGGCAACTGAAGATGAAGCCTACGGCTTCGGATCTGAGAGTTGCGGGAGCAACAGCTTCCCCAATCACTTCATGTGCGCCGTCATCAACGCGGGCGACACCTCCACCAATCGTGATAACACGGGCAATAGTGGCAACAAAACCGACCCGCCGAACGGCGGCAACGGCGGCAACGGTGGCAATGGCGGCAATCGCACCCCCGTCAACAAGGGAGGGGCAATCAAACCTCCAACCATAATCAACGAGCAAACCGGCGAACACGTCATGGTCAGGCTCAATGAGCTTGAATGGGCTCGCTGCCGCGAGGCCCTATGAGGGAACCCTTTACCCCCCGGATCTTCGCAAGAACTTCTGATGGGCTACCATTGGCTCCTAAAGGAGGAATTTAAGCGCCAAGCGCAAACAATCGCGCAGCTCGAAGCGCGTAAAAAGGCGGCGGACGAGTCGAGCCTTCGACGTGCTGGGCTCTCCTCTCACGGAGGATCCTTCTCAAAGGGCAACGAGTACCTCGCAAACAAGAGGCGGCCTCGGATGGCCCATCTCACTGAGCAAGAACGCATAGAAGCTGCAAAGGTCCTCGACTTCAGCTCTATGACAGTCGATACACATGGCAACGTGGTCCCCAAGATGCCACAAGCCGTGGTGACAACAGCCATCATGTACCTCCTCAACAACCAGCCACCAGGTGGAGATCCCCGAGCCGCCATGCATCGATCTACGATCGTGGGCTTGGGACTAATCGAGGCTGCTCTCGACAAAGAGCCAACACCTGAGCCGAAAAAAGGCAAAGCGTTAGCAAAGCGCTACTCCTCGCCCTCATCCAGCGACGACAGTCACGAGCTATCTCGATGCCGCCGCTCACGGCGACATGACCATGACTATGATGCGCGCGATGACCTCACGCAGTGCAAGATCGACAAATCAAGGGCGTGACACGCCCGGTCGACTGATTCGGAAGAGGAAGATGTGGAGCTCTGCGGCGCCAGATGCTTCAGCAGATCCATCAGGCAAAAGCGAATGCCCAAGGGATTCAAACTCCCGTCGGAGAACCCGAAGTTTGACGGCCTACAGGACTCGAAGATCTGGCTGGTGGACCACATCTCCTCCGTCAGGCTCCATGGCGGCAGTCGAAGCACGACCATGCAATGTCTACAACTACAGCTGCAAGGTGCCGCTCGAGCATGGCTCAACAACCTCCCACACGGATCCATTCGCAGTTGGGATGAGCTGGTTTACAGCTTCGTGCGCAACTTCAAGGGCACATATAAGCGACCTGCATCAATCGAAGAGCTGAGATGCTGCCAGCAAAGATAGGGCGAATCGCTACGCTCCTACATCCAAAGGTGGTCCATCATCAAGAACTCCGCAGAGAACATCTCGAAGGATCGCGCGATTGACGCGTTCAACGGCGGCGTCCGCCGCCTAGAGCTCAAGGAGGAGCTGGGCCGCTCAAAGCCCAAGACCATCGACCACCTGATGGAAATCACAAATCGGTGGGCCGATGGAGAAGATTCGTTGAAGAATTGCGTACACTCCGACGAGGAGGCAGAAATCGAGCGAAGACGCGACCGCTGAGGCAAACGCCGCATGCGCATCTACGATGACCGCGACGATGTCAACATGGTCGCAGCTGGCTACGTCGACAGACGCGACGATAACCGCAACAACGGATACCGCAGCGGCGGATACCGCGACTCCGGGAAAGCCACGCAAGTGTGGCAATGCCGCAATCGTGATGAGGCACCCGCGACATCCATTGAAGACAAACTGTCCGGGCCATGTACGGTGCACTTCTACATCGACAAGCATGATGGAAAGAAGAAGTCCAGCCACCTCCTCAAGGACTGCCACGAGTTCCTCAAGCTACACGAGGGATTGGTTCGGATGAATCGCAACGCAGTCGAAAGAGGCTACGGAGCCGCTCCAGGCGCCGTGGCACATGGCGCTCCGCCACCACCACCTGGACCACCCCCAAACGCAGCTGCGCTGGACCAGCACCACGGAGGCGAACCATACCCACGAGCCATGGGTACCATGATGATCCAAAAGACTCGCCAAGTCAACTTGGCCACACACTCGCCACCGTCTACTACTGAGTACCTCAGCGGAAGCGAGTCCTGCATCACCTTCGACAAACGCGATCATCTGCCTCAAGTACCTCGTCCAGGCCATTGTCCCCTCGTACTCGAGGCACCAATCGGAGGCTTCGACATGAGCCGCGTCTTCATGGACGGCGGAAGCGGCATCAACCTTATATTCGCGAGTACCTTGCGAGCAATGAGGATCCCTCTAACCTGCCTAGAGGCCTCAGACACAACGTCCCATGGCATCGTCCCAGGAAAAGGCGTATATCCCCGGGCAAAATCAACCTCGACGTCATCTTTGGCACACCGAAAAACTTTTGGCGCGAGCGCATCGACTTTGAGGTCGTCGACTGGCCCTCACAGTACCACTGCATCCTCGGGCGTGTCGCGTTCGCTAGGTTCATGTCAGTGCCACATTACGCCTACCTGCAGATGAAAATGCCAGGTCCCAATGGCGTCATCACGATCAACGGGAGATTCGAGATATCCGACAATTGTGATAGGGAATTCAACAGAATTTCCTAGTCCTTCGGCATGCAGGAAGAACTCGCAAAGCTAAAGGAGTCGACAAACAACAGTCTGCCTCCCCTGAGCCGGCCAAGCTCACCCGATCTATCCTTCGACTCATCGGTGCACACAAAGAAAGTGCAGGTCCACCCATCGGATCCCGCCAAACGGCCCTCATCGCCAACAACTTGAGTCCCACATAGGAACTCGTGCTTGTCGAATTCCTCCGTGAGCACTGGGAAATTTTCGCCTGGTGTCCAGCGGACATGCTAGGAGTTCCCAGGGAATTCGCCGAGCACGCACTCAACGTCAACCCAGACGCAAGGCCAGTCAAGCAAACAATATGGTGATTATCTGAGCCAAGAGCAAAGGCAATCGGAATGGAGATCAACAGACTCCTCGATGCCAAATTCATACGCGAGATCAAGGAGAGCACTTGGCTCGCCAACACGGTGTTGTACCAAAAAAGGACACGGATATCCTGCGGATGTGCGTGGACTTCACCTCTTTAAATAAGCACTGTCCAAAGGATCACTTCCCGCTACCGCGAATCGACCAGATCATCGACTCCACCACAGGATGCGAGCGCCTCTGCTTCCTCGACGCCTACTCATGCTATAATCAGATTCGAATGAAGGAGGAAGATCAAGAAAAACAACGTTTACAATGCCCTTCGGTGTGTTCTGCTACAACACAATGCCTTTCGGGCTAAAAAATGCAGGAGCCACCTACCAGCGGTGCATGCATGCTTGCCTCAAAGATCAACTTGGTCGCAATATTCAAGTCTATGTCGACGACATAGTAATCAAGACCAAGGAGGAAGCCTCCCTAATCGATGATTTACGCGAAACCTTTGCCAACCTCGACTGCTACCGGATCAAGCTCAATCCAGAAAAATGCGCCTTCGGCATACCATCTGGGCAACTACTCGGGTATCTCATCTCCGCGAGGGGAATCGAGGCAAACCCGAAGAAAATAAAAGCCATACTAGCCATGGAGAAGCTGAAAAACATAAGGGTCGTCCAACAGCTGGCTGGGCGGATCGCGGCCCTCAGCCGATTTATCAGTCGGATGGGTGAAAAGGCACTGCCTTTCTACCAACTGCTCCGCAAAGCTGAAAAGTTCGAGTGGACCAACGAAGCACAGGAAGCATTCGAAGACCTCAAGCGCCTGCTATCCACTTTGCCAGTACTGGTGACCCCACGAGAAAGGGAACCGTTGTTATTATACATCTCCGCCACCAACCAGGTGGTCAGCACAGTGCTCGTAGTCGAACGAGCCGAGGAAAACAAGGTCCACGGGGTACATCACCCAGTCTACTACCTCAGCGAGGTCCTCACGCCAACAAAACAGCGGTACCCACATTACCAGAAGCTGGCGTACGGCGTCTTCATGACCGCCCGGCGACTGCGCCACTACTTCCGGGAACACCCAATCGTGGTGGTTAACGACGCCCCGCTGGGGCATATCCTCAATAACCCCGACGCCACGGGACGAGTCGCGCTTTGGGGAATCGAATTGTCTCCACGAGACATTACATACGAAAAGCACGACACAATCAAGTCGCAAGTTCTTCCTGAATTTCTTGTGCACTGGATAGAAAACCAGCTCCTCGAAAAACCAGATATGTCCTATCTCTGGACAATGCACTTTGATGGATCCAAGCGGAAGGACGGAGCAGGTGCAGGTGTCATACTGACATCGCCCCAAGGGGACAAGCTGAAGTACATCCTGCGAATGCAGTTCACCGCCTCCAACAACGAAGCTGAATACGAGGCCCTGCTACACGGGATGAGGATGGCAAAAGCCTGCGGCGCCAAGAGGCTCATTATATACGGCGACTCCAAGTTGGTCGTCAACCAAACAATGCATGAGTGCGACGCACTGAACGACAACATGATCGCCTACCGCGACCTCTACGACACACTCGAAGGGGATTTCGACGGATGCGAGCTGTGGCACATAGGTCGCGAAAGTAATGAAGAGGCGGATGCACTCGCCAACATAGGCTCTACCTGCGCCCCCATACCACCTGGGGTATTTCTCGAGCGCATCTGCGAACGCTCCATCAAGCCAAAGGCCACAGAGAAGAAAACACGCACAACAACGGACTCGGGGGCTACGCCGCCCAATGAGCCAATGGCACTCGATGACTTGGAGCTGGACACAGGACTCGAGGGACCAATGAGCGTCATGATGATTGAGCAATCCTGGACTCAACCGTACATCACATACCTCCTCAGTAAAAGGCCACCGGACGATCCGACTGATGCACGACACATCACGCAGCGATCCAAGGCATTCACTGTTATCAACGGCGAACTGTATAAATGCAGCATCACAGGAGTACTCCAATGATGCGTCTCCACGGCCGATGGAAGAGCTGTTCTCCTCGACATCCATGAGGGGACATGCGGGCACCACGCCGATAGCCGTGCCCTCGTTGCCAAAGTTCTATGAGCTGGATTCTACTGGCCTACGGCCATGCGCGATGCCAAGGACATTGTCCAAAAATTCAACGCTTGCTAGCGATTCGCGGACAAGCCGCACACACCTGGCGTAGAGCTTCGGCCAATCCCATTGGCCTGGCCCTTCGTGCAATGGGGAATCAACATGGTTGGCAAGCTCCCACGGTCCTCACGAGGAGGCTACGTCTACCTCTTGGTCGCAGTCGACAAATTCACCAAGTGGATAGAGGCCATGCCAGCGACCAATCAATCAGGGCATAACGCAGTCAAGTTCTTCGAGTCCATCGTCTACCGCTTCGGAGTGCCGCACAGCATCATCACCGACAATGGGACAAACTTCACGTCCAAGGAATTCCAAGAATTCTGCGAGAATCTAGGAATTAACATCAGCTACGCCTCGGTGGCACACCCACAGACCAACGGTGAGGTTGAAAAGGCGAACGAGCTCGTCTACGGTGGCATCAAGAAGCGACTCCTCCGGCCACTCGAACAAGCCGCAGGTTGCTGGTCAGACGAACTGCAATCAGTACTCTGGAGCCTACGCACAACTCCAAACAGTGCTACGGGCTACACCCCGTTCTTTATGGTGCACGGGGCCAAAGCGGTGCTACCCGCTGAGGTCCGGTACAAAGCATCGCGCGTGGTCGCCTACAGCGAGCAGGAGTCAACCTTGGCACTCGAAGACTCCGTCGACCTCCTTGACGAGGCAAGAGAAATCGCCGTGGAAAGATCAACGATCTACCAGCAGAATCTGCGCAACTACCACAGTAGGAGGCTACGCCCCAGATCCTTCGTCGAAGGCGACCTAGTCCTGCAACTGAAGCAGCAAGGACATCTTAAGATCGAGTCCCCCTGGGAGGGACCATACGTGATTACAGAAGTAATCCCAGGTGGCGCCTATCGCCTTCAAGATTTAGAGACAGGAGTCGCATACTCCAACCCCTGGAACGTCGCACAACTACGACGCTTCTACCCTTAGTCGTTTTTAACCTTTACATCGCAAATAAGGCACTCAGCCAAGGCTACTTAGCCACACATTGTACTTCGTACTGTCTCAAGAATAAATAATGCTAAGTGCCCCAAAACTCTGTGTTCTCCTTTCTTTTTTCGCAACTTATCCACTCGGGGGTTGCGCCACCCTACACATCTATTCTACGAACTAAAACGCGATATCCTGAATAGCTGGCGCATCAATCGAAACCCTTGACACAACATCATCCCAGTTGCAACGCACCTGACATGTTGATAAGGGACTAAGATAAGCGCATGGCCATGCTAACGAAATGGAGTCGCATAGTGCAACACACTCACAAAACATACACGCTAACAAGCTCTTTATATGTCATCAACAATTATGCACATCATTACAGACGAAATTTAAAGCATTGGTACGTTTATATGCAGGATACAAACTTATCTACTATTGCAAAAAGAGAATGTTGGTCTGCTCATCGAAGAAGTCGACGATCTCCTCTGCTGGGCGATCCACCGCCTAATAGTGCGGCACCATATCCCAAACAGAACCCGCTGGTGGTGTAGGTGGACCGGCCGCAATCGCCGCAACGTCTACATTAGGCCTATGCAGTCGCACCAGTGACAAAGCGGCCTTGCCACCAGCCACCAATTGCTGCCTCACACACTCGCGAACCATAGGCAGCTCTTGGAACTTGGCAAGAAGGGCCAATAGGCTCGAAGGAGTAACATCTAGCGGAACCATCGTGTGATAAATGTTCTTCAAGCATGACTACGACTTCTTCAGGAAGTGCACACTCGCGACGCATGATCCTGCAGGGTCGCCAGTGCGACCGCACGATCATGATCCACCCAGAAGTATCCACTCTCCTGATGTCATGCATACGAATGGCGATCCTATCTTTTTCACCCTGCGGATGGCGTGCGATGACAACTATACAAAGCAACAACAGAAGCATAAGGACATCACACCATTGCGAGTGACTACAAGGAAATGATAAGAGCAAGCAAACTAACACTTAAATTGGTCGCCCAGCTGTGTCATCTCCCCTAGCAGACACTGTTCTCGGGCGGTGGCCTTCTCTGTCTTTGACTTCCATACATCCGCGTTACCGCGGAGTGATACGTCCATTTTGCATCACTATTCTATGTCTTAATTCACTATTATTCATTGATATATTTCGTACTGAGAGGTGATACTTATGTTATTTCATCTGTTTTTGCATGGTTGATGACTTTTGGAGCATGGACCGCTGCAGTCAGGATTCTGATGGAAAAGGTGCTGTTTGGAGGCAAAATTCGCGAAGATCAGAAAATCTGGGAAACTATACGGAAAATTCTATTTTTCCAGAAGACTCAGGATGCCAGAAGATGGAGTGGAGGTGGGCCACAGGGGGCCCACACCACCCCATGGCGCAGGCAGGCCTAAGCCACACCTGGGGGTGGTGTGGCCGCCCTGGCCCACTCCAGCCTCTCTCCTCTGGCGTATATCATCCCCACAAAACCCTAAGACTTAGGGAGCGACCACAGAAAGATTCCGCCGCCTCTTCGGGGCAGAAAACACCGAGAGAGAAAGATCTCTCCGGCAGACAGATTTCTGTCGGGGGAATTCCTTCCCGGAGAGGGGAGATTGTCGCCATCAACACCACCATCAAGATGGAGTTCATCGGGGTCATCATCATCATCATCATCACCACCATCATCACCATCAGCCCCCTCATCACCATCTCCATATTGTTGTAACAATTGAGTTGAATCTTGCATAGTTCATAGGGGAAACTTTCCCGGTGTTGATTACTCTTTGTAGTTGATGCTATTGAGTGATATATTGAATTATTGTTTATGTTCAGATTGTTATACATCATTATTCCATCTCTTATCATGATCCGTATGATGTCTTGTGAGTAGTTCGTTTTATTCTTGAGGACATGGGCGAAGTCTTGTTGTTAGTAGTGGAGTTGCGTTGAGAAAGATTCAATAGATTGTTATTTAAGTTGTGGTGTACTTCTTCTAGTGGTGTCATGTGAATGTCGACTACATGACACTTCACCTATATGGGCCTAGGGGAATGCATTGTGTATTTGGATACTAATCGTAGGGGTTGCCGGAGTGACAGAAACCTGAACCCCCGTTAGGAAACCATTGCACAAGGGACGTAAGGGTCTTAGAGTTTAAAGCTGTTGTTGTGACCTCGGATCGTTTAGGATCCTAAGTCCCTGTGATAAACATGCTAGTCCCTGGATCATTAGCTAGCACTTCACAGTCGATGAATATCATGTAAAACACAAGTCATTATTACACGAATAATCCAGAGTATAATTATTACAACTTGCATAGCTTATAGCTAGCTCAAATATAACAGCAGAAACTAAGAACAACTTGAGTCCATCAACGCCTCAGGCTAGTTGCGTGAAGACCCGCGATCCCTACGCACCTTTCAATCTTCGGATTCTGCACATAAGACGTGCAGCCAACAAGTTGGGTCAATACTTTGAATGTATTGGCCAATTACACCAAGGAAAGAGTAAGACTATCTCTACATGCAAGGCTTAAGAGTAGGCTCTAGGGTTCATTTGCGTAAAGCCAATTTTATCAATGTAATAAGAAAAGAGGAGGAAAGTTTTCCCTACTTTGTAAACTTTGATAGATAGTATAGGGTCGAATGGAACACGTGGATATTGCTCACCAAGTGCCCAATCAACCTAGCACTTGGATATTACGCACCAAGTTCCCAAAAATCCTGCCCAACGGCGATATTACTCACGCCTTTGGGGTTTATAAAACGTTAGGTTTGGAAAAGAGAGAGGAAGATCCTTCAGAGGCTCCATCCTTCAGATGCTCAAAGTTGTTCTGTTTCCGTGAACACGGCTGATCGATCAGGTAGCAATACTCTCGAGAGGTTGTGCACTTTCCCCACAATCCACGATCAAGTCCTATTACAGACAAGACCAGGGCGAAGCCTTCCCTTAGTAGCCCCTCTACCAGCTGGATCCAACCGTGCCAAGAACCTCCAAATGTTGGTACTCTGGTGAGGTTTCCCACTAAGTACTAAGCCAAGACAGAGCCCATATGTATTGTGGTTGCACAGGAAGCTTCTGAATTCTGAAACATGGCAGACTTCTTTGATTCCTGGGCGGTCGCCCTCCACCAAAAACCCACTCGTTGTCCCGACAACCATTCCGCCTAGAAGAAAACTTAGTTTTATTTTGAAGGGGGTTTTGGAGAAGAAAAGTTCGCTCGAGAGAGCTCTCGTACTTAGAAAATGTTTGAGTCTTTCGAACCCTCCCAACGGTACTTGATATATACAAGTATATAGAATAGCAAGCATAATTTAGAAAAACAGGATAACCTATTGGGATGGAAAATTCCTAAGCATAGAGCTACTCATGGCATACTACAAAACCACACTTGCGAAAATAGTTCTAAGAAAATCTACCAAAATCCTACACTGGGACATGCATAGAGAATTTGAAGAGTAAAACATGCATAGTCAAAACTGGGACATAAACATGAACAAGTGGTGTAACTTGCCTTGATCTAAGCAGCAATCTACACAACAGTACTCCTCTGCGCACTCCGAGCAATCTAACGAAACAGACATGGATCCAATCACAAATTGCACAAAACAAAGTCACGAAGTCGAATATGCATGCATGCAACATGGTAATATGCAAGGATGGATTCGATTTTGACCAAGGGTTTTAACCAGGGGTGTTGTTGAGTTGGGGATGTCATTAGAATCGATTCCCCACAGATTTTAAGTATTTTGGGTTAAACCCTAAATAACCAAGCTCAAAACTAGATCTACAACTCCAATCTACCTCGAGACAGATCTGAACACCCTAAGCATGATAAGACAATTTGCTACAGAAGGTCTCGTCGATACAAAGCTAAGAATCAACTAAAACGGAGCTACGGATAATTTTCTAGAATTAAAATACTCTAATCTAAACTTTAAATCCTACTGCAAGATTGCTCTGGTAAAACAGCAATATTATTGTAGATCTGTGTTCTACTCAAAATTATGAATCCAACGGTATAATATACGCAAATTTTGGACCTAAACTTGAATTACTATGGATTTTACAAGTTTAAAACTATTTTCTGCCTATTTAAAAGAAAACAAGACCGTGGCCAGCTGTGCAGCGCCAAGTGGCGGCGCGGGATTGGTCCAGCAGGCCGACACGGGCTGACTCAGCGTGCTGACGCGGGCTGCCAGGTGGCGCGATGGGATTGGCCGGTACCCCTTCGGCCAGGCCATCTAAGCTTAGGCGTTGGATTAGAAACGGACGGCTGGGGGGGTGTGGCCGGCGGCTTACCGAGGCGACGGCGGCGAGGTCGACGGCGGACGGCGGCGACGCGTCGGCGATGGTCGGCGGCGGTGCGGAGCTTCCCCAGCGTGACGGAGTGGTGGACGGCGTGCGGCTCCTCCTCGCGGATCCGTTCCCGAGATCGGTGTGGACCACCTCCTCCCCGGTAGACGGCTAACGGCGACTGAACTTCGCGGACTCCGGCGAAGCTCCGACGAGCAATCACGGTCGGCATGAGCTTATGTTCAAGGGGAAAACGGCACAGACGATGCGGTCGTTAGAGAGGGAAGCAAGGAACAGAAAGAGGGAAGAAAAAGGCCTCGGTTTCAACGGGAGGCTCACCCTCCGACGTCGCCGGCGGCGGAGCTCCGGTGATCTCGAAATCGGCAGCCCAAGGGCGATTCTCGAGAAAAAAAAATTTAGGGTTTAGAGGCGGTGGGTCTGGGGCTTTTATTTGCCAGAGACGTGGGGGAGGGGCAGTGGAAATCGTTTCTGATTTTGTCGGGGAGTTCGAACCAGACGCGGCGGCGACATTGGGAGTTTGCTCCGATCTCGTCGGGGGTGACGGCGCGGTGGGGGCCCACCTGTCGGTGGCCGCAGCTGTGCGGTGCGGGCTGCTGGCGGCGTCTGGGCCGGCCAACGCGCTACGCGCTGCCCGCTTGGCCAGGCGTGGCGGTAGGTAGGCTACGGGCTGGCTTAGCCGGCCCGTTAGGCTAGGATCCCCTTTTTTATACTTTTATTTATTTTTGTTTTACTAAAAGTTGCTTAACTTTTGCAAACGGATTCCGATTTAAATGAAATTGATCTCTAAAATTTTGTAAAAGAAGAGGATTAGAATAGGATTATAAAATAACACTTTTGCAAAGGTTTAGGAGGATTGATATTGTTTTATCCTTTTAGTCTTTATATGACTATGGGATTTAGAAAGATATCGGTTGCAGTTTTTTTATTATGTGATGCCATGATGCAAAGATATGATGCATGCTTCTAGTAACATCTGTAATTGTAAAATTTGGGATGTTACAAACCTACCCCCCTTAAGAAGAATCTCGTCCCTGAGATTCAGGCTAGTTAGCAAATAGGTGTGGGTGTTCTTTCTTCAGGTCTTCTTCACGCTCCCATGTGGCCTCTTCCTCGGAATGGTGATTCCATTGAACTTTGCAAAACCTGATAGTCTTGGTATGAGTGACTCTCTCGGCTATCTCCAGAATCCTGGTGGGTTTTTCCTCATAGGTGAGATTGTTCTCCAATTGAACCTCGTCCAACGGAACCGTGTCCTTTAGTGGTGTTTCAGCCATTTCCGGGCGACACTTCTTTAGTTGCGACACATAGAAAACATCATGAACAGTTAACACTTCGGGTAATTCCAACTGATAGGCAACTTCCCCTCTATGACCCAAGATCTTGTAGGGCCGTATGAATCAGGGTGCTAACTTACCCTTGATTCCAAATCTCTTAACTCCTCGTAGTGGCGAAACTCGAAGATATGCACGGCCTCCCACTTCATAGGTCACATCCCCGCGCTTGGAATACGCATAACTCTTTTGTCCGGATTGGGCTATTTTTAACCTGTCTTGGATCTGTCTCACTTTTTCTTCGGCATCCTTGATCAGTTCAGGTCCAAACAAACTCCGTTCTCCAACTCCACTCCATAGCAACAGAGTTCTACACTTTCTGCCATATAGAACTTCAAATGGAGCCATCTTGATACTAGTTTGGTAGCTGTTATTGTATGAGAATTCTGCATATGGCAAGTTATCATCCCAACTAGACCCATAGTCTAGCGCACAGGCTCTTAGCATGTCCTCCAAGATCTGATTAACTCTTTCCGTTTGCCCATCTGTTTGTGGGTGGAAGGCGGTACTAAACTCCAGTCGCGTCCCTAGAGACTCGTGTAGCTGTCGCCAAAACTTCGAGGTGAATTGGGTACCTTTATCAGAGACAATCCCCTTGGGTACACCATGAAGACTTATGATCCTTGACATATAAATCTTAGCAAGTTTAGCACTCGTATAGGTGGTCTTTACGGGATTAAAGTGGGCCACCTTTGTGAAGTGGTCGACCACTACCCAGATGGAGTCATACCCAGAACGAGTCCGCGGTAGTCCTGTGATAAAATCCATGCCTACCTTGTCCCACTTCCAATCGGGTACAGGTAATGGCTACAGCAGTCCTGCTGGTTTTTGATGCTCAGCCTTGACTCTATTGCACACGTCACACAAGGAGATATATTCAGCAATTCCTCTTTTCATGTTGTTCCACCAGAATCTATCTTTCACATGCATGTACATTTTTGTATTACCAGGATGTATTGAGTAAGGCGAATCATGAGATTCCTGAAGGATTAACTCCCTGATATCAGAGTTATCAGGAACGCACAGACGCTTCTCATACCAAAGTGTTCCTTGTTCATCCGTGTGAAACCCTTTTGCTTTACCCTTGCTTATATTAGCTCTTATTTCTTCCAAATCTTTGTCCCCCTTCTGGGCCTCTTTGATTTGGTCCAGAAGCGTTGGCACTATCTCCATAGTTGCTAAGTATCCCTCCGGAACTACTTCTAACCTGAGATCCTTGAATTGTTCACACAAATCATTTGGAAGTTCTCCCACGGTAAGTCCATTTACATAGACTTTCCGGCTTAAGGTGTCAGCCACAACGTTGGCCTTTCCAGGATGGTACTGCAGGTCCAAGTCATAGTCCTTGATGAGTTCAAGCCATCTCCTTTGCCTCATATTTAATTCTTTTTGAGTGAAGATGTATTTAAGGCTCTTGTGATCCATGAACACATCACAATGTTTGCCCATTAGGTAATGTCTCCATACCTTGAGCGCATGCACAACTGATGCTAGTTCCAAATCGTGCGTGGGGTAGTTATTCTCATGGTTCTTAAGTTGCCGAGAGGCGTAAGACACTACTTTTCCATCTTGCATCAGTACACTACCAAGTCCTTGTCGAGAAGCGTCGCAGTAGACTTGGAAATCCTTTTGGATATCAGGGACACACAGAACCGGTGTTGTTACTAGGTGCTTCTTTAACTCCTGAAAACTTGCTTCACATGCCTCGGTCCATTGGAACTTCTTCTCTTTCTTCAGCAACTCTGTCATAGGCTTTGCTATCTTAGAAAAGTTTTCGATGAATCTTCGGTAATATCCCGCAAGGCCCAGGAAACTCCTAATATCACCCACATTCTTAGGAGACTCCCATTCTGTCACGGAAGCTACCTTACTTGGGTCTACGGCAACACCTTTAGCTGATACAATATGACCAAGGAATCCCACTTCTTTCAACCAGAACTCACATTTTCTAAATTTGGCATACAGCTTGTGTTCTCTTAACTTTTCCATGATTAGGTGCAGGTGTCTCTCATGTTCCTTCTCGTCCTTGGAGTATATGAGTATGTCATCAATGAATACCACAATAAACTTATCCAAGTACTCCATGAACACCTTGTTCATCATAGTCATGAAGTATGCTGGGGCATTGGTTAAGCCAAACGACATCACGGTGTATTCATACAATCCGTATCTCGTGGTGAAAGCTGTCTTGGGTACGTCCTGTTCCCGGATCTTTAGCTGGAAATATCCTGATCAGAGATCAATCTTAGAGAATACACTAGCTCCCTCTAATTGGTCAAACAGGTCGTTAATATCGGGTAGAGGGTACTTGTTCTTGATTGTCACTTCATTCAACGACCGGTAATCCACGACTAGTCTCTTGGTTTTATCCTTCTTCTCCACGAATAAGACAGGTGCTCCCCAAGATGACGCACTTGGTTGAATGAAGCCTTTGTCCAATTGCTCCCTAAGCTGTTTCTTAAGTTCCTTCAACTCATCCACATCCATCTTGTACGGTCTCTTTGCTATTGGTCCAGTACCTGGCACCAAGTCAATGAGAAACTCGATGTCTCGGTCGGGAGGCATCCCTGGCAATTCTTCCGGAAACACATCTGGGTACTCCTTCACAATTGGCACACCCTCCAAGCTAACCCCCTTAAGAAAGTTCACCATACTTCCGTTGAGTGTGAAAGCTGACTTAAAGCGGATTCTTTTCTTATCCGGAGTCGTGAGTGCGATAGTACTTTTGGCACAATCTATGACTCCCTCATATTCGGTCATCCAATTCATGCCCAAAATTATGTCTAAGCCTTGTGATTCCAGAACGACTAGGCTGGTGGGAAAGGTGTGCGCCCCAATCCTTAGTTCTAACCCACGGCATCCAGAGTTTGCCACTATTTCTCCTCCAGGAGAACTTACCCTTAGGGGAGTACTAATAGTCTCCGTAGGTATCTTGCCTCTATCCACAAAAACCTTGATATGAATGAATGCGATGCACCAGTATCAAAAAGAACAACTGCAGGGGTGGAGTTAAGCTTGAACTTACCAATCACGGAGTCAGGTGCCTCACGAGCATCCTCCACGGAGACATAATTCACCGTGGCTTTGACGAACGGATTCGGCTTCTTCCCATTTCCATTACCATTGCCATGGTTGTGTCCGTTGCCGTTTCCATTACTATTCCCATTCTTCATATTTTCGGGGCAAGTAGTTGCATAATGCCCTGTCTTGTTACACTTGAAGCATGTCACTTCACTCAGATCCTTCGCATTGCTATTGCGGTGTTTATGTCCATTGTGGTTATGTCCTCCATGGCGATGACCATTGTGGTTGTGGGGTGGTGGTGATGAAGTGCGTTGCTTCTGATATGGGGAAGAGTTGTGCTTGTGCGAGGTGGACTTTCTCTTTCGGTTCTCTATACTCCTTTGCTTTGCTTCAACCACCACTGCCCTGTCTAGGAGTTCCTGGTAGTTATCAAACTTCAGAGCCACAAGCTGAATAGATATTTCATCATTAAGTCCCCTCAAGAACTCCTCCTGTCTCTTGGCATTAGTGGATACATCATCAGGTGCATAACGTGCCAGCTTGTTGAAAAGGTCCCCATACTCGGAGACAGAGCGGTGCAGTTGTTTCAAGCTACGGAACTCACGTCTCTTAAGTGACATGACTCCCGCGGCTACGTGATGAGTACGAAAGGCCGCCTCGAACTGGTTCCAGGTGATAGCTTCAATATCGGGGTGGGTGACCTGGTAATTATCCTACCATTCAGCAGTTGGTCCCTCAAGTTGGTGCGCGGCAAAGCGCACCCTATCAGCTCCAACAACTTGGACGGTGTCTAACTTCTTGTTGGTGGTGCGGAGCCAGTCATCTGCCACAATTGGCTCAGAACTATTTGAGAAAATTGGAGGGTTCAACCTCAAGAACCGAGTCAAGCGATCCTGTTGGGGCGGTGGAGGCGGTGGAGGCGGCGAGTTGTTGTTGTTGTTGTTGTTTTGCATGTTTTGAGTGAGGAGTTGGATCAACTGATTCTGGGAGTTCAGGAGTTGTGCTATCTCTGGGGGCATGTTGTTATTGTTGTTTCCACGTCTCGCCATCTGGAGGGTTCAGGAGACAAGTTAAGGAATAGATAGAAGGCCTAAGGAATAAACTCCTACCCTTATGTAAACAAGAGAAGAAAAACACACGAGAAAAGTAAGGCACACAAGGCACATAGTTCAACACACTCAACCAAGTTTAACTAAACCAATATAATTTTTGGTACTCATTACAATCGTGAACTACGTTTGACTATAGAACTAAAGGTGGTCCAACTACTCTACTCATCATCCACTTCCTCATCCTCAATGATGAAGCCTTCCTTTTCCAGCAGTGACTTGTATAACTCCATGTCCCTCGTCGTGGCTTCAAGCTTCTCCTAAAGTTCCTTCACCTCCTGTGGCTCCGGTGTAGCAGCTTCGAGCCTCTCTTGAACTTCCTTCACCTCCTGTAGCTCCTGGGTAGCAGCTCCTAGCTTCTCTTGGAGTTCCCTCTTCTCCTTCTGTAGCTTCTTGATCAAACTTGACCCCATAGTCACGGGCGTGATCTTCTCCTCCAAGCTCCTCGATCTTCTCGTCCTTCTCCTTGACTAGGGCACAAAGCTCGTCATTCCTCACGATCTCAAGGCAGCTCCCCTTCTGAAGGTCATTGATGTGGGACTCCAAGTCTTGATATTGGATCCTTCAACGTTTGCATGTCTTCCTTTCCTCCGGGGTTAACTCGATTGGAACTCCCTTCTGATCACGTCTTCCAAAGAGTTTGATGTAGTGGCCTTCAACCTCTTCATGGTGGCATCCGCAAAGGCGTCCAATGAGCTCCTGCAAGCAGATGCTAAGTCCCTTCTCCTTGGAGTCGCTGGTGACGTTGAGTACAATGGCCTCTGTCTTGGGTTCTGTCTGACTGCGCCCTGGTTGGATGACTTCAATCGCCCACCATCCTTCCTTGTGCATCTTCCTCAACTCGCTTCCCTTGATTGATGGCATGGGTAACTGCAGTGTCTTGATGATGTCCAGAAGGCATTCCCCGAAGCGCAGGCACTTGATGTCTTCGGCGGTGTCGTAGTAGAAGGCCGTCATCTTTAGGTTAGGAGAAAGAAAATTAGGCACAAGGTGATAAGGAAGAGAAATACTAGAGGAGTACAAATAACTTAGAAGAATATAGAAAGCAAAAACACACATGGTAAAGGTGGTTTCCAATCCTAGGGGTCACGTCCTACAGGCAACTTTGTGCTCTGATACCATCTGTTGTGACCTCGGATCGTTTAGGATCCTAAGTCCCTGTGATAAAAATGCTAGTCCCTGGATCATTAGCTAGCACTTCACAGTCGATGAATATCATGTAAAACACAAGTCATTATTACACGAATAATCCAGAGTATAATTATTACAACTTGCATAGCTTATAGCTAGCTCAAATATAACAGCGGAAACTAAGAAGAACTTGAGTCCATCAACGCCTCAGGCTAGTTGCGTGAAGACTCGTGATCCCTACGCACCTTTCAATCTTCGGATTCTGCACATAAGACGTGCAGCCAACAAGTTGGGTCAATACTTTGAATGTATTGGCAAATTAAACCAAGGAAAGAGTAAGAATATCTCTACATGCAAGGCTTAAGAGTAGGCTCTGGGGTTCATTTGCGTAAAGCCAATTTTATCAATGTAATAAGAAAAGAGGAGGAAAGTTTTCCCTACTTTGTAAAACTTTGATAGATAGTATAGGGTCGAATGGAACACGTGGATATTACTCACCAAGTGCCCAATCAACCTAGCACTTGGATATTACGCACCAAGTTCCCCAAAATCCCGCCCAACGGCGATATTACTCATGCCTTTGGGGTTTATAAAACGTTAGGTTTGGAAAAGAGAGAGGAAGATCCTTCAGAGGCTCCATCCTTCAGATGCTCAAAGTTGTTCTGTTTCCGTGAACACGGCTGATCGATTAGATTGCAATACTCTCGAGAGGTTGTGCACTTTCCCCACAATCCATGATCAAGTCCTATTACAGACAAGACCATGGCGAAGCCTTCCCTTAGTAGCCCCTCTACCAGCTGGATCCAACCGTGCCAAGAACCTCCAAATGTTGGTACCCCGGTGAGGTTTCCCACTAAGTACTAAGCCAAGACAGAGCCCATATGTATTGTGGTTGCACGGGAAGCTTCTGAATTCTGAAACATGGCAGACTTCTTTGATTCCTGGGCAGCCGTCCTCCACCAAAAACCCACTCGTTGTCCCGACAACCATTCCGCCCAGAAGAAACATAGTTTTATTTTGAAGGGGGTTTTGGAGAAGAAAAGTTCGCTCGAGAGAGCTCTCGTACTTAGAAAATGTTTGAGTCTTTCGAACCCTCCCAACGGTACTTGATATATACAAGTATATAGCATAGCAAGCATAACTTAGAAAAACAGGATAACCTATTGGGATGGAAAATTCCTAAGCATAGAGCTACTCATGGCATACTACAAAACCGCACTTGCGAAAATAGTTCTAAGAAAATCTACAAAAATCCTACACATGCATACTACATAATTTGAAGAGTAAAACATGCATAGTAAAAACTGGGACATAAACATGAACAAGTGGTGTAACTTGCCTTGATCTGAGCAGCAATCTACACAACAGTACTCCTCAGCGCACTCCGAGCAATCTAACGAAACAAACATGGATCCAATCACAAATTGCACAAAACAAAGTCACGAAGTCGAATATGCATGCATGCAACATGGTAATATGCAAGGATGGATTCGATTTCGACCAAGGGTTTTAACCAGGGGTGTTTTTGAGTTGGGGATGTCATTAGAATCGATTCCCCACAGATTTTAAGTATTTTGGGTTAAACCCTAAATAACCAAGGTCAAAACTAGATATACAACTCCAATCTACCTCGAGACAGATCTGAACACCCTAAGCATGATAAGAGAATTTTCTACAGAAGGTCTCGTCGATACAAAGCCAACGCAACAAGAATCAACTAAAACGGAGCTACGGATAATTTTCTAGAATTAAAATACTCTAATCTAAACTTTAAATCCTACTGCAAGATTGCTCTGGTAAAACAGCAATATTATTGTAGATCCGTGTTCTACTCAAAATTATGAATCCAAGGGTATAATATACGCAAATTTTGGACCTAAACTCGAATTACTATGGATTTTACAAGTTTAAAAATATTTTCTGCCTATTTAAAAGAAAACAGGACGGTGGCCAGCTGTGCAGCGCCAAGTGGCGGCGCGGGATTGGTCCAGCAGGCCGACGCGGGCTGACTCAGCATGCTGACGCGGGCTGCCAGCTGGCGCGATGGGATTGGCCGGTACCCCTTCGGCCAGGCCATCTAATCTTAGGCGTTGGATTGGAAACGGACGGCTGGGGGGGGGGGTGTGGTCGGCGGCTTACCGAGGCGGCGGCGGCGAGGTCGACGGCGGACAGCGGCGGCGCGTCGGTGATGGTCGACGGCAGTGCAGAGCTTCCCCCGCATGACGGAGTGGTGGACAGCGTGCGGCTCCTCCTCGCGGATCCGTTCCCGAGATCGGCGTGGACCACCTCCTCCCCGGTAGACGGCTAACGGTGACTGAACTTCGCGGACTCCGGTGAAGCTTCGGCGAGCAATTGCGGTCGGCACGAGCTTCTGTTCAAGGGGAAAACGTCACATACGATGCGGTCGTTAGAGAGGGAAGCAAGGAACAGAAAGAGGGAAGAAAAAGGCCTCGGTTTCAATGGGAGGCTCACCCTCCAACGTCGCCGGCGGCGGAGCTCCGGCGATCTCGAAATCGGCAGCCCAGGGGCGGTTCTCGAGAAAAAAAATTTAGGGTTTAGAGGCGGTGAGTCTAGGGCTTTTATTTGCTAGAGACGTGGGGGAGGGGCAGCGGAAATCGTTTCCGATTTTGCCAGGGAGTTCAAACCAGACGCGGCGGCGGCGTTGGGAGTTTGCTCTGATCTCGTCGGGGGTGACGGCGCGGTGGGGGCCCGCCTGTCGGTGGCCGCGGCCGTGCGGTGTGGGCTGCTGGCGGCGTCTGGGCCGGCCCACGCGCTACGCGCCGCCCGCTTGGCCAGGCGTGGCGGTAGGTAGGCTACGGGCTGGCTTAGCCGGCCCCTTAGACTAGGATCCCCCTTTTTTATATTTTTATTTATTTCTGTTTTACTAAAAGTTGCTTAACTTTTGCAAACGGATTGCGATTTAAATTAAATTGGTCTCTAAAATTTTGTAAAAGAAGAGGATTAGAATAGGATTATAAAATAACACTTTTGCAAAGGTTTAGGAGGATTGATATTGTTTTATCCTTTTAGTCTTTATATGACTATGGGATTTAGAAAGATATCGGTTGCAGTTTTTTATTATGTGATGCCATGATGCAAAGATATGATGCATGCTTCTAGTAACATCTGTAATTGTAAAATTTGGGATGTTACAGCTGTGGTTAGGTTTTACCTTAATTACTTTCTTGTACTTATGGATGTTTGCAAGGGGTTTAATCACAAGTATGTATTAGTCTTGGATGGGGCGGTACATTAGCACAGGTTCACCCACACAACACTTAGCAAGCTAAAGAAGATTAATCGACTATATGAAGCGAAAGCACTTGACAGTCTTCCCATGTGTCCTCGAGAACGTTTGGTCATCTATAGAAATACAACCAGCTTGTCCTTTGCTGCATAAAGGATTGGGCCACTTGATGCATTTATTCCTACTGTCTTTTATTTACTCGTACTTTGTTTACTTGCTTTATCAAAAATCCCTAAAAATTCGTTTGCTAAGTATTTGCAGACAATTCCTGATCCATACCACTAGCCAGCACCTTCTGCTCCTCGTTGGGTTCGACACTCTTACTTATTGAAAATACGGTGATACACCCTCTATACTTGTGGGTCATCAAGAATATTTTCTAGCGCCGTTGCCGGGGAGTGAAGCGCTATTGGAGAGTGGAACTGGTAAAGGAAACTTCTACTGTGAGTATTGTTTACTTCTGCTAATTGCTTTATTTTTGTTATGGATAATTTGCTGAGTTTCTTATTTGGTAATGCTACTACCACTCCTAAGGTAGTAGATAAGCCACCACTTGCTGAGAATGATGTTTTCAAAATACCTACAAGAATTATTGATCGTGTTATGGATAACTACTATGTTGGGGATGGAACTGTCCATCTCGGTGATCATTTACTCTTTATACACGAATTATGTTGGTTGTTCAAGTGTGCAGGTATTACTACAGATCAAGTTAAGAAGAAGTTATTCTCATTATCACTAAAAGGAAGAGCTGAAGAATGGTATAAGCTGCTGAAGAATGGTCAAGCTCTGGAATGGGAGGAAATAGTGGCTCTCTTTTATTCAAAGTTTTATCCTCCTAGTGAGATTCATAAAGATCGGAATCAAATATACAACTTTTGGCCTCTTGATGGAGAGAGTACAACTCAAGCTTGGGGGAGATTGAAGTTACTAATGCTCAAATGTCCCATTCATGAGCTCCCCAACAATATTATTATCAACAACTTTTATGCAAGGCTCCCTCTACATGATAAGGATTTATTGGATGCTTCTTGTGCTGGATCATTCACTCGCATGGAAGAAGAAGTTAAATGGGACCTTCTAGATCGTATTCAAGACAATGCTGAAGCTTGGAAGAATGACAAAGGTAGAAAGTCAGGTATACATTATGATTATGAATGCATTGAATCTTTTATGGGAACTGATGACTTTCAAAATATTAGTAATATTAGTGGTCTTGATTTGCAAGTTATTACGAATTACTTTAGAGCTTTTGCTTCCTATATCAAAATTCCAAAAAAGGGATGGAACAAATACCATGCGCCTTACAAAGATATTGTTGACTATGCTCCTATTGGAAGTGCTGAGTATTGCATTATTGATCCCATCTTACCCGAACCTTATATCGAGAAGATTCCCTTCCCCGAAAAGGTAAAGGACCATCCTATGATAACTAATGTTATCACCAAAAGTGAAAAAAGAACTGTAAAACCTGATGAACAAATAAACATTGCACCTGTGGTAGCAATTGTGAAAGACCTTGTCACTAAAAGCGTAGAAGATGGGCACATAGTCTTTTGTGAGGATGCTTCTAATATTGTTTCACATCCCAATAGAACTAAAAAGGCTAGTGTTCCTGTGCTTTCTGTTAGAATTGGTGATCATTGCTATTATGGTTTATGTGATATTGGTGCAAGTTCTAGTGCTATTCCTTATGAGCTTTAGAAGAGAAATTATGCATGAAATCAGTCCTTGCGAGTTGGAAGAGATTGATGTGGTTATTCACCTTGCTAATAGAGAGACCATCTCTCCAATTGGTATTGTACGAGACGTGGAAGTTCTTTGTGGTAAGATTAAGTACCCTGCTGATTTTCTAGTACTTGGTTCGGCTGCTAGTAAAACCTACCCTATCATTTTTGGTAGACCTTTCTTGAGTACTTGTGGAGCTATTATTGATTGCAAGAGGGAGAAAATCTTGACTAAGTTTGATGGGGATTCTTATGAGTTTAATTTTTCTAAATTTGCTAAAGAACCTTGCGAAGAGGAAACCCATAATGAGGATTTTAGGGTTGAACAACTTGCTTCTATTTCTCTTGCTCCTAACAATGCTTTGCAAGAGTTTATGGAAGATCATGAAAGTGAAATCTTCATGGAAGAAAGGAATGAGATTGACAGGATTCTCCGTGATCAACCTATGATGCTTAAGCACGACTTGCCTGTAGAAGACTTGGGTACCATGATGCCACCTAAAAAGGATCCTGTTTTCGATCTAAAACCTCTCCCTGATGATCTTAAATATGCTTATATTGATGATAAAAAGATATATCATGTTATTGTTAGCGCTAAACTTTCAGGGGAGGAAGAAGAAAGGTTATTGGAAGTTTTGAGGAAACATCGAGGAGCTATGGGCTATACTCTGGATGATTTAAAAGGGATTTCACCTACTATATGTCAGCACTCTATCAACATAGAACCAGATGCAAAGCCGGTAGTGGAGCACCAACGACGTTTAAATCCTAGGATGAAGGAAGTGGTAAGGAATGAGGTATTGGAACTCCTTGATGCTGGTATTATTTACCCTATTGCTGATAGTGAATGGGTTAGTCCTGTTCATTATGTACCTAAAAAGGGAGGTATTACCGTTGTCCCTAATGATAATGATGAGCTTATTCCTCAAAGAATAGTGGTAGGCTATAGGATGTGCATAGATTTTAGGAAAGTCAATAAAGTTACTAAGAAAGATCACTACCCGCTTCCTTTTATTGATCAAATGTTGGAAAGGTTGTCTAAAAAGACCCATTTTTGTTTTCTTGATGGTTATTCTGGTTTCTCTCAAATTGATGTTAAACAACAAGATCAAGAAAAAACTACTTTTACTTTCCCTTATGGAACTTATGCTTATAGACGTATGCCTTTTGGTTTATGTAATGCTCCTGCTACTTTCCAAAGGTGCATGTCTGCTATCTTTCATGGTTTTTGTGAGGAAATTGTAGAAGTATTCATGGATGACTTTTCTGTCTATGTAACTTCTTTTGATAATTGTCTGCACAACCTTGATAAAGTTCTGCAGAGATGTGAAGAAACTAATCTTGTTCTTAATTGGGAGAAATGCCACTTCATGGTTAATGAAGGGATTGTTCTTGGGCATAAAGTTTCTGAAAGAGGCATAGAAGTTGATAGAGCTAAGGTTGAGGCAATTGAGAAGATGACATGTCCAAGAGACATCAAAGGTATTCGTAGTATCCTTGGTCATGCTGGTTTCTATAGGAGGTTTATTAAAGACTTCTCTAGGATATCAAAACCTCTCACTAATCTTCTTCAAAAAGATGTACCTTTTGTTTTTGATGATGATTGTAGGGAAGCTTTTGAAACTCTTAAGAAGGCTTTAACTACAGCCCCTATTGTTCAACCACCTGATTGGAGTTTACCCTTTGAAATAATGTGTGATGCTAGTGATTTTGCTGTAGGGGCTGTCCTTGGGCAACGTATTGATAAAAAGTTAAACGTTATCCATTATGCTAGTAAGACTTTAGATGCTGCTCAAAGGAATTATGCCACTACTGAAAAGGAATTTCTAGCTGTTGTTTTTGCCTGTGATAAGTTTAGGCCCTATATTGTGGACTCAAAAGTAACCATTCATACTGATCATGCTACTATTAAATATCTTATGACGAAGAAGGACGCTAAGCCTAGGCTTATTAGATGGGTACTTCTTTTACAAGAGTTTGATCTACATATAGTAGATAGGAAGGGTGCTGAAAACCCTGTAGCTGATAATTTATCTCGTTTAGAAAACATCTCTTTTGACCCTATGCCTGTTAATGATAGTTTCCCAAATGAACAGTTAGCTACAGTAGAGGTGAGCTCGCGAGGAATCCCTTGGTATGCTGATTATGCTAACTTTATTGTCTCCAAGTATTTGCCTCCAACTTTTATAGCTCAGCAAAGAAGAAAGTTCTTCTATGATTTGAGGCATTATTTTTGGGATGACCCACACTTATACAAAGAAGGAGTGGATGGTATTATGCGAAGATGTGTTCCAGAATATGAACACAAGGAGATATTGCGTAAATGTCATGGTAGTGCCTATGGAGGACATCATGCAGGAGATAGAACTGCACAAAAGGTACTACAATCAGGTTTCTACTGGCCTACCCTTTTTAAAGATGCAAGAAAATTTGTTTTATCTTGTGATGAATGTCAGCGTGTTGGTAATATTTCTACACGCAATGAAATGCCTATGAACTACTCTCTAGTTATTGAACCTTATTGATTGTTGGGGATTCGACTTTATGGGTCCTTTCCCTCCTTCGAAAGGTTACACTCATATTCTTGTCGCCGTTGATTATGTTACTAAGTGGGTAGAAGCCATTCCTACAAAGAGTGCTGACGGGGAGACTTCTCTAAAAATGCTTAAGGATGTTATCTTTCCTAGGTTTGGGGTGCCTAGGTAGCTCATGACTGATGGGGGTTCTCATTTCATTCATGGTGGTTTTAGGAAGACCCTTGCTAAATATAATGTTAATCATATAATTGCTTCAGCTTATCACCCCCAAACTAGCGGGCAAGTAGAGTTATCAAATAGAGAAATTAAATCTATCTTGCAAAAGACTGTTAATAGGTCTAGAAAAAACTGGGCTAAGAAGTTGAATGATGCTTTATGGGCTTATAGAACTGCTTACAAAAATCCTATGGGAATGTCTCCTTATAAAATGGTTTATGGGAAAGCTTGCCACCTACCCTTAGAATTAGAACACAAAGTGATGGGTTCGTAGCATGGAAAACAAAAAATTTCTACCGCAAGAACGAACAAAACCCAGATCTAATCTAGATAAAAGCCAATATCTAATCTATTAGACATGTGCAACGAGATAGATCGGTACTAACCCTTGTAGACCCGAAAGCGTTAACGAGATTGGATCTCGTGGTTGATGTAGTCGATCACTTGCCGATCCCAAGATCGTGTGGACGATCCTTCCGGCGTCGCGTTCCAGTAGCGCTTCCGCCGTCGGTCAAGTAGACGATCCTTCCGGCGCCGCGATTCGGCAGCGCTTCCGTAGTCGGTCACACGTGCGGAGTTGAAGCAGACCTTCCTCTTCCTGTTCCAGCGAGCAACGGAGGTAGTAGATCTTCTCCACGGAATCCCAGCAGCACGACGGCGTGGTGGTGGTGGTGGAGTAGAGAATTCTACAGGGCTTCGCCTATGCCTGTGCAGAAGAAAGGAGGAGGATTGAGGCGGCAGAGATTGGAGTTATGGGAGCAGGGGAGGAGGGGGCGCCCCTGCCCCTCTATTTAAAGAAGGGAGGCGCCTAGGGAGGGGGAGTCCTTGTAGGACTCCCCTCCCTTGTAGGCCGGCGGATTGGAGGTGGGGGGAGGAGTCCTCCTCCCCACGACTCCGTATCTTGACCCACCAGGTCTCCTTGATCCCTATCTTGATTTTCAAGCAAACTCCAAGATATCTTCTAGAACCTTCCGGAACATTCCGAAACCTTCTAGAATCCTCATACAAACACTCCGGAACATTTTCTAACTTAGAAAATGATCCCCTATATATGAATCTTATTCTCCAGACCATTCCGGATCTCCTCGTGATGTCCCGAATCCAATCCGAGACTCCGAACAACATTCGGTCTCCAACGCATATTCCATATCTACTTAAAACAACTTCGAACCTTAAGTGTGTCACCCTACGGTTCGTGAATATGCAGACATGATAGAGACACATCTCCTATCAATAACCATCAGCAGGACCTGGAGATCAATAATGGCTCCCACATACTCAACGATGACTTTGCGATCGATTGAACCACTTACATACGAAACTAATTCCCTTTGTCTTGCGATACTATACTTATCCGAGGTTTGATCGTCGGTATCTCCATACCTAGTTCTACCTCGTTACTGATAAGTACTCTTTACTCGTTCCGTGATATGTCATCCCTTGTGACCTAGTCACATGCTTGCAAGCTAACTAGATGACATTCCACCGAGAGGGCCCAGAGCATATCTATCCGTCATATGGATGGACAAATCCCAATCTTGGTTCATGCGCTTCAACACATACTTTCAGAATACCCAATGACACCTTTATAACCACCCAGTTAGGAAGCGGCGTTTGATGTCATCAAAGTATCCATCCGGTGATGGTGATTAACATAACCTCATGGTCGAAGGAATATGTTACTATGTATTTGAAAGCTTACAGCAATACGAACTTAATGACTTGATCTTATGCTACGCTTACTATGGGTGTGTGTGTCCATCACATCATTCTTCCAATGACATAACCTTGTTATTAATCACATCCTAATGTCCATGATCAGGAAACTATGATCATCAATTAATCAACAAGCTAGTTCAACAAGAGGCTTACTAGGGACTCTCTTATGTTTACAAAACACACATGTATTAATGTTTCCGGTTAATACAATTATAGCATGGGATGTAAACATTTATCATAAACATAAAGATATAATAATAACCACTTTATTATTTCCTCTTGGGCATATCTCCAACAGTCTCCCACTTGCACTAGAGTCAATAATCTAGTTAAAAAACTTGTGCATTCAACACCTATGGCTTTCTGGTGTTGTATAGACACTATTGCTAGTGGTAAACATAATCTTCGGATCTGACACTTCCAGGTCCCTGTGTATTTACAAATCCTTGCGTCTCTACGCATTACTCATTCTCCAATGAGATGGCATTGTATAAATTTGGTCCTTTGGTGAGACCTTTAGTTCCTTGGGATTAAATCATGTTGATACAATTGTCATACAATGTATCTTTATAGTATTAGCCCACTTTGAACCACACCTAGTTTGATAACAAACTACTTAACACAAATGCCCTCCTTTGCTGCTACTATAGCAGTTATATACTTAGCCTTTTGTTGTAGTATCCGTCACAATGTCTCAACTTTGGAACTCATCCAAATCCATCATGGAACATCCTTTCCATTACATTGTGCCACCCATAGTTTAAATTGAGATAAACTTTAATTTGTATCTTGTGACAAAACTAGTATCAATGTAACACTTTACAATGAACTACCTTTAACTATTTGTCACTTATACATGGTATATTCTTAGTTCTTCCAAAGATCATAAGAATATCTTTACTATTATCCAATGATCATCTTATGAATCATTCTGGTATATGCTCATAACATTTAGAGCATAGGACATATCTGGATGTGTACATCTTAAAGAATGATTGATCGAAATATTCTTGCGATTTCACCAAGTGTCAAAACACTTAAATCTCGTGTCAACACACTTGAATCTTGATTCAGTCCTTTCCGTGCGTCAAGAACCTTTCTTGTTGTTTTCATATTGAACTCATTCAACATTTTATCTATGTACATTTGGCAAAACCATATTAGCGCCTCAATCTATTCATATAGACATTGATGCCTAATTCTTGAGTTATGCCTAAGTTTTTCATCGAAATGAAATTCTTAACCTGTGTCAATAAAAGATACATCATTTCCAATCAACAATATGTCCTCTACATAATGTATTAGAAATATGTCTCAGCGCTCCCACTTAATTTCTTGCAAATGCAAGCATCTTCATCATCTCCGATGAATTTAAACTCTTTTGACAGTTTCATCATGGTGAAGATTCCAACTCCGCTATGCTTACTTCAACCATTGAAGTTTTGCATACTCTTTTAGCATCCTTTGAATTAACAAAACCCTTTGGATCATGTCATGTACACGTCCTAGGTAACCATTCTATTAGAAGAACTTGTTTTGTTTGTTCAACTACCATATACCAAAATATATGTAGTGGTTGCTACATTAATCCGTCCAGACTAAATATCGCTATGAAAGATCAAATCTTATCATAGTCAATTCCTTGAACATTGTCGTAAACTCTTTCCGACATGTCGACTATTTCATATATTTGAAACATCCATGTCTATTTCTTTATAGATCCAAACACGACCGATAGGCTTCACGCCTTTCCGGAGGGTCTTCTAAGTTCAGAAACTTGATTTCTCGTGTATGGATACTATCACGGATTCCATGACTTCTAGTCATTTTATGGAGTCAGGGCCCATCATCGCTTCTTTGCATGTAGTCGGTTCATCATTGTCAAAACAATAACGACTTGCTTATCAAATCTTACTATTTGATTCTTACCGACCCACACGGTTCTATAGGAACTCTAATCTCCGAGATCACACCTTTTGTAATCACGAGAGCCATGAGCATTGTGGCCGCCACCGGGACACTTTCCGGCGCTGCGCTACTTAGCACATATAGCTAAGGTTCAACAACCTTATCAAAGTTCTATTGTCCTCCCACTTAAATTTTCACGAAAAATTCCTTCTCAAGAAACTTGACGTTCCAAGCGACAAACTCTTTTGTCCTTGGCGTTATGGAGAAATTCCCAACAAATTCTTTGGAATAACCTACAAAGACGTGCTTATCCGATTTTGGTTGTAAACATTTTCCTTATGCCTAGCATACCAAAATTTAAGAAAGGACAACCTGGGTTTTATCCCAAACCATGACTTATATGGTGTCAGTTCAACGGATCACGATGGAGCTCTTTTCAGTGTAAAAGCGGTAGTCACTAAAGCTTTAATCTTTAAAAATATAATGGCAGTTTATAAATGACACCTTTGATCTTACCATGTAAAACAAGGTTTCATTACATATCTCGAACACTCTATACTCCTATGGTGTTTTGGGAAATGTAAATCCATGGAACGATTCCTCAAATCTTAGGTGTTTTGCTAAACTTGTAACTCAAACATCTTTCTTTATGATCCAATCATAAACTCTTTTATTTTCTTGTTACAATGATTTTCCACTTCATCTTGAAAGTCTTTGAATATTTTTCAAATATTTCATACTTCTTCCTTATTGAGTAAGTATATACATATACTCACTCAAATCTTCGGAGAAAACATATGAAGTTGAAATCCATCGCCCACGACTACACATAATGGAGTATATACATCAATATGTACAAATTCCAATCAGTTAGTCGTCCGTTCCTCTTTTGGCCTACGAACGGAGTTTTAATTATCTCCAGGAAAGTATCACAAGCGTCATTTGATCCAAATCAAAGACTCCAAAAAATCCATCAACATGGAGTTTCTTCATGTATCCCTTTCAATATAATTTAAACGGCGATGTCACTTCGCAAGTGATCTTTCAATCATTTGTCTTGCGACATTTTAGCAATAGTGTTTATGGATGTGATTTCTCCCACCAGACTTGTAAAAGTTCATCCATTCTTTATGGAATACGGTAATTATTTGAACAACCATTGTTCTCGTAATACCGGAACAAAATAACAAATCTTGAAGGCTAGGTTTGATGTCAACAAGCAACACAACAACCCTTTGTTTGTTTTCGATGAACATCATCACATATTCTCTTGCTAGTTACTTAGGCCATTGCAGTTCATGAATTGTGTTGTCCTGTATGACACTTCATACCAACCAATTCGGTATCCAATACCGCAGAACCACATTGTTTAACAACCAAGGAATACAGCCATAACATGTATATCTTCTATATGCCTAAGTTGGACATCTCCAACCTTTTATTTTCTGCCAAATATTTTATAGATTCTCTTTCAGCAATTCCTTTTCTTTTAAAAGAATCTATCAACATCAATAGTGGTGTCATTCACATGACACATAGTACAAAGTGTCTATAGTCAAATACCAATACCTTTGGACTTGCACTTTGAAGTGGATCACCTTCATCAAATGTTTGGCATTCTTTCAAAATTCCATTCTTTAGTAATCTTTTAGTGTAGTAAACATTTTACTTACATCTTCTATTCATCCTTATCATGACAACTTTCATGATCAAGCTGCTATAGCTTATAAAGGTGAATTGCGAGTATAATGTTTCTTTTTCAAAAACTTTTTGGAGGATTAGGACGACTAGCGTATCCAACCTTCACAAATTCTCATCAAATATGAGGACGTATACTCTATCATGTTGTAACCAACACATTGTTTTAGATATCGCAATACCTTTCACATATGATGGTTTCTAAAACATTGCTTTCAGCTCTTAGATAAACTTGATATTAAAAAAACAATCTTTTGAGTATCAAGAATCATGGAGGCAACCATGATACATTAGATACTAACACTGGAATTGTTACTCTTGATTTAATACTATTTATTAAACTTCACAGAGTAAACAGAGTTTGCTGAAAGTTTGCAATAGGACTTATAAACTTTAGATTGACATTCAAAACAATACGATACCAGTTCGTAAAGTAAATATCCAGAATTTCTATACTTCTACTATCTCAACTATAACTAAGCGTAAGGTGGTGAATGGATGCCAATGACTACAACAAACTATGCAAATTCACTTTGATTGTGTTTATGATAAATTGAGTTCGACTAATCCAAATTACAAATGAACTCCCACTCAAAACAACATCCCTCGAGTTGTTTTAGTGATTACATGAACCAAATCCACTACACCAAGTCCGATCATCACGTGAGATGATGTAGCTTTAAAGGCGAACAATCAACATGTTCATCATATCATCCATATGACTCATGTTTTACCTTTCGGTATTCCGTGTTCCAAGACCATGTCTGTACATGCTAGGCTCGTCAAGGTTAACCTTAGTTTCCACATGTGCAAATCTGGCTTGCACCCGTTGTATGCACACGTAGAGTCTATCACACCCGATCATCACGAGATGCTTCGAAACGATGAGTCTTAGCAACGGTGCCAACTAAGGACGAACACTTTATTACTTGATATTTAGTGAGAGGGATCATCTTATAATGCTACCGTCGCGATCTAAGCAATACAAGATGCATAAAGGATTAACATCACAGGCAATTCATAATAAGTGTGATATGATATGGCCCTTTCTTCTTGCGCCTTTGATCTCCATCTCCAAAGCACGAACATGATCTCCATCATCACCAGCATTGTGTCAAGGTCAGTGGCGCCGCTTCATGGTTGTCCATCATCACTAGTAACTATTACAACTACTTGGAATAAAGCTATTACAAGATGAATAGACACGCAGGTCTTAACAGAATTAAAAGACAACCATTAGGCTCCTGCCGGTTGCCATATTACAACAAGGATCATTGCATACATCAAATATAATCATAATCACATGATGGCCATATCACATCACAAAACCCCTGCAAAAACAAGTTAGACGCCTCTAATTTTCTTTGCATATTTTACGTGGTTTGGGGCTTTCGCATAAGACCGATCTTACCTACGAACAAGAACCACAACGTTGATACAATTGTTGTCAGATGCTCATTGTAAATTGAATCTTAACTATGGTGGGAGAGACAGACACCCGCAAAGCCACTTGTGCAAAGCAAGTTGCACGTCAAGCGTGGAGCAAGTCTCATGTGCGATGACATGTAATGTTAGCCCGAGCCGCTTCATCCCACCATGCCGCAAGATGCAAAGTACACGCTAAGACACCGACAACAAAAGCATCAACGCCCACAAAAACACTGTGTTCTACTCGTGCAACAGATCTACGCATAGATACGGCTTTGATACCACTGATGGGTTCGTAGCATGGAAAACAAAAAATTTCTACCGCAAGAACGAACAAAACCCAGATCTAATCTAGATAAAAGCCAAGATCTAATCTATTAGACATGTGCAACGAGATAGATCGGTACTAACCCTTGTAGACCCGAAAGCGTTAACGAGATTGGATCTCGTGGTTGATGTAGTCGATCACTTGCCGATCCCAAGATCGTGTGGACGATCCTTCCGGCGTCGCGTTCCAGCAGCGCTTCCACCGTCGGTCAAGTAGATGATCCTTCCGGCGCCGCGATTCGGCAGCACTTCCACAGTCGGTCACACGTGCGGAGTCGAAGCAGACCTTCCTCTCCCTGTTCCAGCGAGCAGCGGAGGTAGTAGATCTTCTCCACGGAATCCTAGCAGCACGACGGCGTGGTGGTGGTGGTGGAGTAGAGAATTCTGCAGGGCTTCGCCTATGCCTGTGCAGAAGAAAGGAGGAGGAGAGAGGCGGCAGAGCTTGGAGTTATGGGAGCAGGGGAGGAGGGGGCGCCCCTACCCCTCTATTTAAAGAAGGGAGGCGCCTAGGGAGGGGGAGTCCTTGTAGGACTCCCCTCCCTTGTAGGCCGGTGGATTGGAGGTGGGGGGAGGAGTCCTCCTCCCCACGACTCCGTATCTTGACCCACCAGGTCTCCTTGATCCCTATCTTGATTTTCAAGCAAACTCCAAGATATCTTCTAGAACCTTTCGGAACATTCCGAAACCTTCTAGAATCCTCATACAAACACTCCGGAACATTTTCTAACTTAGAAAATGATCCCCTATATATGAATCTTATTCTCCGAACCATTCCGGATCTCCTCGTGATGTCCCGAATCCAATCCGAGACTCCGAACAACATTCGGTCTCCAACGCATATTCCATATCTACTTAAAACAACTTCGAACCTTAAGTGTGTCACCCTACGGTTCGTGAATATGCAGACATGATAGAGACACATCTCCTATCAATAACCATCAGCGGGACCTGGAGATCCATAATGGCTCCCACATACTCAACGATGACTTTGCGATCGATTGAACCACTTACATACGAAACTAATTCCCTTTGTCTTGCGATACTATACTTATCCGAGGTTTGATCGTCGGTATCTCCATACCTAGTTCTACCTCGTTACTGATAAGTACTCTTTACTCATTCCGTGATATGTCATCCCTTGTGACCTAGTCACATGCTTGCAAGCTAACTAGATGACATTCCACCGAGAGGGCCCAGAGCATATCTATCCGTCATATGGATGGACAAATCCCAATCTTGGTTCATGCGCTTCAACACATACTTTCAGAATACCCAATGACATCTTTATAACCACCCAGTTACGGAGCGGCGTTTGATGTCATCAAAGTATCCATCCGGTGATGGTGATTAACATAACCTCATGGTCAAAGGAATATGTTACTATGTATTTGAAAGCTTACAGCAATACGAACTTAATGACTTGATCTTATGCTACGGTTACTATGGGTGTGTGTGTCCATCACATCATTCTTCCAATGACATAACCTTGTTATTAATCACATCCTAATGTCCATGATCAGGAAACTATGATCATCAATTAATCAACAAGCTAGTTCAACAAGAGGCTTACTAGGGACTCTCTTATGTTTACAAAACACACATGTATTAATGTTTCCGGTTAATACAATTATAGCATGGGATGTAAACATTTATCATAAACATAAAGACATAATAATAACCACTTTATTATTGCCTCTTGGGCATATCTCCAACACAAAGCTTACTGGGCAGTGAAAGAACTAAATAGAGATTGTAAGCTCGCTGGTGAGAAAAGATTATTTGACTTAAGTTCTTTAGATGAATGGAGGAGTGAAGCCTATGAGAATGCTAGGCTCTTTAAGGAAAAAGATAAAAGATGGCATGACAAGCGAATACTTAAGAGAGAATTTCATGTTGGTGAGAAAGTTCTATTGTATAGGTCTCGTCTCAGATTTTTTGCAGGTAAGCTACTATCAAAATGGGAAGGACCTTTCATCATTGAAGAAGTATACCGTTCAGGAGCAATAAAAATTTCTTCTCTAAAAGATAATATACACAAGTAGTGAATGGACAACGACTCAAACACTATATTGCTGGAGATTCTTACAATGAAGATGTTGATGCCTTTCAAGTTATAACTCTAGAGAAATTCATTGAGGACCAAATTCAGAGACCTACAGAGTCTGTTTTCATCTAGGTAACAGTTCTGGTAAGAAAAGTTCCCCGAAAATACAATACAACTATATTTTTGCAGTTTTCAGTCATTAAGGAAAGTTTCAAAGCGAAAAAGGGACGGAACTGGAGCCGGGGTGGCCCACGCCACCCCTTGGCGCGGGCCCACCCCTGGCCGCGCCACCAGGTGGTGAGGCCACCCAGGACTCCGCCTCCGACTCGTTTTCTCCCAGTACCTTCCTTTTGATGTGAAACTCCGTAATATATAACCCCCCGGATCTTCCGAGGTTCGTACATTGTGTTTTCGTCGTGTTTTTGTTTCGATCTGTTTCTGCCAGGACATACTCTTTGAAGGTTTAGAAGCACAATGGTGTCCGCCAAGGATAAAGGGAAAGAGCCTATGGAGGAAGACCTCCAAGACCCTGGGAAGGAGAAGGAGATCAAGAGTGACGGTGAAGAGGAGCAAGGCCAATGTCCGTACACCGGCACTACCATTGCAAGCATTGGAGTGGTGGCAAATCCAGCCATTGGAGGGAAGCCTCCTCATCACCGTTCAGAGCCCTGGTCACTTCCTCCACGCACCAAGAATCCTTTTCATACCCTTATCCATGAGCATCAATACTAGAATATGCCCAAGGGGAAATTACCCTCCAATTGGGATTTGCCTCGTTCTAGCCATGCAGGAAATGATGACTTCAATGAGGAAGAGTGGGGAAAGAATAGCAAGAGCTGGAATTCTCAACACGACATGATTATGGTCCGCATTGAGAAAAATTCACAGCTGATTCGTAATCTCACTTTCAAGATTGAGGACTTGGGGAAACTTATCAGAGAGCTCATTGAGAGGATACCACCACCACCTAAGGAGTAATTCGTCATCAGGTTTGGCATCCCCTTGGTTTGTTCCAAGCTTGGGGGAGTACCACGGTATCATATCACTATCTTCTATCTTTTTACCTTATTAGTAGAGTTATATCATGAATAGAGGAGTTATTATGTAGTATGGTTTGCATTTTGGAAGTGTCCCCTCTCTCGTTAGATTTGTATCCCTTGGTGTGAGTCTCCGTTATGGAATATTAATGAGAAGTTCTTTCATTCACTCTTTTGCATAGCTTATATTAGTTTTCAATTCGTGGTTATATGGTTGATCTTGTTGTTAGTATTGGTATCACTTTGGGATCATTGAGTTAATTTAGTTGGTTTTGGCAAACCTGGCTCAGTTAGTAGCAACACCTTTTTGAGAGTTGAAAAGAAAAATAGAAGTACTCTAGAGAAAAATAATTTCATCATCTTTCTTTCTTGATTTGCTCATAAGTCTAGTATTCTCTAGTTAAAGATCTTTTGTGCTTCCAAGGAAGATTGCATGTTTGTTTTTATCATTTGTATGTTTGGTTGTTTCCTTCAACTCTTGTACTTGCTACCCAGCCTTGCTAGCCAAAAACCTGTACTGAGAGGGTATTCTTCTCGTGCATCCACTCCTTTAAACCAAAACCCTTGCCATTTGCGTCCACCATACCTACCTAGTAGCATTATTGCTATTCCAAGTAAATTCTTGTTTTGTCTACCTCCCAAATTAAACTTGTTATGTGAAAATTAGTGATTAAAGCTCTCACGAACTTGATGGCACACCTTACTTTCTTGCATTTAATGAACCTAAACCATTGTGAACTCTCCATGAAAGTTATATGCTTGCAAATTATAGGCTGGGGATTAGCAGAACCGTATTGTCACGGGGAACGCTTTCAACACTTGTAAATATATACCAAGTTGATACCTTGCTCTTTTGTTTGCAGATGTCGTCGGTGTGAAATAAAAGGGGAGCTTGTAAGTCCATGGAGTTATGTATGTGTGTTAGAGAAACGCCTGGGCCGCTGGTCTAATCCATGCTGACATGGTGGAAACCTGCAGTGTAACCATAATGATATCTATGAAGCATTCTTCTTATAAAAAATGAGAGAGATAGCTATTGAGAAAAAGAAAAGAAAAAAAAGAGATACTATGAAAAGAGGAAGAGAGAAAAAAGCACCATTTTCCCATGGTAAATAAGAAGATTGCTGAGATACTCATTGTATGCTTGCCTTGTCATTTTGATATGGGGATTCTTCCGTATCATCGGGCAAGGGGTACGCCGTTAGCGGTTCTCAATGATACGCACATACTTACGATGACAAGAACTTACCGGTAACTAAAGTTGAGTAGCATGAGGAGCGACCCTCGTACTCAAGGGACTTGGGATTTTCAGTTTATAGTATGTCAAGCATATAACTCAGATTGGACCTCACTTTAACCTTAATCACCTAAAGATGCCTATGATAGGGGCAATGAGAGCTGAAAGCTAGTAAGTATCATAATTTTTGAGAGCTCTTTATGAGACTTGCAATCCCTGCTTCCCTCTTTGAAGGGCCTTTCTTTTGCTTTGTAGTTGAGTCAGTAAACCTATTCCCTTCTATCTCAGCAAGTATTTTGAGTTGATGTGTTTCATTCATTCATATGATGATTTATTCAATCATGTTTCTTATGTTCCTTGCTTTGCACGTTGCTCTTATCTTGATGTTTACTACTTTGAAAGCTTTCTTTGAAAAAACCAGCTATTTGTGAACTCCAACAAATTATCAACTATTCTTCGACCAAGAGCTAAGTTTGCCATTACCAATTATGATTCACTTTATGTATCTTTATTGTGTTTCCTTTACTCATTACAAGTTGAGTTATATAATAGTGAGTTGTCTTCTATTATGATCTACGTATTGATGAATGTGATGCTTCTTGTCCGTATTCTTTTATCGACTCTTCACTCCATAAACCTGAGGTCATGTTTATTGAGCTTAGTTTCGCTGGGGACAAGCAAAGTCTAAGCTTGGGGGGAGTTGATACGTCCATTTTGCATCACTATTCTATGTCTTAATTCACTATTATTCATTGATATATTTCGTATTGAGAGGTGATACTTATGTTATTTCATCTGTTTTTGCATGGTTGATGACTTTTGGAGCATGGACCGCTGCAGTCAGGATTCTGATGGAAAAGGTGCTGTTTGGAGGCAAAATTCGCGAAGATCAGAAAATCCGGGAAAATATACGGAAAATTCTATTTTTCCAGAAGACTCAGGATGCCAGAAGATGGAGTGGAGGTGGGCCACAGGGGGCCCACACCACCCCATGGCGCGGGCAGGCCTAGGCCGCGCCTAGGGGTGGAGTGGCCGCCTAGGCCCACTACAGCCTCTCTCCTCTAGCGTATATCATCCCCATGAAACCCTAAGACTCAGGGAGCGACCACAGAAAGATTCCGCAGCCTCTGCGGGGCGGAATACACCGAGAGAGAAAGATCTCTCCGGCAGACAGATTTCTGCCGGGGGAATTCCTTCCCGGGGAGGGGAGATCGTCGCCATCAACACCACCATCAAGCTGGACTTCATCGGGATCATCATCATCATCATCACCACCATCAGCACCCTCATCACCATCTCCATATTGCTGTAACAATTGAGTTGAATCTTGCATAGTTCATAGGGGAAACTTTCCCGGTGTTGATTACTCTTTGTAGTTGATGCTATTGAGTGAACCATTGAATTATTGTTTATGTTCAGATTGTTATACATCATTATTCCATCTCAGATCATGATCCATATGATGTCTTGTGAGTAGTTCGTTTTGTTCTTGAGGACATGGGAGAAGTCTTGTTGTTAGTAGTGGAGTTGCGTTGAGAAAGATTCAATATATTGTTATTTAAGTTGTGGTGTACTTCTTCTAGTGGTGTCATGTGAACGTCGACTACATGACACTTCACCTATATGGGCCTAGGGGAATGCATTGTGTATTTGGCTACTAATCGTAGGGGTTGCCGGAGTGACAGAAACCTGAACCCCCGTTAGGAAACCATTGCACAAGGGACGTAAGGGTCTTAGAGTTTAAAGTTGTGGTTAGGTTTTACCTTAATTACTTTCTTGTACTTACGGATGTTTGCAAGGGGTTTAATCACAAGTATGTATTAGTCTTGGATGGGGCGGTACATTAGCATAGGTTCACCCACAGAACACTTAGCAAGCTAAAGAAGATTAATCGACTATATGAAGCGAAAGCACTTGACAGTCTTCCGATGTGTCCTCGAGAACGTTTGGTCATCTATAGAAATACAACCGACTTGTCCTTTGCTGCATAAAGGATTGGGCCACTTGCTGCATTTATTCCTACTGTCTTTTATTTACTCGTACTTTGTTTACTTGCTTTATCGAAATCCCCTAAAAATCCGTTTGCTAAGTATTTGCAGAGAATTCCTGATGCATACCGCTAGTCAGCACCTTCTGCTCCTCGTTGGGTTCGACACTCTTACCTATCGAAAATACTGCGATACACCCCCTATACTTGTGGGTCATCATGGAGCACGGGTAACTCACGCTCCAACTGCTTCACGCGATCATGCGGTCGCAAGAGCACAGACAGCTCATCCACCCTCGAGCGCGGCGGTGCCAAAGTATCATCAAGGGGCGCCGAATGATGAGGTTCCCTCAATGGTTCACTCGACGTACCCTATCACAAGCCAAGCAAGAAGCAAAATAAGAAGACCAAAGTGATGCACAGACAAAAGATTCGAGTGCATCCAAGATTAGCAAAAGTATCAACAGATACACTCGCCAACAGGCATGTTCTTGACAAAGGACATAAACTAATTAACTATTACAAAGCTATTGAGGAGCAACTGGCTTCTTCGACTTGGACGGCTTCGGGGGCCTCATCAGGTCCGTGGCAGTATCAGACGCCACTGACTTTCCGCCGGCCCCTGATGCCGCAGCCTTTGCCGCCTTTTTGGCTCGTTGCAGCTCCTCAGAGTACTTCGCAACTGTGCTAATCAGCTGCGGCCATACTTTCCACAGGCAGTCGCGAAGGGAGCAAAGACTTCCTGTTGGCTGTCCATGCTAATGGGCATCGCCCTTAAGGCCGCCGCAGGATCAACTTCAACTCTGTGGGCCTGCACCATAGCAAGTGACATTGACGCGCCAGCCGCACGAAGCGAATTCTTGAAGCTTGCAGGGACACCCCCGGAGAGAGACTCCACCAGCTCATCCATGTTCTCGATCAACTCAGCCCTGGGCATCAGCTCCTCCCAGAGGCGACTGATCACGCCTTTGGCCTTGGAGAGCATATCTTGAACGGCAGCGCTGCGGTCCTCGACTGCTGAAAGTGCACCCGCCAAGGCATCGTCGCGGCGGAGGGTCTGAGGATCGAAGCTCAAATAGCCAGCATCTGTACATAAAACCACGCATGGGCATGAAAGTCACCACTAGCAATAAAAATTGAACAAAATAACGACAATGATATCCAAGCAAGGTACCTGAGAGGGCCTTGGCAATCGAGGAAAGCTATTCTTCGAACCACTTCTCCCTAGCTGCAATGGAGGCATGCAGGCCCACTTCGCGCTTTTGCGCCTCGTCACGTGCCGTGATTGCCTCATCGCGGCTCTTCACAGCCGCGGCGAGCGTCTTTTCCATGTCGGCAGCGTCACGAAGAAGGGCATTATGTTCAGCTACAAGACAACACAAAAAGGGATTAACTGTCAGTCGACTACAGGACAACGATGTAGAAGAATGAGAAGAAAAGGTACTTACTTTCCACCACGCGATATCGCGTATCCAGCATTGCATGATGGCGACCCATCGCAAGCACTTGGTCTGCCAGATGAGCAGCTTCCTTCACAAGGAGCTGTCGCAACAAAGAAAAACAACAAAGTTAGCAGATGCCATAGGCAACATCGACTGCAGCACGAGAAGAAGAGAGGCTACACTCACAAGATCCTCCAGTGACTCTGAAGTCGACTGGTGTGCAGTCATCCGGGCAACCATCCGATGCTCCCCATCGTGTGGAGAGCTTGATGAATTATGCCCGGAGTGGGCCGCCAACGGAGGAGAAGGAGCACGCTCAACCTCTTTCTTGGATCTGGAGGTCGCGACTCCAGATTCTTTCAAAAATTGGACGTTGCCAGAAGACGACGATGCTGGCTGACTGCAAGGTCAAATCAACATCAAGAAAAGGCAACTGCAAAGAAGAACCAAAAAAAGAGGATTCAAATACTTACCAATCAAAGTTATAAAAGTCAAAGGTTGGCTCCCCCAACTCTGACGAGGACTCCTTTGGCAGTCGCATCTTCTTGCGAGAAGAGGGCGCCACGGCACTCACAAGAATGGCAGGGATCGGCAACTCCGCACCAACGCCTGCACCTTCTGGAGTCGAAGGAGACGACACATCGGAATCCTTGCTGCGCGAACGCCTGTGAGTATCCGGACTACCGGACTCGGGGCTTCCTCCTCCACATCAGATGGGACGGTCGACTCTGACTCGTCCTCTTCCAAGGCCTCGCGAGGGATAACCCCCTCAGGAAGAGGGGGCATACAGGGTGACACCACCCAATCCTGCATACAGACAACAATTCAGCACAAAGATAAGAAACAACAAAGAAGCAATCAACAAACTAAGCTATTGCGTAGCACAACTATACCTCAGGAGGAGGGTTAGCAGTATAACACGGAGGAACAACTGGTTCATTGGGGAGCACGTCCTTGACGGTGTACTTGGTGACCAGTCGAACCCTTTTATCTACCTCACTCGCGGACATGCCATCAGCAGACACGCGAGTGACATCATCAGCACCAGCCCACTGAAACATGGGATGGACTCTGGCTTGCAAGGGCTGGACGCGACGGCGCAGCCACGTGCGAATAAGGGTGCAGCCTCCCTCCTCTTTTCCTATGCAACTCTCGAGGTCGCAGATGCGCTCGTACAACACATCTGTCTCCACGGACTCGCCATGCATGATCACATTCTTCCAGGAGCGCCTCCTCTGGCACGGCGTCGCGGGGTCAAATGGCGTGAGTCCGAAGTGGTCTCCGTCGGCCTTCTGGTCGTGAACGTAGAACCACTTGTCCCTCCACCCTTGGACGGACATCGCTAGCTTGATGCCGAATTATGTGGCGGATGGATCGACGTGGATTCCGTAGCCGCCTACATTGTAGACTATGGAACCAGATGCCGATTGATGTTTCAATTTGAAGAGGCGCTTGAAGAGACCGAAATGCGGCTCGATACCGAGCCAGCACTCACAGAGGGTGATGTAGCAAGCTACGTGGAGGATTGAGTTGGGGGACAGCTCATGGAGCTGGAGCCCATAGAAACAAAGAAGGCCCTTGAAGAAAGGATGCAGGGGCAACGAGAGGCTGCGGATGATGAACGCTAGGAACATCACTCAAAAACCGGCAGGAGGAGAGGGGATTACCTCGCCGCCGGGGACACGCGTGTCGGCGACTGCGGCGGACAACACTCCGTCTTGACGAAGAAGACGGAGATCAGATGACTTGATGACGGACGGATGCCACGCGCCATTCGTGACGCAGGTGCCCGTGCCCTTCTTCTTCTCGCCGGCGGCGGTGCTGGTGCCCGCAGCGGCGCTGCCTCCTTTCTTCTTCATCACAACAGCGGCAACGGCGGAATCAACGACAACACCTGCTTTCTTCTTCCGCATCACGCGGCGGCGATGCGACCAGAGGAAGTAGCTAGGAAATGTACGGAGCTGGTCCACCGCCGCGGAAGACAAGAGCGCAGAGAAAGCAGAGGAGCAGCGGCAATGGTGATGAAGGCAAAGAAGGAACGAAAGCAGATGCGAAATTTACCGACGTAGCGTCACTACTTAACCCCTGGAAGATGCAATCCAACGGCCTAGAAAAACCCTACCAGACGCGTGGCATTCATCACGCTAGACACGTGGAAGAGCTGAAGCGCGAACCGTCCCCCCACTACTCCCATTACGCGCAGAAATAGTTAAAATAAAGATTACGCACGCCCGGTCAAATCAAAGTCAGGGAGTGGGACTCACCGCTCGTCACGTCCCGTCAAACTCGCTCACGCGGGCAACTGAGGTCATGAAATCGTCAGCACTGACGTCATCAAAACTACGCAGCAGAAGACTTTGACTACTTTAGTCCATGCTTGAGTCTTCGACTCCACCAAGCACTCGAGGGCTACTCCCATAGGGAGCGCTGGTCGCGCACCCTACGATTTTTCTTCTTCTTTTGCAGGAACATGGACAATCAAGGCAAACCCAACCACTCAAAACACGATTCGACTATGGACATGAGTTACTCCCATAGGGAGCGCTAGAAACAAATTCGACTAAAACAAGCAAACAAAAGACGACAGCAGTCGCGAAAGTTCTTTAGTCCCTGCCTAAGTCTTCGACTCAACCAGGCACTCAGGGGCTACTCCCATAGGGAGCGCTGGTCGCGCACCCTATGGTTATTTGTACAAAGTATGTGTGTTGATAACATCCACACTCGAAGTTTATGGCGACACCGCCTCAGAATTTTTCCCTACAAAGAGATCGCGTCTCCTGGGTCACCCGAATCGTCTCCGCGATGATAAAATTCGGATGCCGCGCTTACAGCGTGAAGATAAGACCTGAATAAGGCCTGGCAACGCATCTGCTGTGCACTACCACAAATATATCCGTGCCTATAGGTACGATGAACATGCCTCGACGGACGCGTCGAGTGCTCACACCCATATAACTGGAATTCGACTCCGGTAAGACCTCCGTGGCTTGAGTCGAATTACACCAGCACTTTTCTGGATTCGAGTCCGGGGACTCGAATTTGATTAGATGGCGTTGTTTTACCCCAAGGTAGTTAACTGATACCGGTACATCGATTAAATCAGGCACGCACATCAACAATCCCTATGACATAATCAGAGCAGTCGAAAAACGTACTCAGTCATGCACTTGAAAGGCTTCATAAAGTCTCAAGTCGAATCTGTGATTCCACTGGACACTCGGGGGCTACTGACATGGGTATACCCTACAGGTACTCGAGCTTGGTATATACGGCCTGCATAAGTAGAGGCCCACGATGTCGCCAGGTCCCAAACAAAGGACTCGAGTAACCTACGGACTCTCGATTGCTTGAAGAACAAGAAGAAGCTAAAGATAGAAAGTTAAAAGGGGAAAACCCTAACATGTAACCGACTCGACCTGCTACCCGAGACCTAGCCTATCTATATAAAGTCTAGGAGGGGGCGGCGAGGAGGACACACGCATTCCTAGTTTCCACAACCCTCGCCAGATTGCATCTGCGCACCATTGTAATCTTTGATTCCTTCGATAATTCCACGAGGAGACAAGCAGGAGTAGGGACCTCTACGAGGCCTGAACCTGGGTAAACCTTGCGTCCCCTGTGTGCTTGTTTGCTAGCCGATAGATGTCTCCAGCGCTCCCTCCTTCTCCAAAACCCAAGTCCATAACAATGGGCATTGATGAGTTAAACCCTCGTCACCTAGTAAAGGGAACTACTTGTAGGAGTCTAGGAGTAACAGTAAAGAGTTCTCTAGATTATATGATGAATATTCAATTGGGAATATTTCGTTATATTTTTAGTGTGATAATTCTTCATTATGATGCATCATTATAACTAATGGATACTAATTATGAATATTGTTTTTATATACAGTGAAAATGGCACCAAAGTTTCCAAAACAGACTTTGGCAAGGAAAGAAGAGACTCTCGATGACTATCAGGGGGCTTTAACTAAACAGCTCCGAGAACTTCAGAGAGTATTTGATTGCCCAACTAATATTCCAGTCTATACCATGACATACCATGATGGGCGAATTTTAGCCAAATATCGTCTTACCATCCAACTATCAAAGAAGCTTGGTTTATATCACGATTGACCTATGGGTGAAGGTAGAAATCACCTAGCAGCATACCATGTTGCTATTGTGGAGGTGATAGCCCAATATTAGGGAGCACAAAGCAGACGAGTTAGCTGGAAGCACATATTCTGTGATTCCTCATGACTCTATAGACGGGGAACTAGAACCGGATCATCTTACTTTAGTAAGGAAGTACCCAAAACTAGCTTCTAAGTTTATGGATCTATATCGACTGATGGTTGGGTCTTTGTATAAGACACATCAGATTATTGTAGAAGATCACGTTGATATGTTAGAGGATTTAACAAATCCTGAAAGAAGGGGGAAGTTAGCATCTAAACTGGAGAATGAAGCAGTGGATAGGGATAACCTAGTTTTTAAGGATATACCTATAGATCCAACATCTTTTACACCATATCCTTACTCACCTATAACAGAACCCACTAGATATCCTAATGAGGGCACTAGTCATCCAATACCATAGAGTTCTTGGGGAACTGAGGACTGAGAACTACCTATTGGAAACTCCGAAGGATGGAGGTACGGATCGATGGATGGATTTGCCGAGAATCCTATTCATGTGGAAGATTCAGTTGGAGATACCGGGTAGACTAGTCGCATGGGCGTGAGATCTTATTCCATCGATGGAAGAGATGTCGATGTGGAGGATGTAGAGTCCGATGAGGAAGACCCTGAAGAAAGGGTGTTTGAGTCACTAGAACATTATCCTACTCCAGATAACGTGCACTATCCAATCATAGCTGAGGACTACCGTACCCAGCAGAGTACTTGGGGAGTACCGGAAGGGGAATATTCTATCGATTCCTCTAGAGTCGAGATGTAGGAGATGGATGAAGAAGGTAGTGATGAGGATGATTTTGAAGATACTTCAGATTAGTTAGAAGGTATGGATGCACTTCAGCTGAATGATGTGTCAAGTCAGGATACTTCTGATACTGAGTATCATCTGTCGAAGAGGCAAGTTGTTCCATAGACGGTGCGCCGTACTTCATGTCAGCACGGTTGTACTCCGGGTATGTACGATGAACGTCGCAGTTTCTGGGGAGTGTGACCTTGAGGAGGAGTATCCCAGTAGTGATACGGGAGTTAGAGTCTGAGCACTGGATGTAAATAAATAAGTGGGATAGTATCCACATAAGTTATAATACCTAAATGGTATGGGCTTGTAATGACGTTGTACTAACTATGTTGTTTGTAATGTATAATATGTGTGTAATGCATATTTGGTTCTTATTTGGTTTTGTTTTCCATTGTGTGACTAGTTCTGTGCATGAAGTTGAGCTCAGAACACATATGCATGATGTAATTATGAGTGTTCGCTTTATGTTACATGACTAGAGGGGTATGGAAACGGTTGTAGAGAATGAGACCGAACAGCAGTGCATGGAGCGCGAAGCCAAGGAAAAGGCGGATGAAGACGTGTTGGGGGGATACCCCCGGGTAGGGTCACGCCGGGGTATAAAGGCCAAGTTAGCCGAGGTTCGGCAAGGTCAACGCGGATGCTGGCCGGGTCACCTCAAGGCAGGCCGAATCACAGGGTAATCCGGACCTGGGGGCATTCGCCTAACTAGGTCTCATCCGACTTAAGAAGTGAGTCGGAGGTGCATGTTTTACTTATATGCAGGAACAGGTGTGGCCGGATGAACCATCATCCGGGTCACAACAAGCTTCTAGGAGAAGGAAGGAATCTCGCTGGTCAAAAGGAGCCCCGGTACGCACTGCCTGAGCGAAGCAAGCAAGGACAAGACCACCGGGGCGTGGCCGACAAGCGTGACGACGCCCGTGTCGGCTGACGAGGGCGCCGCAGAGGCTCACGTAGCTAAAGCATGTGTGACGCGGGGGAAAAAGCACCCCGGTCGGCTTACCACTTTGGGAGGAGGCATATTCTGAGGAATATGCCTCCATGTATGCCCTAGGCAGAAACCGAGCCTCCCCTATAAAAGGGGGGCTAGGGCTTCTGTAGAGGGGGTTGGTCTCTCTGCTATTCTATTTGGGCTAGGGTTTCAGGCGTAATCCTTGGGTGAGAGTAAGAGAGCTCCTTCTTCCTCCTCTCGCGAATACAGCTCCAGGAGCACTTGTAATCTTGGAAGGAAATAAATACAAACTTCTGTGTGGAGAATCACTTCACTATCCCTCCCTGGATTCCCCTAGCGTGTATAAGTTCCCACCTTTAGCCTATCCATGGCATCTGCCGTGACACCACCACGACAGTTGGTGCCCACCGTGGGGCTAGCGGCGCTAGCAGGGGTCAAAATCCGGACGGGAAACATCATCGGCACCGGCGAACGCATCGTCTCCGGGCTCGTTCAGCGCTTTGGAGCGTGGGACTTCGTCAGCGACAACGCTAGCTGCTTCGGCACGCGCCCTCTTCCGTGCAACGGCCTCTTCATCAAGCTCGGCGCGCACAAGGTCTACGTTGCTATGGACGTGTCAGGTGTTCATCCACGTCACGTCATCGACGCGGGAGAGCCTCCCCTCACCGTGGTTCCCGGGACGCGTATCGCTCGCTCCCCGGACCGTGCAGAGGTGATGATGACTGCGCTAGGTGCGGGCGCGAGCAAGGATCCGGTGCCAGATCCGGAGGTAATACCAAAAGCACCGAGGAAAAGGTAGAGGTCCTCCACTAGAGAGGCCAGAGAATGTGTTGAGGGAAGAAATGGATAGCTTGGCAAACCCTGTAATAGCAGCGGTAGATCCGGCTCGAGCGCAGGCCAAGCTAGAAGAAACTAGGCAGAAAATCCTAGAGGGCACAAAGAAAATAGCCGCGGCTCAGCAGTCATTGAATATGACGCTGCGTGAGTACGCGAAAGCGAACAAAGTGGACGCAGTAAAAGTGAAGGGGAGAAATCTCATGAGCAAGATGAACCGAGAGGGTGATACTGGAATTGAGGTATCTGAAAACTGTTTGTCTGTGGGGCTGCCGAGGTATAGTACCCCGGCAAAGAACCTTAGAGCAGCGGATGCAGCAGCATCCGAGTTGGAGGGTCTAACAGGTGAAGCCCGACAAAGACAGCAAGATAGGGTTAACGAGCTGGTTCGGATTGCGAACAGGCAAAACGAGGAACTACTCAGAGCTAACTCGGAGAGAGCTGGAGCCTCCAAGATTGTCCATTCACCGGTGGGTAACCCGGAGAAATCCGCTGGAGCCGCATCATCCCCTCATGGCAGCCCCAGGAGAGAGGAGGTAGTAACCTCGGCCCGACGGAACAAACAGATCGTACCGTATGACCCGACGCGGGCAGAGAAAGGAAAAGAAGCGCAGAAAAATGATGATCAACGGAGTGTGAGCCGAGGTGAAGCTGGCCGAGGTAACCGCGACCAAGGCAATGCCGGTCAAGGGAACGTTGTGAACGGCAATGCCGGACAGCGAAACTCGGCGGGAGCAGGGCAACCGCAGCAACGGAATATACCAAGGCAAGAGCAAAGTGCCGGCTGAGGTATGCAACAGAAAGCCACTCCACGAGAACAAGACAGGTAATGATGGAGACTCGGAAATGGCAAACGCGGGATACCCGAGGCAAGACTATCATGTGATAGGATCGAGATTGGGAAGCAGAGATTTGATGCCGGATGATGCCAGGTTAAAACTGAACCGACTGTATAGGTCGGAACAAATTAAATGCCAAGGTCCATCGGGCCCAGCATGTTTTGGACCCCGGATCATGCAGGAGCCACCGGTACCGAACTTTCAGCTACCCAGAGGCACGAAGACGTATGACGGCAGTACGAAGCCGGAGGATTGGTTGATAAATTATGCTACGGCTGTGAAAATTGCCACTGGTAACCTGAGATGGGCTGTACGATATGTACCCCAGATGTTGGAAGGCCCGGCAAGGGTATGGCTGAACAATTTGCCACCAGGAAGCATCAACTGCTGGATAGATTTCGAGGAGATGTTCATTAGCAATTTTTCGAGTACGTATCAGAGGCCAAATAGGCCACAGACCCTAGCTATGTGCAAGCAAAGGCCAAATGAGACGGATCGGGAGTTTTAACCCGGTGGTGCACTGTGAAAAATTCGTGTGAGGGCGTGATTGAATCGCAGGCCATAGCATGGTTTGCACAAGGGTGCAGGTATAGAAGCGAGCTGTGGATGAAGTTGCAAAGGAAAATGCCAACTACTTTGGCAGAGATGATCCGTATTGCGGATTCGTATGCTTTGGGTGATCCGACTCAACCTAGGCTCGTATCAAACAAGTCAAACGATGAGTCTATCAAAGAGATGGGGCCGGATCATCACGAAGGAATGACTAGAGAGGAAAAAGGAGAGATGATAGACCGGATCATCGATATGGTTCGCACCAAGTTGCAGCTGTGAATCAAGATCAGCCCGGAGCAGGGGGCAGTCAACGCCAAAAAACTGGAGGGCAGTTGACCCCAAGAAACGATGACAAGAAGACTTGGACACCAGAGCAAAAGAAGCAGTGGCAAGAAAGGAAAGACCGTCTGACTTACACTTATGAGTCGATGTTGGACCAGCCGTGTAAGTTTCACACGCCAAATCCGAATAACCCAGCGGGTCATACCACGAGGCATTGTGAGTGGATGCGCAAGATTGAACAGGGCGGTTCGGGGAATGCTCAGGCACCCCGGAATGATCAGCCTCGGCAGGAGTTACCCCGGCAGCAATTGCTCTCCGGAGCGAACACGCAACAGCTGATGTTGCCTCCCCCTCCGCCAAGGTATGATAACAATGAGAGAAGGGATGCGGTGCACCAAGTGGAAAATCAGCATCTGCCGGATCAGAGGTACCCCGGAAATGAGGGGAGAAATGAGTACAGGGAGCACCATCAGAGCTACTGCGTGTTCACCACTAAGGAAACATATAGAAAAAGCTTGCAGCGTAGGCATATGGAGGTGAATGCGGTGATGCCCGCCGTGACGAGGTACATGCCTTGGTCTGATCAAGAAATCACCTGGAGCATCAGGGATCATCCCAAGCTCATGCCAAGCCCTGGTTCGTATGCATTGGTACTAGATCCGACATTCATGGGACCTAGCATTAACGTAAGATTCTCAAAGGTGTTGATCGACAATGGCAGCATCATTAACATCATGTATGCAGACACGATGCGCAAGTTGGGTATCTCGGAGAACATGTTGCAGGCCACGAGGACAACTTTTCATGTCATTGTGCCCGGCATTTCTTGTGAGCCCATAGGCAAAGTCCGGGTCGACGTCTTGTTCGGCACGAGGGATAACTACCGAACCGAAAATTTGGAGTTCGAGGTGGTGAACTTGGAAAGTGCTTACCATGCATTACTCGGAAGGCTAGCCCTGAACAAGTTCATGGCAAGCTGTCACGTTAGCTACTTGAAGATGAAGTTGCCCGGACCAAACGGGGTGATAACCATTGCAGGGGATTTCTGACGTTCGATGGAGTGTGCGTCGGCCGGATCAAACTTAGCCGAGTCGCTGGTGATTGCACAGGAAAAAAGGAAAATTCAAGAGGTGGCTGTGTTGGCTCAGTCCGCGCAGCAGTATATGCCGGCGCTGAGTAACCCGCATGGAAGTGTCTCCTTCTAGGCCACGAAAGATACCAAGAAGCTTCATATTGATGACATGTTCCTAGAGCGCACCGTAACGATTGGTGCCGGGTTAAATGATAAATAGGAAAGCAAGCTCGTCAGCTTCCTCCGTGAGAATCGGGACATTTTTTGCTTGGTCCACACAGGACTTGCAAGGTGTTCCGAGGGAGTTGGCCGAGCACTCTTTAAATGTGAGACCCGGAGCTAAGCCGGTGAAGCAACCTCTCCGCCGCTTCGCCGAAGATAGGAGGAAAGTCATTGGGGATGAGATAGCTCGGTTGCTAGCTGCAGGATTTATCATGGAGGTTCTCTACCCGGATTGGCTATCCAATCCGGTGCTGGTGGAAAAGAAGAAGGATGACCCGAACATGGCAATGGTTTGGCGCATGTGTATCGATTACACGAACCTGAACAAGGCATGTCCAAAAGATCCATTTCCGCTGCCAAGAATAGACCAGGTCATAGACTCAACTGCTGGATGTGAACTGTTGTCGTTCATCGATGCATATTCAGGTTTTCACCAAATACCTCTGAATCCGGATGATCAAATAAAGACTGCATTTATTACCCCGTATGGGGCTTATTGCTATCGCACCATGCCGTTTGGTTTACGTAATGCAGGGGCAACGTACCAAAGATGTATGCAAAAATGTTTGCACGACCAAATAGGTCAAAATGTACAGGTGTACATGGATGATGTGGTTATCAAGACCAAGGAAAGAAAAACGCTCCTTGACGATATCAGGCAGACATTTGCGAACCTAAGGAGGTTCCGGATGAAACTTAACCCGGAAAAATGCACATTCGGTGTCCCGGCTAGAAAACTGCTTGGTTTTCTGGTTTCTAGCCGAGGTATCGAGGTTAATCCAACTAAGATCCGGGCCATCGAGCGAATGGAACTGCCGAAGTGTCTTAACGATGTCCAGAAGTTCACAGGTTGCCTGGCCTCGTTAAGTCGGTTTGTATGCCGGTTGGGAGAGAAGGCATTGCCTCTTTACCAACTCATGAAAAAGTCGGATAAGTTCGTTTGGACACCACAGGCCGACGAAGCCTTTACCCACATGAAGAAAATGTTAGCCACAACACCAGTACTAGCCTCACCACTATCGAAGGAGCCAATGTTGCTCTATATAGCCGCAACTAACCGAGTTGTAAGTGTAGTGATAGTGGTGGAGCGCGACGAGGAAGGTAAGTCGGTGCAAAGGCCGGTGTATTACTTGAGCGAGGTGCTGTCAGCCTCAAAGCAGAACTATCCACATTACCAAAAGGTGGCATATGGCGTGTACATGGCCGCCAAGAAACTGAAGCACTACTTTGAGGAGCACCATATCCGAGTCATATGTGAGGCCCCCATATCCGAGATAATGATTAACAAGGATGCGAGTGGCAGAATTGCAAAATGCGCAATTGAGCTAGCACCTTATGGCCGCAGTATGACAGAAGAGAGGCCATCAAATCTCAAGCTGTGGCGGACTTCTTCGTGGATTGGGCCGAGGTACAATACGAACCGCCACTTCCGGATCCGAACTATTGGCGAATGCACTTTGACGGATCAAAGACCAAAACCGGGCTAGGTGCCGGAGTTGTACTCACCTCGCCAAAGAAGGATCAGTTGAAATATGTACTGCAGATCCATTTCACCGCATCAAACAATGTCGCTGAGTATGAAGCACTTGTGCATGGGCTTAAGGTAGCAAAAGAAATTGGGATACGTCGGATCATATGCTTTGGCGACTCGGGTTTGGTGGTGCAGCAAGTATCGGGAGTATGGGACACCCTTGATCCAAACATGGCACTGTACAGATTTCATGTGAAGAAGATATCTGGTTACTTTGAGGGATGCGAATTTCACCATGTACCCCAGGCGGAAAATGAAGCTGCCGACATGCTGTCAAAGCTCGGGTCAACCCGACAAGCAATTCCACCGGGTATAGCATTAGAGCACCTCAGGAAACCATCCATCAGGCCATCCCCAGAGTCCGAGTCAATCTATGTCCCGAAGGACGCAGAGTCCGGAGCTGTGCCCATGGACATTGACGCGGGAAGTGATGCGCCGGACCCGGGGACTGCCTCGGCAAATCCGGGGACTACCTCGGTAAACCCGGGGACTGCTCAGCGTGGTCCGGTTGAAGTTATGCCAGTGGATCAGATGGAGATTGATGAGGATGTGTTCCCTGTGCGAGCAATACCAGCTTGGGCATTGCCTATATTTCAATTCCTGAGGGACGGAACGTTACCCACTGAGGAAGTGTTGTCCAGGCAAACAAAGAGGAGGGCAAAGGCCTACACAATCATCAATTCCGAACTATACAAAAGGAGTGTGACCAATGTACTCAAGCGATGTGTTGACCCGGAAGAAGGACTTGAAATCATCCGAGATATACATCAGGGGGAATGCGGGCATCATGCCTCATCCCGAGCCTTGGTAGCAAAAGCTTTCCGGCATGGATTCTACTAGCCGAATGCGTTAGAGCAAGCGGAAGAACTGGTGAGAAAATGTAATGGTTGTCAGAGGTATGCCACCAAGACACATGTGCCAATGTCGGAACTCAAGACCATACCAATCACTTGGCCATTTGCCGTATGGTGCTTGGATATGGTTGGCCCGTTCAAACCAGCAAGGGGAACAAGTTTACAAAATGGATTGAGGTAAAACCTATAAGAAAATGTGATGGAGCTACGGCCGTAACGTTTCTCAAAGATATAATCTTGAGGTACGGTTATCCCCACAGTATCATAACTGATAATGGCACAAACTTTGCGGAAGGAGCATTTGCGCGTTTCTGCCGAGATAAGAAGATCCGGCTGGACATAGCCTCGGTAGCCCACCCCGCATCGAACGGACAAGTGGAAAGATCCAACGGATTAGTATTATCCGGGATAAAACCCCGGCTCATTGAGCCGCTGCAAAGATCAGCGGGGTGCTGGATAGAAGAACTACCAGTGGTACTGTGGAGTTTAAGAACAACTCCGAATCGATCAACAGGCTATACGCCGTTCTTTCTGGTATATGGGGCAGAAGCTGTATTACCATCCGACATAGAGCATGATTCGCCTAGGGTCACCCAATACACAGAAGCCGAAGTGCAAGAAGCCCGGCAAAATGATGTTGACCTGCTGGAAGAAGCGAGAGAACTGGCACTGTCAAGATCCGCCATATATCAGCAAAATCTCCGACGCTATCATAGCCGGAAAGTGTGCCCCCGGGTCTTTCGGGAAGGCGATCTGGTGCTCCGGTTGGTACAACGTACTACGGGCATGCATAAGTTATCCCCCCCATGGGAAGGGCCGTTCATCGTGAGCAAAGCATTACACAATGATTCTTACTATCTTATAGATGCAAAGCCACATGAAAAGAACAAGGCGGACAGGTCCGGAGAGGAATCTAAGCGACCATGGAATATAGCTCTACTTCGTCCTTTCTACACTTAGCTAAAGAAGCGTATGTATCCGAGTCTTCTCATATGTCGGTATGTACGTCGGCAATGAGCTTATCAATGAAATGTTGGTACCTTGAGCAGTGACTCGGGGACTAACTTAATTTTGTTTGTTGTTTTTCGCATGTCAGCTGGAATAAGTTATTCTACTTAACTCGGATTAGTAATGTGCGAGCACCAAGAACCCAACTCTTCGACTTGCTGCTGTCCAACAAGAATTAGCTTCATGGCAAGCAAGAGAACAAGTTTGGAATTGCGTAGCACATGAAAAACGACTAAGGAAAAGAATTTATTCGAGCCGACATTTGTTTTTCGGACTAACCCAATATTCATTTTCAAGTTATTATGCTGTTCTATTTTTGAGCTAAGCCTAAAAGTTTCCCAGTATTGTTAAGACAATTTTTCAAGCTCGGATTCGTAAGTTGTAAAACCGAACCAAGGTAGACATGAACCGAGCCAAGAGATTGAACGAACAAGAAAAGAAACTCGGGGACTACGCCCAAGTTAATTCGGCATAAGCACTTAGTAGCAAAATATCACATATGTTTGGAATACAATTCCACCCGGCATACCGGGGATCTCATAGGTTTTCAAGTGTTCTTTACTTAGAAGCAGCGGGAGGAAGTTCGGCATCATCTTCACCCTCTTCGATATCCGAGGCAGTGTCCTCTTCGTCCTCACCCGAATCATCTTCAACGTTCTCAACTTCTTCTTCGCCAGCGACTTCCAGGAAGCTCGGACCCTTAGTCCAGTCGTGAATTGGAGCATATTCGATGAGACTGTGGGTGCAAGCCTGGCGCCGAACCACCCACTCCGGGTCATAGGTCCATCTGGATCCTGTGCGCACGCGTGTAAGGAGGCTGAGGTCTATCTTCTCATACCACGTCAGAATGTGGTGAAGGATAGTATCAGCTGCAGCACGTCCAGCGGATTCTCTCCAGAGGTCGAGCTGGGTCTCGATTTCCGAAAGCTTTTCAGTGAGATGTGTAACTCTCTCCGCAGCGTCATCAGCGGGCCAGAACATGTTGAAGACTCGGACTGAAACGTCAAGGAGATCTTTGCCGTAGTTCTTAATGATTTCCACGCGAGAGGACAGGCTGACCAATAGGTCCTCCATGTCGAAGGGAATGCCCTCACCGTCAGGAGCGACGGGAGTAGCCCCCTCTCGGCGGAAATTGGCAACAGCAGCACTCGCAATAGCAGTACCCTCTGGAAAGTGGCCTGAGAAACAAGGCAAAGGACGGAGCTGAGAAAACAAGACGTATGAAGTAACCCGGAGAAATAAGGAGGATAAGGGAAAAGAAGTTACGTGAGATGTGGCTGTGAATCCGGGTCAGTTCCTTGGTGCAATTATCACGCCTCTTCCGAAGCTGCTCAAGCTCAGCGTTAACCGACTCAAGTTTGACGTCGGCCTCATGAAGAAGCTCACGGTCCTTAGCAATTTGGAGGTTGAGGCGCTCACGCTCTTCGGTGTAGTCCTGGCCAGCCTTTTTTAGCTCGGCTTGGTGCTGCGCCTTCATCTTTGCCATCTCAGCTTTGAGCCTGGCAATCTCATCGTCTTTGGTCCGGAGGAGGGCGAGCTCATCATCTTTTTTCTTCAGCTCGGCTTGGTGCTGTCCTGCTTGTTCGAGAAAATGAAGCATCATGTCAGGCACGTGCACACCTTCTTCAAGCAATGCTGAAATCGTGTGTTGGCCCGGCAGAGCCGAGGTATGAATGTTTGCCGAACCAAAGGAGAAAGGAGACAGAAAGCACGGTGAAGGCAGACAAAAAGGATGTACCCTTGATCTGCTCCAAGTTCTTCCGCATTATCTTGTTCTCAGCCTCCACCCCAGCTGCGGAAACCGAACAATCAAATTAATTCGGCAAACGAAGTTGAAGAAAAATGAGGAAAGGATAAGGAAGAAATTTACCCCTTTTCTCGTACTCCGCGATGAGTGCAGCCTGTTTTGCGCGAAGATTCTTGTGCGTATCCAACAAGCGTTGGAATTCAGCACTCTGGCGGTTGGTGGTCACCTAAAAAAGATACAGAAACTTAAGTCAGCCTAGTGCATATTAGAAGTGTACTAAAATCCGGGCCAAGTGGAAATTAACCCGGCTCTAGGTGTGTGCATGTTCGAAGTGTATTAAAATCCGGGCCAAGTGGAACTTAACCCGGCTTTAGGTGTGTGCATGTTCGAAGTGTACTAAAATCCGGGCCAAGTGGAACTTAACCCGGCTCTAGGTGTGTGCATGTTCGAAGTGTACTAAAATCCGGGCCAAGTGGAACTTAACCCGGCTCTAGGTGTGTGCATGTTCGAAGTGTACTAAAATCCGGGCCAAGTGGAACTTAACCCGGCTCTAGGTGTGTGCATGTTCGAAGTGTACTAAAATCCGGGCCAAGTGGAACTTAACCCGGCTCTAGGTGTGTGCATGTTCGAAGTGTACTAAAATCCGGGCCAAGTGGAACTTAACCCGGCTCTAGGTGTGTGCATGTTCGAAGTGTACTAAAATCCGGGCCAAGTGGAACTTAACTCGGCTCTAGGTGTGTGCATATTCGATGTTATCATGGAGCTACGTTAGTTCTATAAAAGAGCATCCGGCCAAGTAACAAGTTACTCCCCCGGAGACTCGGGGACTAATGGTTATTATCTACAATTTGCAAAGGAGAAACGACGTACCTCCATCATTCGTCCAGCGAGGTTAATTGCCTTTGCGGCGGTATTCATCTGAGCGGAAAACTCGGCAGGGCCGAACCTTTCTGGGAGATCAGAATCCAGAACTACCTCTGCTTTATTCTAGTTCATGACAAATTCCATCAGGCTCGGGGGGTACCGTTCTCCGGTGGGCATATGGGGCGTCACCAAGCCCTTTGCATGTGCTTCCTTCCTCTCCACCAAGGCAAGGGCGGGGCTGGTATGCAGGACCAACTACTGGGCATCGGTTGGCTCGGCAGGGGCGTCCTTTGCCGCTGGTGTTTTCTTAGGAAGCATCGATATGAGGGTACATTGCCCAGGCTCGACGGCACTGGGCTTGGCAGCTTCTTGAGTCTTCTTGCCCTTGGCTTGCTGGGAAGAAGAAGCCGTAGTAGCGATTTTCAGAGATTGAGAAGATTCGGAAGATGCAGAGGAACTGGGCGCTGGTACTCTCGTTGCTGGACTTGGTGCCGGCGCTGATGTTTTCGCAGCCGGAGTTGGTGCTGATGTCGGAGTTGGAGATGGTGCTGGTTTGGCTGCTGGTACTGGAACTGATGCTAGAGTCGAGGTAGCCTTAGTGGCTGCTGGTTGTGGCGTTGCCGAGGTGGTGGGTGCCGTTGCTCCGGCTGGGCCAGTTCCTCACGGTCCAGGGTGACCCGGAGCGGCCGCAGAGCCCTCCGGAATAGGGCTCAGCGGACGTGATTCGTCGTCACGGCGGGGTGAAGGGCTAGGCCGGAGAGGTGAAGAGATGCTGGATCCACTTTGAGGGACCTCCACCGGAGCCCTGCAAAATCAAGCAATGTCAGAAGCAAAATTACGACGAAGTAAGGAAGAACAAGTTATGGAAGAAAGAATGGCTTACGCATCCGAGGTTTCGGCCTCCTTGGGTTTCCGAGCTCTTCGTGCTGGGGCCTTGCCTATTGGCTTGGAGGCAGTCTTGTCCCCGGACTTCTTTCGCCTTTTGACGGGCTGAGAAGGTCCGGAGGAAGAGCTTGAAGAAGCCCCGCGCTTCTTCTTCGATGCCACCGGAACTGGCTCGCCCATAGCGAGAGGGGGATCCTCGTGGATGTGACCATCGGGATGAGCTGATGGCGGAAAAGCAAAACAAAGGGGGACAGCCTCAAAAGGTTCAATTATCTCGATATCCGAGTCATCTTCATCATCGGGCCAATCTCTAATAGAAGAGAATTTACCCGTGGGTCGTTTCGTGGCGTCGGTCATGGGGAGAAACATCTCTTGGTCTGGCTCCTCCTCATCCGGAGTCACCCGGTCCAGTGCCCACTTAAGGGTCGGATCGGTGCCATCCTCGAGGGTCTGCTGAAGGAATAGCTGAGGAAAAGAATGAACAAAAGAGTCAAAAATGTAACAATAACTGACGTGTAGTTAGTCCGGGGTAAGTTTGCAGCATGAAACTTACCATAGGAGGAAGCCGGTCACGACAGAAATGCTCAATCCCCCAAGTCCACTTAGAGGAGAAGTCCTTGTGAGTGGTGAAGAGAGCCTTAACCCGGCGATAAATCTCCGTGTTGCTTAGTTCGAAGGATGAAGTCCGGTTGGGATCGCGGCCGAAGCTCATATGGCACACCTTGTGGGTGCGCTTCTGTAGAGGGGAGATCCGGTTGCGCACGAAAGTGATCATTGCATCCTTGTTGCGCAGCCCAAGCTCCTTCAGCTCCGTGAAACTTTTGCTCACTTGGTTCGCCAGGGCCGTAGGTTTCCTGGGAACGGCGTCCCACAGATCCGGGTTCGATGGACCCGGTGTATAGGGAAGCAACCGGATCAAATCTTCGGTGCCTGTGTTCCGGACGTAAAAGAACGTCCGGGCCCACCCTTTGCAGGATTCTAGCCCGGTGACCCGGGGGAAAACAGAAAACCTTCGGGGAGAGATGGAGGCCGCTCCGAACTGAGTGAGCCGCTTGTCCTCCGGATCAGTGTGGATGTCGGGGATAACGTTACGACGGAGGCCGAAAAACCGGATCGACAGCTCCTTCGTGGGCCACAGTCCGGCGTAGCCTTCGATCATAGAAGCAAAGGCAGAGAGAGAAGTAATGGCATTGGCTAGAAGATGGTGCGGCTGGAGATGGTAGGTACTGAGCCTATCCTGGAGGAAATCGCTCACCGGCAGTCCGAAGCCCCGTTGAAAGTGAGACAGGAACACTACGAACTCCCCAGGATTGGGTGAAGGAGCTAGCTCGGCGGAGGCGAGGCGAGCGGCGACGCCGGCGGGGATGCGTCTGGTCAGGTAGAGCCAGTCCAGATCGTCCTGGCAGACCCAGGACCGGCCCACGCACCGCGGTCTGCCGCAGCGGCATCCTCCTCCATCTCTTGTTCAACAATGGTGAGTTCTTCTTCCGTCATCTGCTCCTCGAGGCCCTCGCTGGCGCTAGAGGCGGCGGGGGACAGTGGCCTGGATTGACGAGGACCCGTAGCGAGAGATTTGCGTCGCAGTGGAGAAGCGCGGCGGCGACGCTGTTTTTTGGCAGTGCTAGCGGCGACGCGGTCGCGAGGAAGACGAAGAGGAATAGCAACGGGCAGAGGGGTGCGGAGGGGGAAAAAATCCTAAGGGACGCACCCCTCCGTTATTTAACTACTCCCACTAGGGGTGACTGGGATCGCGTCCTGTGGACCGGCCACACGCAGTGGCCGTGTATCGTCCGTCCGGACCAATCAGCGGGGAGCCACACGGAGGGCCACTGAGCGGAGAGCATCCTATGACGTGATAGTGTGATGCGAAAAACGAGGAGGCAGGCATGACGTGACCCGTGCACAGTGATAACTGACAATTACTGCGGCGGTTACTGTGCAGGCCCTTAAAATAAGAAGACAAAATGATTACCCTTCACATGGGATGGCTTACGAGAGAAGGAAACGAGACCCGGATGGAACTATGGTAACCCGGCCAGTGAGTAAAAACTTGGCGTGTGCAAAGGGAAAGTAAAACCATGAGATCCGAGTTAAAGTGGTAACCCAGCCGGCAAGTGAAAACGTGGAATGCGTGAAGGGAATGTAAATCCATAAAATCCGAGGTAAAAGAGCTAACTCGGAAATGGCGACCAAAGCTGGAAATTGAACCTAGTGTGGCCTTAGCGGCCAAGGCAGCTAAGACTGCACCAGCTTCGGGGACTAATGTTGGGGGGATACCCCCGGGTAGGGTCACGCCGGGGTATAAAGGCCAAGTTAGCCGAGGTTCGGCAAGGTCAAAGCGGATGCTGGACGGGTCACCTCAAGGCAGGCCGAATCACGTGGTAATCCGCACCTGGGGGCATTCGCCTAACTAGGTCTCATCCGACTTAAGCAGTGAGTCGGAAGTGCATGTTTTACTTATATGCAGGAACATGTGTGGCCGGATGAACCATCATCCGAGTCACAGCAAGCTTCTAGGAGAAGGAAGGAATCTCGCTGGTCAAAAGGAGCCTCGGTACGCACTGCCTGAGCGAAGCAAGCAAGGACAGGACCACCGAGGCATGACCGACAAGCGTGACGACGCCCGTGTCGGCTGACGAGGGCGCCGCAGAGGCTCACGTAGCTAAAGCATGTGTGATGCGGGGGAAAAAGCACCCCGGTCCGCTTACCACTTTGGGAGGAGGCATATTCTTAGGAATATGCCTCCACGTATGCCCTAGGCAGAAACCGAGCCTCCCCTATAAAAGGGGGGCTAGGGCTTCTGTAGAGGGGGTTGGTCTCTCTGCTATTCTGTTTGGGCTAGGGTTTCAGGCGTAATCCTTGGGTGAGAGTAAGAGAGCTCCTTCTTCCTCCTCTCGCGAATACAACTCCAGGAGCACTTGTAATCTTGGAAGGAAATCAATACAAACTTCTGTGTGGAGAATCACTTCACTATCCCTCCCTGGATTCCCCCAGCGTGTATAAGTTCCCACCTTTAGCCTATCCATGGCATCTGCCGTGAGACCACCACGACAAGACGCCAGAATGCAAGCAAATTTACCACCACCACCAATGAGGCCATTGATGGAGCAGAACTTTATGCAATACATGCAAATGATGCAAGATTCCCAGAACAAGTTCATGGAGGGGTTAGTAGATTGAGTGGGACAGCAGAGGGCACCGCAAGGACGGGGTGTAAGTCTTTCGAATTTTCAGGATACAAGGACTTTACCTTTTGCATCCGCTGCGGAACCAATGGATGCAGAGGATTGGTTAATAGATACTGAGAGAAAGTTGAAAACTGTCGGATGCAATGAGGAAGAAAAGTTGAGGTATGCAACACATCTGTTGACCGGACCTGTAGTAGCATGGTGGGAGGGTCAGTTAGCTATGCAACTTCCAGGAAGAGAGTACAACTGGGAGGAGTTCAAGCAGAGATTTTGTGAATACCATGTTCCAGAAAGTATCATTGAATTGAAGCATAGGGAGTTTGAAGAACTGTAACTGGGTTACTCTAGTGTCATGAAGTCAGCATGGAGGCGAAAAGGAAGAAGATGTTTATGCATGGACTGAATCCATTTGTGAAGATCCGGTTGAGGCTTGCCAACACTCAAACTTTTCAGCAGTTTCTTGATGCAGCTATAACCTTTGAGGATGATTACAAGAATGTCCAAGAGGACCGAAGGAAGAGAGCAAAGAAGGAAACAAAGAGGATTCAAGAAAGTAAACCTAAAACCAATTTGGAATTCAAACCCGGAAACAGACCCTACAACAACAATAACAAGAGTAGCAACAACAATAGAGGTCAGTTTGATTCTAGAAGGAATGTCATATGTCACAATTGCAAACTTCCGGGACATATTAGCAAGGATTGCAGGAAGCCAGTGATAATTTGTTTTGGTTGGGGTCAAAAGGGTCATATTAAGCCTAATTTCCCAAATAAACCACCCAGTGGTTGGCCCACAAAGGGTGGAGGACAAGCCAGTGGAGGCGGAGGTGGACAGACTAATAGAGGTGGAAGCTATGGCAAAAATGACAATGGCAAGAGGGGTAGGCCTACTAGAAAGCTGAATTGCGCAACCTTGGAGGAGGTGGATAACTCGGATCAAGCGGTGATAGGTACACTCAATATTCTCACAAATCCCAGAAAAGTTTTATTTGATACGGGTGCAACTACTTCTTTCATATCTGAAGAATTTTGTGATAAATTTGGGATTAGAAGGGCACCGTTAGAAAAACCTATGACCATAGTTACCGCCGGAGGGATCGTGGTAGTTAGAAACATTAAATTAAACCAAGTCATCTTAATATGTGGTTAAACCTATTATGCGGATCGTTATGTGATCCCATTAAGAGGAATAACAATGGTGCTAGGAATGGATTGGATGGCGGACTATGGAGCTTAGATCAATTGTGAGGAGAAAACCGTTTCAATCAGGTCTCCAAGTGAAGGAAGGATAGTCTATCGGGCAAATAAACATAGCCATATCATGGTGGATCTGCAGTTGAACTCAATGAAGGAGGTCAAATTGGAAGATATTCCTGTAGTGAAGGAATTCCAAGATGTTTTTTCCAGCAGAGTTACCAGGAATGCCACCTGATCAGGAAATATAGTTCACTATTGACCTGGTACCGGGTACAACACTAATAGCCCAAGAACCATATAAAATGGGGTCGAAAGAATTAAAATAGCTTAAGGAGCAAATTGATGAACTAGCCCAGAAAGGATTCAATCAGGAAAGTGTATCTCCGTGGGGAACTCCGGTGATCTTTGTGGACAAATGAGATGGAGGACGAAGAATGTGTGGGGATTACAGAAATCTCAACAATATCACCATCAAGAACAAGTACCCATTACCAGAATTCAAGATCTATTTGATCAAGTCAAGGGAGTTGGAGTATTTTCCAAGATTGATCTAAGATCAGGATACCATCAAATAAAAATTAAACCTGAAGATGTTCCTAAAACAACATTTGTGTCAAGGTATGGACATCACGAGTATCTCGTCATACCTTTTGGTTTGACCAATACACCAGCAATATTCATTAATTTGATGAACAAAATCTTCATTCCTTACTTGGACAAGTTTGTCATAGTATTCATTGACGATATTTTGATATACTCTAAGGATAAAGAAGAGCATGTAGAGCATTTGATAATAGCATTGCAAATCCTAAGAGAACATAAGCTTTATGCTAAGTTCAGTAAGTGTGAATTCTGGTTGGACGAAGTAGAGTTTCTTGGTCATGTGATCAGTAAGGATGGAATTGCTGTAAATCCGTCCAAAGTTCAATCAGTGCTAGAATGGAAGGCACCAACCAATGTGAAGCAAATCCGAGGTTTCTTAGGCATGGCCGGTTATTATCGGAGATTCATTGAAGGTTTTTCCAAGTTAGCTGGACCAATGACCAAATTGTTAAGAAAGAATACACCTTTCATATGGGATGAGAAGTGGGAAGCGAGTTTTCAGGAGTTGAAGACCGGATTAACTACCGCACCAATCCTAGCAGTTCCAGAACCAGAAAAAGATTACACAGTATATTGTGATGCATCTAAGGAAGGATTAGGTTGTGTGCTTATGCAAGATCGTAAGGTAATTGCTTATGGATCTAGACAACTGAAACCACATGAAGTGAATTATCCAACTCATGATTTAGAGTTAGCAGTAGTCACTACTAGGAAACATCTTATAGGTAGACAAGTTACTCTGTGGCGCATATGTAAATCCATGCGCCACAGATACTTGTTAGTGGCGCATTAGGAAATATGCGCCACATACACTAAAAACTTTTGTGGTGCATTTCATACAACATGAACCACAGAAGTTTGGTGGGACCCACCAGCCGGGGTGGGGCGATCCAAGTTCTGTGGCGCATAATGAAACTTCTGTGGCGCATATTTCATTATGCGCCACAGAACTTGGAGGCGGGCCCCACCATGGAATCTATTTTACCCACGATCTGTGGCGCATGTGTGGATATGCGCCACAGATATGTTTGACTTCTGTGGCGCATATCCACACATGTGCCACAGACACCTAACCGTGGGTCCCACCACTTTAACCTGCACCATATGTTCTGTGGCGCATATGGGCATATGCGCCACAGAAGTTTGAGCATTTGTGGCCCATTTCTGCCATATGCGCCACAGATGAGGGCGTCCAGATCCATGTGAAAAAGGTGGACAGCTCCCACCCTATCTATCCACCACCACCCATTTCCCATCTGTTCTTCCTTGCTACCTCCTCCCAGCTCGTCTTCCTCCTCCCTCCCACCCCATGTTGCCCATAGTTTCTCCATTTTCTTGTAACTAAACCTACTTTAGTCCATAGATTGGTAAGTGGAAGCATCCCTCCAACTTGTAGATCTAAAAGTTCCTTACTTTTCTCTCTCACATATCTATTTGTTTACTAATTTCCTCTCCACCAACTTGTAGATCTATTTGTCCACACTCTCTCATCACGCGGTATCGTCTCGCTATTATTGAGTCAACTAGGTGAGTACTTGGCCATGAACATGTAGGTGAAGCTTGTCACGCGGGTGGTGTGTGTGCGATGCATGGCGAGACGATGCTTGTGTGGTGCATGAAAGTTTGCATTGGGAGGAAGTTTTTTGTTGCTTGCTTGTTGTTGTCCCGGCAGGTGTGGTGCATGGATGTTTGCATAAATGTTGATTCATTTCCATTTCGGCAAAATTTTACACTACCCATATGTCCTAATTTTAGGAAAGGTCATGCCGAATTTTTCCGGCTAGCATTCATGCATGTGTGTGTGTGCATATGGTGTGGTTCTAACCTATACTCTTTGTTTTGACCGCTCAGGCAACCATGGTCCTCATGATGAGTGAAGGTCGAATTGCTAGGTACAAGAAAGACACGAAGGAGGACATGATTCTGAACAACAAGACCATGATAAGATGTCCATGTCGAACATGCAAACTCCAGCACTGGATCGACACTGATTCTGGACAATTGGAGGGTCACCTGCTCACGCGCAATTTCATGCACGACCTCAATGAGGCGCCAGCAGGACATGGTGGTCACGAAGATGTGGGCGAGCGAGAAGACTAAGAGTCTACCGGGCATGATCATCATGACGAAGGAGATGCCGGCGGGCATGATCATCATGACGAAGGAGATGCCAGGCGGGCATGATCAGCATGGAGAAGGAGATGGCGATGAGGATGATCATCATGAAAAAGGAGAAGACGCGAACACACAGACGCTGCTAACTTCGGCCTTGCAGGACCCTCATGTTCAAGAAATGCTCCTCAAGGATACGAGCAACGGCAAAGCTGCAGCCAGAGAGAAAGCCAAGCTGGCCCAAATGGAGGTAGACGAGATGACTCTATTGTATCCTGGGTGTCGCCCTGAGGATACACGTTTGAGTGTAACTATCAAGGCTCTGGAGATGAAGGCCGCACACAAATGGAGCGATGTGAGCTTCAACGCGAACATGGAATACTGGCACGGCTGACTTCCTAAGGGGAACACATTGCCAACAAGTATCAAGGAGGCCAAAGAAATCGTGTGCCCTCTCGACCTACCACACATTAAATACCACACATGCATCAACGATTGTGCACTTTATCGGAACGAGTACGCGGATAGAACCACATGTCCGATGTGCGGCCAAGGATGGTAGAAGAGAGGGAACAAGAAAGTTCCTCGAAAAGTGGTATGGTAATTTCCTATCACCCCCCGTCTGCAGCGATATTTCATAGATCCTAAGGAAGCAAAGCTCATGCAATGGCGTGCGGAAAGAGAGGAACTCGAAGATGATCTAGAGAAGGGCAAGATCTTGACACACCCTTCAGACGCTAGCCAATGGAATGCATTAGACATCGAGTTCGAAGAGTTCAGGGGCGATGCAAGGAACGTCAGGCTGGGTATGAGCACCGATGTACTCAATCCTTTTGGAAACCCGAGTAGCACGCATAGCACCTGGCCCGTGTTTGTATGGCCATACAACCTCCCCCCATGGTTGTGCATGAAGCAAAGGTATGCATACATGAGCATTCTTATTCTAGGGCCGAAACAACCAGGTATTGATATGCATCTGTATCTCGGGCTATTGAGAGAGGAGTTAGCCAGCTTGTGGGAGACGCCGACCCGTACGTGGGACGCCTACACTAAAGAATATTTCCATCTGAGAGCCGAGTTGCTCACGACGATGCAGGACTATCCTGGTTACACATATGTATCGGCCGAGGTGAACCACGGACACAATGCATGCGTCAAGTGCATGGATGAGACACCGCATCTCTAGCAATGAAGGGATCCCGGGTCTTCAAAAACCATGTTCCAAGGTACTCTAAAGTGGCTCCGCATGGATCACCCGTGGAGAAAACATGGTGACCTGTTCAATGGTAAGGACAAGCTCGAAAGAGCCCCGCGTTCATGAAGCGGTGAAGAAATCAAGGAGCTTTTGAATAATTGGGTAGATTGCCTTGCGTCGGGAAAAAACGACCGAGGACAAAGCCGCTGCTGGGTGTATGGAAAGCAAGGTCTGTTTTCTGGGACCTGCCATATTGGAAGGTCCTCCACACTCCCTATAGCCTCGATGTAATGCACATCACAAAGAACATTACGGAGAGTTTGCTTGGCACTCTACTGAAAATGCCGGAGAGGACCAAGGATGGGCAGAAAGCAAGAGAGGACCTTAAATTGCTTGGCATCAAGAAAGATCATCAGTACCCTGATAGTGATGATGATGATCAGACAGAAGGGACTCAAGGTCGCCGCAAAAGAGTTAAGAAGAATGAGGTGGTGCTTCGCACTGCCTGCTTCACTCTGAGTCTGGAGGAGCTCGAGCAGTTTTTCAGGTGCCTCCTTGGAGTGAAAGTTCCTCACGGTTACTCAGGGAAGATAAGCAGATATCTGGACGTGGCAAAGAAGAGGTTCATCGGTATCAAGTCTCACGATTGTCACGTGCTAATGACGCAGATACTCCCCGCTGCGATCTGTGGGATATTGGACGAGCATGTCCGTGAGACGCTGTTTGGCCTTTGTAACTTTTTCGACGTCATATCTAGGAAGTCGATCAGTGTGAAGCAGCTCGACATGCTACAGGAAGAGATCGTGATGATACTATGCGAGCTTGAGATTTACTTCCCGCCCGCATTCTTCGACATCATGGTGCATCTGCTTGTACATGTCATGGATGACATCATCCAGCTCGGGCCGACATTCCTGCACAACATGATGCCATTTGAAAGGCTAAACGGTGTCATCAAAGGATTCGTTCACAACAGGTCCCGTCTAGATGGAAGCATAGCCAAGGGCTTTCTGATCTACGAGTGCATCTCCTTCTGCCAGAATTATCTAACCACCAAGAACGAGGATGTTGGAATACCCACCAGGAAGCACCTCGGCAGGCTCGGTGGATATGGTCACCATGAGGGCTCCTCTCACTACATGTCGGCATTGATGGTCGACGCACCGACTTTGACAGGGCACACCGAGTCGCGCTACAACACATGGAAGTGGTCAGCCCTTGGGTCGAAGAGCACGGAAGCTTAAGCGAGCAGGAGTACGTCGACCATGGCTGGCCGAGGAAGAAGGGAGACGTAACCAGAGAGCATAACTCCAACTTCACGGGTTGGTTCAAGAAAAGGAAACTGGACAATCCCCCACAGATGCCTTCTATGGAAGATCAAAAACAAATATTCTCCTTGTCGTAGGGCCCAGGGCACAACCTAATGACCTATCAGTCATACGACATAAACGGTTACAGATTCTACACCGACGAAAAGGACATGAATAGCGAATATCAAAACTCAGGAGTAACTATGTTATCCTTCGCCGATGACGAGACTACTGTCATGGAAAGATTCTACGGAAGGATCGAGGAGATATGGGAGCTCGACTACTATGGAGAGATCGTACCGATGTTCCGTGTTAGATGGGCCAAGAACGTGGAAAAAGAAGGCCGGCATTTCACCACAATGGTTATACCAGATGTCAAATCGACGAAGAACACCTCTGCAAAAAATGAGCCTTGGGTACTTGCTAGCCAAGTTGATCAATGCTTTTTATTACCGACCCGTGAAAGCCCAACCGTGTTGTAGTTAGGAGGGGCAAGAGGAGCATCATCGGAATGGAAGGAGCCGCCAACGAGCAAAACTTCGACAAAAACAGCGACCCGAAGATCGAAGAGGAATTCGACAAGTACTTCGACACGCCTACTACTACTTGTCGTGGTGGTGTCACGGCAGATACCTGGTATAGGCTAAAGTTGGGGCCTAATGGACGATGGAGGAATCCGGGGAGGGATGATGAAGTGAAAACCTCATATGGAAGAACTCAGAGAGACACGATATACCCAAGTTTGAGGCTCTCCTAGTGAGATAACACCTCTACTCCTGCATCTAACCTCATATATCTTGCCATGCTTGTGGCTACAATGGTGCTCCTTGAGCTGTACTCTTATGCCTCTCAAGGAGAGAGGAGAGGAAGAAGGAACCATGCTCCTAGTGAGTAGAGGGAGAGGAGCCCTTCAGGGAGCCTCCTCTGAAACGTTACCCCTGGTGCTCCTTATAAAGGGGAGCCCAGGGGACACGGTATGTCATCTAAAGTACTCCTGTGAGCTGTCTTGTGGGGCATGCCTAGTCAGCTTGTCCTTTGTTGAGTCATTGGTCTTATCCCTTCGGCATATTCCTTAGCATCTTTGGAGATGCTTGGCATATTCCCTAGCATCTCCCAAGATGCCCAGCATATTCCTTAGCATCTTGGACCAAAGGGGCCAGTCTGAGCCAGGGGCATCCCAAGAATGACACCTGACGTAGGCTTGACTTGACTTCACAGCGTGTCGATGTAGAGGTCACTAGTGGGTCCAGGTACGAGAGAAATGACGTCCGGGACGAAGTAACTCGGCCCGGGGAAGTGAAATTCGGACATGGGTAGAAATAATCCGGCCTGGGGGAGAAGTGGGCTCCATCTGGACCATGAACAGTACCCCAGCCGGATTATCTCCCTCCCAGCCGGATTATGAAGTGATTCGGCCCAGCCAGATTAAGTGAGAAAAGAGCCCAGCCGGGTTGCCCTTGGTTCGGCCCAGGCGGGGTGGCGAAGTGGTCCAGCCAGGGTTTGCCCTTGCTCGGCCCAGCAGAGGAAGGCCTGACTGGGTCTGAGGTTGATCCGGCCTGGTAGGGGGAGCTCGGTGGCGCGGTGGAGGTCCCTCGGTGGGCCGCGCTAGGTCCTTGCCGGCCCACCCGGGCGACGCGGTGGGAGCTGGAGAGGCGCTCGGTGGTGAGGCGTGGGAGACTCGGCGGGAGTCCGGATTCGCGGTAAGGTAGCTATGAGGAGGTTGGCCCGCGGTGGGCCGGGGTAAGATGAATCCGGCCCACCCGGGGACGAGGCTGGCACGGGATTTGAGTGAAGCGACTTGGCGAGGAGGCGGTGGCGACCTGGGAGCGCTGGGGACATAGCAGTGTTGAGCTGGTGCCCCGTGGTGGGTTGAACCATCCATAGGCCGGCCCACCCAGGTGAAGATACCTCAGCCTAGCCTCTTTGACTGTTAATTCAGTCTATCAAAGGCAACTCTGGCTTGGGAATCTAGGGACTGGGCCGAATCAATCATACGTCGGCCCAGTGCCATTCTTCTATTTATTCCTTTCTATTTTACCTCATATCTTCATTGATAATTATCTTTCTCTACTTGCATCTCTTATCACAACACTTTTTACTCTACTATATCACTTAATACCTCAACTCTGGGGTACCCGGGGTTACATCCCCAACATTAGTCCCCGAGGCTATGTGGGATTTGTAGAATCGTGCATAGGCTTTATATAAATTACCTCTAGAGTTATTACCGATATGTAGTCCTTTTCTTATATCCCTGTCCTCTGGCCTTCTTCAGCTCTAGTCTTAACCCTTGGGTAAATTTGTGATTTTTGGTCTGATTCGGCTCTGGACTTAACCCTTTTGCGTAAGTATTTTGGCTTCTGGCCTGATTCGGCTCTGGCCTTAACCCTTTTGGGTAAGTCATTTAGCTTCTGGCCTGATTTGGCTCTGGCCTTAACCCTTTTGGGTAACTCATTTGGCTTCTGGCCTGATTCGGCTCTGTCCTTAACCCTTTTGGGTAAGTCATTTGGCTTCTGGCCTGATTCGGCTCTGGCCTTAACCCTTTTGGGTAAGTCATTTGGCTTCTGGCCTGATTCGGCTCTAGCCTTAACCCTTTTGGGTAAGTCATTTGGCTTCTGGCCTGATTCGGCTCTGGCCTTAACCCTTTTGGGTATGTCATTTGGCTTCTGGCCTGATTCGGCTCTGGCCTTCACCCTTTTGGGTAAGTCATTTGGCTTCTGGACTGATTCGGCTTTGGCCTTAACCCTTTTGGGTAACTCATTTGGCTTTTGGCCTGATTCGGCTCTGGCCTTAACCCTTTTGGGTAAGTCATTTGGCTTCTGGCCTGATTCGGCTCTGGCCTTAACCCTTTTGGGTAAGTCATTTGGCTTCTGGCCTGATTCGGCTCTGGCCTTAACCCTTTTGGGTAATTCTTTTGGCTTCTGGCCTGATTCGGCTCTTGCCTTATGAATTGTAATCCGAGTTATCTCATCTCAGATATCATTGCCGAGTTATATGACTCAAAATTGACATGAGCCTTTGTTTTGAGTTACTTGACTCAGAATCCGAGTTACTTGATTCAAATCCGAGTTACATGATGGGAGTTTGAGTTGCTTGACTCGAATCTGACATAAGTCTTAGATCCGAGTTATTTGGTTGAGATATGATATGGCCCTATGATTGGTGGGCAAACTGCCAAAGATTTGGATCCGAGATATGATTTGGAGTTATGATATGACTTCATGATATCGTGACATATTTCCATAGATATGGATCCGAGATATGGATCCAAGATTCGATATGATGAATTATTTATATGCTGGCACATGCTATCCAAGATATGGAACAAACTGATTTGAGGTATGATATAACCTGGTAAGCTGGGTTAAAATCCGAGTTACCCTGTAACTAGGAGACTGAAGCGAATCCGAATTACCCCTGTAATTAGGCAAACTGAAGTAAAATCTGAGTTACCATGTAACTAGGAAACCTGTAGTTAGGCAAATTGGAGTAAAACCCGAGTTACCATGTAACCAGGATAACCGAGGTTAAATCCGAGTTACCATGTAACCTGGAAACCTGTAGTTAGGCAAATTGAAGTAAAATCCGAGTTACCATGTAACTTGGAAACCTGTAATTAGGCAAACTGAAGTAAAATCTGAGTTACCATGTAACTAGGAAACCTGTAGTTAGGCAAATTGGAGTAAAACCCGAGTTACCATGTAAACAGGATAACCGAGGTTAAATCCGAGTTACCATGTAACCTGGAAACCTGTAGTTAGGCAAATTGAAGTAAAATCTGAGTTACCATGTAACTTGGAAACCTGTAATTAGGCAAACTGAAGTAAAATCCGAGTTATCGGGTAACCTGGCATGGTGATGCACACACCGATCCGAGTTACGGATGACCTGGTAAGCTGAAAACAGCAATTCGAGTTAAATCTGAGTTACCAGGTAATCCGGCTGACTGAGTCAAATCCGAGTTACCAGATAACCCGACAAGGCGAAGTATAATCCTAGTTATTAGGTAAATTGGTAAGTTGAGTTAAATCCGAGTTATGAAATGACTCGGTGAGCTACTTTTTTATCCAAGGTAGCTTAAAGACACAAAGCAGTGGATACATACGAGATCATGGCATATCTTAAGTCTTTTCCGAGTTATTGTTCTATGCTCGGAGACACCAAGTCCCTGAGCTACTTTTTCTACCCTTAGGTGACTCAAATTGCACGCGGGCTAGTCCCCGGGTTGAGTTATCTCATCCTAGGGATGAACAACTAGGTGATAGTCCCCGAGTGACATTCATGGTATCTCATGTGCATGTTGGTTGAGTTATCTAGTTGAGTCACTCCCAAAGGGTCAGCTACAACTTACTATACTGTTGGTGAAGAGGTTGAGGAAGAGGTTGAGACACCTCAACAAGGGAGGCTCGTATGCCAACTCCCCTGCTCTCTGTACGTTAAGGAAGAGGATGCAGAGAACTTTGATCGATGGTGAAGCAGAGCTTGATGAAGACATTCATGTCCGGATGGTAACCCAACCAGCGCCGCTTATCAGCCCCACGGTGGGCGCCAACTATCGTGGTGGTGTCACGGCAGATGCCTGGTATAGGCTAAAGTTGGGGCCAAATGGACGATGGAGGAATCCGGGGAGGGATAATGAAGTGAAAACCTCATACAGAAGAACTCAGAGAGACACGATATACCCAGGTTCGAGGCTCTCCTAGTGAGATAACACCTCTACTCCGGCATCTAACCTCATATATCTTGCCATGCTTGTGGCTACAATGGTGCTCCTTGAGCTGTACTCTTATGCCTCTCAAGGAGAGAGCAGAGGAAGAAGGAACCATGCTCCTAGTGAGCAGAGGGAGAGGAGCCCTTCAAGGAGCCTCCTCTATAACGTTACCCCTGGTGCTCCTTATAAAGGGGAGCCCAGGGGACAAGGTATGTCATCTAAAGTACTCCTGTGAGCTGTCTTGTGGGGCATGCCTAGTCAGCTTGTCCTTTGTTGAGTCATTGGTCTTATCCCTTCGGCATATTCCTTAGCATCTTTGGAGATGCTTGGCATATTCCCTAGCATCTCCCAAGATGCCGAGCATATTCCTTAGCATCTTGGACCAAAGGGGCCAGCCTGAGCTAGGGGCGTCCCAAGACTGACACCTAACGTAGGCTTGACTTGACTTGGCAGCATGTCGATGTAGAGGTCACTAGTGGGTCCAGGTACGAGAGAAATGACATCCGGGACGAAGTAATTCGGCCCGGGGAAGTGAAATTCGGACATGGGTGGAAATAATCCAGCCTGGGGGAGAAGTGGGCCCCATCTGGACCATAAACAGTACCCCAGCCGGATTATCTCCCTCCCAGCCGGATTATGAAGTGATTCGGCCCAGCCAGATTAAGTGAGAAAAGAGCCCAGCCGGGTTGCCCTTGGTTCGGCCCAGGCGGGGTGGCGAAGTGGCCCAGCCGGGGTTTGCCCTTACTCGGCCCGGCAGAGGAAGGCCTGACCGGGTCTGAGGTTGATCCGGCCCGGTAGGGGGAGCTTGGTGGCATGGTGGAGGTCCCGCGGTGGGCCGCGCTGGGTCCTTGCCGGCCCACCTCGGCGACGCGGTGGGAGCTGGAGAGGCGCTCGGTGGCGAGGCACGGGAGACTCGGCGGGAGTCCGGACGCGTGGGAAGGTGGCGATGAGGAGGTTGGCCCGCGGTGGGCCGGGGTAAGCTGAATCCGGGCCACCCGGAGGACGAGGCTGGCGGGGGATTTCGGTGAAGCGACTTGGCGAGGAGGCGGTGACGACCTGGGAGCGCTAGGGACGGAGCAGTGTTGAGCTGGTGCCCCGTGGTGGGCCGAACCATCCATAGGCCGGCCCACCCGGGTGAAGATACCTCAGCCCAGCCTCTTTGACTGTTAATTCGGTCTAGCCAAGGCAACTCTGGCCTGGGAATCTAGGGACTGGGCCGAATCAATCATACGTCGGCCCAGTGCCATTCTTCTATTTATTCCTTTCTATTTTACCTCATATCTTCATTGATAATTATCTTTCTCTACTTGCATCTCTTATCACAACACTTTTTACTCTACTGTATCACTTAATACCTCAACTCTGGGGTACCCAGGGTTACATCCCCAACACTACTAAAGTAAGAAGGAAGACCACACTACCTACTAAAGGTTGTCCATTCACAAGAAGAAATCTCAAAGTGCACGGGCTAAAGTATTCAACCACGACGAAAAAGGGCAAGAAGATTGTGAAGAGACGCTAGCAATTGTGTGACTTTTTGGTGTATTAATTTGTGTGGGTATAATGTGATATTAGTGTGGGTATTAGTGTGGGTATACAAATTCACATTTGTGTGTGACAAGCACACACACACACACACACACACATATATATATATATATATATATATATATATGATTCGGGAGGTTTTTTTGAATAAATATGCATATGTTCTTGCTTTTTAGAATAAATATGCATATGTTCTTGCTTTTTTGAATAAATATGCATATATGTATATGTTCTTACTTTTTTGAATAAATATGCATATGTGTGTAACTAAAAATATAATGTGATATTCGTGTGGGTATACAAATTCACATTTGTGTGTGACAAGCGCGCGCACACACACACACACACACATATATATATATATATGACTCAGGAGGTTTTTTAGAATAAATATGCATATGTTCTTGCTTTTTAGAATAAATATGCATATGGTCTTGCTTTTTTGAATAAATATGCATATGGTCTTGCTTTTTTGAATAAATATGCATATATGTATATGTTCTTGCTTTTTTAATAAATATGCATATGTGTGTAACAAAAAATATTTAAAAAAAGTGAGACAGCCAGGATTCGAACCTGGCTGCCCCAGGTGAGAGCGAGCGAGCAAGACCACTAGGACAAGTATCTAATATTATCATACTACGACGCCGTGCTTTTTTGTACTATGTCCAAAAGTTCACAGAATGCGCCATAGAAGTTGTGGCGCATTCTGTGGGAATGCGCCACATAACTTTGATACTTAGCCAAATAAGCGCCACAGAATCTCCCCCCTAATCCCCCCTTCTTTCTCTCTCGATCCAACACTTAGCCAAATTCACCTCTCTGTCATCGCCCACGCGCAAACCCTAGTGCCGCCCTCATCGCCGGAGCCCTAGCCACCACCGCGCCGGAGCCCTAGCACCCGTGGAGGAGGAGCCGCCATGTAGCCCTGCAGCCAGTGGAGGAGAAGACGCCCTGCAGCCCGTGGAGGAGGAGGAGCATGTCCACAACAGGAGGAGGAGGAGATGGGCACCTTGCTGAGCCACCGCCGTGCCAGAGCCCGCCACCCTCGTCGTTGTCGACCACCGCAGCAGCAGCACACATGGTTTGCCCCCCCCCCTCTGAACTCTAAATTGACCATCGTCCCTAGGTAATCCACCGTCCGCACCATCCCTAGGAACCCTAGTATCTGTTCAGTGAAGAACTAGTAGGAACCCTAGTAGGATTTCAGTGAAGAACTAGTAGGAACCCTAGTAGCATATGCTAGGAATTTCTCCTTCATGGCCATGATTGCTGAGTAGATATTCTGTGAGGATCTAATTTCTCTGTGAGTATCTAATTTCTCTGTGAGGGTTAGTAGGAACCCTAGTAGGATTTCATGAGTATGCTACCTATTGAAAGATCAGTAAGGGACTTTAAAAGAGGATTTAATTTCTCTATGAGGATCTACATGAAAGGCTCTGTGTTGTGCTTTTGTTAGTTCTCGTGACTAATGCCGTGTGATTGATTGCTAGTACACCATAGCTAGCTATTGATGATTTATGTGTTTAAACTATTTTCTGCTAGTTCTTTGCTAATCCACTTCGTCAACTAAAAATTACCAATGAGCAGTACTAGTATCCTCTTACTACGCTTTGGTCTCTCTTTGGTCCAAAAGGAGTTTACGAAGTATTCCAATCCATAATACAAAGAGATGAATCCTTCAAAACTCTATGAAAACTATGACATAGACTCAAACCTCTATAGAATTTCTGTATCTTTATGTGGTAGACATATTATGTTTCTTGTGCTAGACAGATTATGTTTCTTGTGCTAGACAGATAAATATGCACTAGCATACATGTGTAGTTATATGTCGACAGATTATGCAGATAAATGTGTCGACAGATAAATGTGGTCTTGTGTGGATTAACTGACAATCATCCATATTTTGTGTACTAGACTAGTTATATCAAGGATCTTGTGCTTGCCCAACCTTGTACTTATTTCGAGAGATGAGTTTTTCTGTATAATCTTCAGTGGTACATGTAAATTTTGTCGACAGATGAATGCTTGTTAGAGCATAGCAACTGTGTTTGGCTATCATTACATATAATTCTTCTGAACAACCGTGCACCAAAAAAATATTGATCTGGAGCTTACAGTCTGTGAGCTACAGTTTTGCAATTGTTGATTTCAGTGTTGCTACAGTTTTGCAATTGCTGATTTTAGTGTTGCTGTGAGCTGCTGCCATCTCAGATGAATCTGCTATCCACTAGGTTGACAGTCTGCTGAATTATTGTTTTCTGTGCCGAATGTTATCAGTTAACCTCATGCCATCATGATTTAATGTATGCCATCATGATTGACTCCTTGTTTCTTATCAGTTTTTATTGGCATAACTTTCTTGCTACTTTTCCAAATTGTACTAAGTAATTTCTAAAATAAAATTGTACTACTGAGTAAACTGGCAGCTCATGAGTGTCAAATTTTTGGTGGAAAGATTCAAACCAGGAGCCTTGAGCATATAGATGTTTATTCTTTCTGTGTATATATTGGTTACTATGCTGCTACTAAAATATATTGTACCTGTTGTTATATATATACTGAATGTACTATGGATGATGGATACAACTGGGGTCAATGCATGGGGGCTGTCAATATTGGGATGGGGTGTTTTTTCTTGCAGGGATTTTAATTAAGTTGCCCATTTCTCCCGAAGTGTCGATTCACTTCCGTTTCGGTTGAGAAATGGGCACTCCTAGGTCAAAAACTTAGCAAAGTTCATGCTGATTTTTCGGCCGAGATTTGTGCTAACTTTTTGCCTCTTTTTAATAGAGTACTGCAAACATGTCGGGCAACAACGAGGCCAGCCCTTCTAAGCACATGAGCATCGAAGAACATGCTAGACAGGCTAACGAGTCATTCTGGCGGGGGTCCCAATAGGAGGAGGAGGAGGCGATGAGGATGACACCACCACCGGAGGAGGAGGCAACCGTCGCTAGAGCTACTGGGGGAAACGAGGGAGGAGATCCTGATTACGAGGGGGACAAAGACGGCTACGATGGAACTAGTGAAGGCAGCGGCGAAGAGGATGACACCACCGATGGCGGCGAGCGCACGGATGGTGGTAGCGGCAACCCGGCCGCTTCTCAGAAGAAGAAGAAGAAGAAGAAGAAGGATCGAAAGGTGCCAGTGCTCGCCACAGTTTGCGATGAGTTCACTGAGGTCATAGAAAGTGGCCAACCCATTGCGCCAGAGGCGTTTGCTAGAGGGTACGACCTGCAACTCGGGTGCATCATCCAGGAAAGCATGTCGATCAACACGAAGTACATCAGACATGCTGACAATGCAGCTTTGGTCGATAACCTCCTTACGAAGCTTCACAAGCGATACAGATTCTTAGAGCGGTTTAGAAACCTCGAGAGAAAGAACCCGGTGAACAAACTAGCCCTCACGAAGATGAGCAACGCCTTGAGCAGCTGGAAAACCTGGGTGAAGAATAGCATTGACAAAGGTGAAAGCTGGGAGGTTATTAGTAAGAAAAATCCGATGCTCGACGAAGAGGAGTTTAAGATATTCAAGGCGGATATAGCTACCGCTGATGCTATACATGGGACTAACTGGGGCAAGACTATGCGGGAACAGAACATAGGTAACCACCACCTTGGAAGCGGCGGTTACAGGGGAAACGAGCCATTTGAGACAAGGAGGACGCCGAGCTTGAATGCCTTGTTAAAGACAACCCTTGGCTTAAAATCACGGACTTGCAGCTTAGGCAATTTGTCCGGGCCTGCTACTACTTGGACAAGGAAACAGGGGAGTCCATCACCGACGATCCGGAGGTGAAGGACTTCGAGAAGAAGCTGGTAAGGAATTTATCGCTGATCTCAAGTCTATTGCATTCTAATTAAAATAATGAAGCCAAGAATCTAAACGGGTTCACCTTTCCTTGTCTCTACAGAAGGAGGAACTGAACGCTCCTGCCAAAGAGTCGTCCCAGGATTCGATAGAGCCGTGGCGCACGGTTTTCAACAGGGCGACGAATGCTTACAAGAAGAGGGACAAGGGGTTGCCGCCGTCCTCAGTTAGCCATGTGTCCGGCTTCAGTACGAGAATGAAGTTCAAGGAGTACTACAAAGAGGATGCCAAGAAAAGAAGGGAGAGGAAGAACCAGTCAGCGGCTAAGGATAAAGCCGTTGTGGAAGAGCTGAAGATGAAGGTGCAGAAACTAGAGGAGAAGGTAGTGGTCGAGAAAACAGTGGACAAGTTAGTGGAAGAGAAGCTCCGTGTGATGATCCCCCTGAGTTTTTTGAGGGTTTACTGCTTGGAATGCGGGAGGTCGACAGGGGCCAATACATCTGCCCAGCTTAAGCGGCAGCAACTCGGGCATCAATGTTAAAGTTTTGCCGGACCTGGTGACCCTGCCGACCATCAATGTCGGGACACAGCCGCTCGTTTTGTTCACACCGACGCCCCCTCCCGCCAAAGATACCAATAAGGTGCAGCCAACGGTGGTGGTGCTTCGTGAGGCACCCAAGAGGGAGAATGCAGATGATGATAGGCCGACCACCGGCATCGGCCGTGTCTTTACATTAGCCGAGCTCCACTCCATCACCAAGGTAACTAATTAGTTAGTGCACGTCATCTCTTTTATGCCTTTGATGCATGACTGTTGCCATCTCATGATGCCCAACGACATGTTTTGCCTCAGGACACTTCTTGCGTACTCTTGCTTAAAGATGTCGGCGGTGAGTTGAAGGATGTTTATAAGGGCACTCTCATACAACCGACGAGATGCACGATGCACGACAATCCATTGGATGATGATGTGATGAGGGTCAGGTTGGCTCGAGTGTTGCCAGGGTGCGACGACTGATACATTGCAAATGTATCTATAATTTTTGATGTTCCATGCTTGGTTTTATCTACTTTCTTGTGTTTTGTCCACACTTTGGAGTACTTTTCACAGACTTTCTTGGACTAACCTATTCACAAGATGCCACAGTGCCAGTTGCCTGTTTTCTGCTGTTTTTGGTTCCAGGAAAGTCAGAAAATCAATATTCTCGGAATTGGACCGGACAAAAGCCAAAGTCGATATTTTACCGAAAGACTCACGGAGCCAGAAGACGAGACGGAGAGGGGCCACAGGGCGGCCACACCATGTGGTGGCGCGGGCTAGCCCTGGCCACCCACCGACCTTTCCCTCTGGCCTATAAGAAGCCTCTCGAGGCATAAACCCTAAATAATAAAGCCTCCAGCCACGAAAAGTTCCACAGCGCCGCCGCCACTGAAGGGGAGATTCGGGGGATAGAAAGTCTCTGTTCTGGCACCCTGGCGGGACGGGGAAGTGCCCCCGGAGCCATCTCCATCGATCTCTACCACCATATCCATCACCATTGCTGATTCCCATGATGAGGAGGGAGTAGTCCTCTCTCGAGGCTAAGGGTTCTACCGGTAGCTATGTGTTCATCTCTCTCTCTATGCATGATCATATTGTGATCATGAGCTTGTAATCTATAGATCTACCTTGCTACTCAAGTGCTTTAATAGATCTCTGCTCTCCCCATGTGTGTGAAAGTGATAGCGTGCATACCATGGTGGCACTTAGGCTAGATATTACAAATACTTGTTATGAGTTATATTTGGAGTTGGATGTCTTTATGAAATTGTGGTGTTTGTTGGAACCATCTAGTGCTCAAGGTGATAGTGTGGGGTTTTCTAGATGGGAAAGATGAACTTTGAGGTGCGCTGTTATAGCCCTACCATCGATTAGAGTGTTCAACCGGATAGTAGTGAAGAGTAGTATCATGAAGATAATATATTTATATTAGAGTGTTCACTAGTGAAAGTATGATCCCTAGGCCTTGTTTCCAAGCATTGAAACACCGTTTGCTACTAGATTTGTTACATGTTTGCTTGCTTCCTTCTTTATTTCAGTTTGCCTTTAGTCTTTTCCCACGTCAACCACATGCCATCAAGTTATTTTCTATCACCATTACCACTTGTATTTCACTATCTCTTCGCCGAACTAGTGCACCTATACACCTGACAAGTGTATTGGGTGTGTTGGGGATAGAAGAGACTTCTTGTATCTTGATTGCAGGGTTGCTTGAGAGGGGATACCTTTGACCACTTCCTCCCTGAGTTCGATAAACCTTGGGTGATCCACTTAAGGGAAAACTTGTTGTTGTTCTACAAACCTCTCCACTTGGAGGCCCAACAACTGTCTACAAGAATAGAAGTGCGTAGACATCAACGACATGGACCCCCCCCCTTTCAACCTCAGGGAGCCGACGAACACAAGACCCTTAGAGAATGCTACAACTGGCCCTTGACATGGCCGAAGACCTAGGTTCGTCTTGCGAGGGGAGCACCACCTCTCGATCGTTCGCCCGGCCAGCACCTCAGAAGCCAGCAGCCACCGTCGTCGCCACCACCAGCTGTCACCAGCAACTCTTGGCAGCGTGTGTACCGCCCTATGGCAAAGACGTTGCGCCGCAACCGCCTTCGCCCCCACTACCACCACCACATGATGGCACCCATGAAGATTGAAAGGGAAATGGACGTCGCCTAGAGGGGGGTGAATAGGCGTTTTAAAATATTACGGTTTAGGCTCTAATAAATGCGGAATAAAACCTCACGTTTAATTTATCAAGCCAAAACCTATCACTAGGTTCACTAAGTGCACCAACAACCTATGCTAAGCAAGACAAGCAACAAGGTAATAGCAAGATATAGTACTTCAAGCACGAAGGCTATCACAATGTAAATTGCATAAGTAAAGGGCTCGGTTGAGAGATAACCGATGGACACGGAGACGAAGATTTGTTTCCCGAAGTTCACTTCCAAAGAAGCTACGTCTCCGTTGGAGAGGTGCGGGGGCACAATGTACTTCGAACGCAACAAATGGCTCACCTCAAGGTGTGGTGGCTCGATGCTCACCCAATGCCACACAAGGCCTCACCAAGGATGCGAAGCCAAGCAACTCACTAACGCCACAAAAGGCTCACCCTATTCTCCCGTGAGCTTGCCACAAAGGCCTACTCACATTCCACTATGGGACACTTGAGGGCGGTCACCGAACCTGTACAAGGCTTGGGGCAATCTCCACAACTCAATTGGAGGGCTCCCAAGAAACGCCACAAAGGCTCCACAATGCCACAAAAGGCCAACAAGCTTGGGGAACCTCCACAACTCAATTGGAGCCCCAAGAACACACCACAACTCCACACAACCGTCTAGGGTTCCAAGAACCCAAGAGAAACAAGCCCAAGGGCTTGAACTCGCCGAATCTCCGAGGAGAACTCAAACCTATGCACCAAATGCAAGAGGCGAGTCCTTCTCTCTCAAATTCCACCAAAGCTACAAAAGCTATTGGGGGAATAAGGGAGGAAGAACACAAGAGGAGATCACAAAACTCTCCAAGATCTAGATCCCAAGGATTCCTTCACAAAGAAGGGATTTTGCTTGGTGGGGCTTGTAGATCTAGATCTCCTCTCTCAAATCCCTCAAAAAGATGCAAGAATCATAGGAGGGGGAAGGGGAGAGAGCAAGCTCTTCAAGGTCAACAATGGAGGAGAGAGAAAGCCAAAAAACCAAGAAAGAGCTAGTTTTAGGGCCGAAGGGGAAAGGGGAGCTCCTTTTAAAGGGCTCCCCGATCTGCCCGTTACCCACAGAATCGCGCGCGGCCGGTAGTACCGGTGGGTGGCCGGTACTACCGGTGGCACTCAGCCAACGGTCCAAAAACAAGGTGCGAACAAACACAAAAACGAGGTCGGCCGCTACTACCGGTGGGTCACCGGTACTACCGCCTGGGCCGGTACTACCGCCCAAGATTTCGACCGAAGTTCCGACAAATACGCACACCAAGACAGAGAGGGTACAGAACCAAAATTGGGGTTGCCGGAAGTTGGGCCGGAATTAACACCGGTACTACCGGCGGCAACTGCCCTGGCAGTACTACCGGTGGCCCGCCGGAACTACCGGTCAGGCAAAAACTTCAGAACCAGAACTGCCACAACTTTTGCATCCGAACTCCAAACGAGATGAAACCAATTTTGTTGGAAAGATAATGACGTGTAGAAATATTGGGTATCACCAAGGGAGAAAATACCATGAATATATATGTGAGATACCTCCCAAGGTGTGGAGACGGAAAACCCGCAAGATCAAAAACGCAATAAGATATGCAAGGGGAATCCGTTTTTGATGAACTAGAGCTTGTTATGAAGATAACCACAAGCTCTAAATCCTCACATGGACAAGAACCAAACAACAACCAAGAAAGATGATGCTATGTATCCAAAGGTTTGAGCTCTCTCCGAAAGATACGAACGAGTCACCCACTCGAGAACCCCTCTTGATAGTATGGCTATCTATCCTAAACCCGGTCTCCCAACACTACAAGAACACTACAAGAGACCGGTAAAATAGAAACCCTATCAAGATCATACCTTTGCCTTGAGCATCCCACTTGAGCTTGATGTAGACGATCTTGTCACCTTCAAGATGGAACACCTTTCTTGATTGCTCATGCTTGCTCTTGCTTGAAGAAGACTTGCGAATGGCTCCCCCATACTCCTTGGGGAAACCTCTTCTTTGACCTTGTCTTCATCACTCCATGAACACCGAGGAGGCAAGCTCCAAGCATGAGATCTTCTGGAGATGGTGCATCTTGAGCTTGCACATCAATTCTTGACGATGTCTTGAAGATAGCCATGAGGAACTCCATCTTCTTCTTCTTCTTCAAGACAAACTTGATCTTCTTCTTCTACTTGATTCCAATAGGCACAAAGCCCTTGGACGATGCTTCTTCTTTTTCATCCTTAAAACCAACATATGGTCCAAGCGATGCTAATGGACAAACCTACAAGTGAAACTCAATTTGCACATTAGTCTATAGGGATTGTCATTAATTACCAAAACCACACATGGGGGCATACATGCCCTTTCAATCTCCCCCATTTTGGCAATTGATGACAATCCCCTAGAGAGGGTTTAAATATGGAATTTAACGAACAAAATGGTTGCCCCAACATCAAATACTACACAAGTATGTGATGTTGGTACAACCACAATATATAGAGAAAACTCCCCCACAATCTATGCATGTGTGATGAACTTGAATTTCATTGCATAGATTGCGAGCCATTATCGGTGGTTGAGTTTTCTCTATATATTAATCATGCAAAGCAACAACAAAGATGCAAGAGCATGCAAGGATAATGCTTAAGAAACAACTCAAAAGCATAAACCAACTTCCCTTAAACCCTATAAAACTTCTCTCCCATTGGCATCGATTGCCAAAATGGGTGAAAAGTTCTAGATGGCCAATATAGTGAGAATTCCTCCAAAGGTGTGCATATGCACATATCCAATGATGAATCCTTGGAGGAAGTAAAAATATATTGAGGACCCAAAGGTTGAAAAAAGAAAATAAGGAGAAGATAGCTTCAACAAATGAAGCGAGCAACCCAAAGACCCAAAAAAATAACCAAAACAACACAAGACAAAAAGATACGAACAAATGAGTGTTTAGATGTAATAGGGAAGCTCCCTAATCTTTGTGCACAAATTAGAATCAATGAATTGAATACATCATGCAAAATTATGGAATCCTCACTCCCCCATAGACATTTAAACCTCAAACAAAGAGAAAGGCAAATGAGCATTCTTAAATGAGTTAGAGAAGCTCCCCAAGGATTATGCACCAATTATAATAATTATATTTGGAAACAAAGTGCACAATCATGGAATCCTCACTTCTACCAACTCATTTATCAATACACGACATGAGAGATCAAATTATGAGTTCTCGGTGATGCAAGCAAATGGGACAAGCACTCATAGGAAAATAACTTTGGAAGCCACCAAAGAGTCACAAAGAGATAAAGGGTGGTATCCAAGGGAAACAAACACAACCAAAGATTTATCTTCTATTGTGTGTATAAGTTTCTAGGTGGAGAATATCACATAGACATATGCCCACAAAGAAACATGCACACACAAAATAGATACTCAAGAAAGCACATGAAAAAACAAGAGGAATTCATATAATATACCAATAAGATTTGCTAGAAAGCATGTCCAAAGGCTCAAATATATCTTATTGTACATCAATGAGCTTCAAACACCAACACACTACATACATTCAACTATTACTAAGGGAAAAAGGAATAGTTGGAATATATCAACAAATGCAACAAGAATCACAAATCGAAATCAACTTTGCAAAATACTCACTATTGCACATGAGAGAGAATTGAGGAAAGGATAGGCAATATAATTGCTAGAATGACATATTTGGGATAAGTGAATCATGAGCATGATTTTGTATAGTACCCATTATATGCACTCCTCTCAACATACTCACATTTGGAATAGAGAGATCTCCTAAAAACCAACAAAAGAAACACAATATGCAAAAACACAAACTCATGTCAACAAGCAACCTACAAAAGGTTGGAAGCAAGATATGTATGCATGAGAGAGATACTTGTTACCGAGATATAAATTGTAGGATGTAAAGGATATGAATTCTTTGATCATCCTAGCTTGCCTCCAATTGACATGTAGGAACCACTTCTTCCTAATTGAAGAGACAAGCACCCAATATATCCCCAATGTACCTACACAACAATAAGTACACTATGGTGCCCAAAAAATTGGGGTCCAAAGTAGTTAGGAAACTACAATACATAGGAGAAGCTCCACATAAATATGTGCATATTAATATGAAATTGAATTTCATGCACATCTTAGCCATTAGGATTTGGTGGAGTTTCCCCTATATATTGGATCATAGAAAGACAACATGCCATAATATATACATGACGTAAATATGCATGCACAAGACTTCAAGAACCAAAAGGAGATACAATTTGAACTAAAGCACCAAGTAAACCAAGAAGTAGCACACAAAATTGTGACACGACAAAAGGGTGTCCAAATTGTATCAAAGAGCCAAATCAACACATGAAAGGACACAAATTCAACAAATGAACAAGGCAAAAGCCAAAGAGCATGCTTCTTGATTGCTCATGCTTTCTCTTGCTTGAAGAAGACTTGCGAATGGCTCCCCCATACTCCTTGGGGAAACCTCTTCTTTGACCTTGTCTTCATCACTCCATGAACACCGAGGAGGCAAGCTCCAAGCATGAGATCTTCTGGAGATGGTGCATCTTGAGCTTGCACATCAATTCTTGACGATGTCTTGAAGATAGCCATGAGGAACTCCATCTTCTTCTTCTTCTTCAAGACAAACTTGATCTTCTTCTTCTACTTGATTCCAATAGGCACAAAGCCCTTGGACGATGCTTCTTCTTTTTTATCCTTGAAACCAACATATGGTCCAAGCGATGCCAATGGCAAACCTACAAGTGAAACTCAATTTGCACATTAGTCCATAGGGATTGTCATTAATTACCAAAACCACACATGGGGGCATACATGCCGTTTCAAATATGATGATGAATTTGTCAACGTTGACGACTTCATCAACACCGGTGCCAACAAAGGATTGTATATGCCTTCTGTGGATGAAGAACCCTTCACAGCTTGCGACCATCAAGCTGGTCGGCCCAATACATGCACGCATCACCTGGTCTTCCATGGTCTTTCTCAAGAGACGCCTCTGGCCGCTGATCCACCATAGGAGAAACCAGGATTAGTTTTCAGCCCCAACACACTCCAAAAGGCGGCCGATGAGCAGGTGGTAGTGGATGACACTATTGTGAAGAACAAGCACTACAGGAAGAGAGGTAATAATAATAAGAAGGGTGCGAGCCAGCCTCTTCCGAAGAGTATCTAGGTTTAGGACGCCGACGTCGTACCATCCACATAATATGGCTTGCCTCGAGTGCATGTAGCTGGTGATCCGATATTGACTCCAGATATGCTCCACATCGCGGTTGGAGCCATGTTAACTTTGCACGAGGGTGTCAAGACACTAGAGGGCATCCTTCTTAAAGACAAAGATCCAAATTACCCGGTTTTCACGGCCAAGGTGCCATTGGACGTGGGCTTCGTCGATGACCCCCCCCCCCCCCGCGTGGATATATTCTTCATAGCATACAAGGACATATTCAAGCTGTTTCTCATGAAATAGCTGGACTATAACTTGGTCCACCTATACGCGCTCAATCTGGCGATCAAGATCAAGAGAGAGTACCCCGAAAATCGCGATAGTGGATCCCTACTACATACGGGACAGCCAGTTGGTCGATGGATCAGATACACGGACCAAGGCGATGGCGTACCTCGAGAAGTTCATGGTGGACAACAAGAGGAAGGACACACTTCTTTTGTCTTTCTTTCCCGAGTAAGTATACACTCGCTCATCGCCGCCGTAACTTATGCATTTCTTATAGAATTCTTCCTTTACTCCTTTTCCAACATTCTGTTCCAATTGTGTTGCGCAGAGACAAATACTGCACACTCACATCCTTGCCTCGAGGTATTTGCTAGCCACGTATTTCGACTCGGGGAGTTTGACGAAGAAGAAAGAATACACCAGAATAAGGGGTGTTCTCAATGAGGCTCTCGAGGGCTACGCCAAGAAGGGATGCCCCTTCGTAGATAAGGGGGAATGTATCAAGGATGGCAAACACGTGTTCAAGCACATGCTCGAGTTCCCCTACGTCAAGAAGCCGGCTAGTGGTGGTGCCAAGGAGGCCTTCTACGTCCTCCATCACCTTAAAGGCTATGTTTGGGATTGCCAGAACCTAACGCTGCCATCTAGTCTCCGAGGATGGGCCGAAACTTTGGCGCAACGCGACGATGATGATCTTAGAGAAGACTTCCATCGCATTTAGCAGAATTTGTCGCAAATCATCATTGAAGATGTCAACACAAGGGGGGGCTACAACAAGCCAGAGGGTTGAGTAAGAGGGAGATCGAAGAACGCCTCCGTAAGCAGGGTGACACAAGGACGTGGATGACGAAAGAGGGATATCTACCGTTCCCGAAGCCGAGTGAGAAGAAGAAGTCTTCATGATCGATGTGTGCCTCTAGGATGATCTAGTGTGTGTATATTCTTGACGGAGACCTGCTGTAGTGTGTGTGTCATAAACTTTACTATCCTGTGGTCGAAATGGTTGTTAGACTTAAACTATCTTGTGGTCGTGTTGTCGTTGAACTTATTACTTCTGTGATGATCACGAGATGCTATCTTTTAGGTGTATGGATCCTTTGTTTTATATTTTGTGAACACATATATATATGGATGTGAACCCTTTATTAATTCTTTTCGTTGTATTTTACTAATATGCCTTGTCGTCTATAGAGATGGCGACGAGGTGGTATGTGGTTTACATGGGTAGGGTTCTAGGAGTCTACGAGGAGTGGGAGGATTGTCAGCGGCAACATCTACAAAGGATACGCGACTAGAGAGGAGGCGGTAGCCAAGTGGAGGAACCACCCGTGGAAGAAGAACCGGATGAAGATATTGGTTAGGCTCATGCTCTTGCTCACCATCATCACAGTTGTATTCTATTTGATCCTAGTGTAGGCGGCCTTGACCACTTCATATTTATAATGTGAGATGATATGAACTTTGTATTAGGCACTTGTGTAAAAATTCGGCACTTGACACTATATATGTATCTCGATCGGGCTCTAAGTGTTTGTATTATATATATGTCGGTTTTCATGCATCTACTACTTGTGCAATGTACTATTTATACTCATCTGGATAAATATTGTATAAATCCTATATAAATACCTAATTATACACCAGGAACGTATTTTACTTTGAATACGTGTTATATAATCAGTGGCGCATATATAAGTATAGTCAGTGGCGCATAGGCTTTCTGTGGTGCATATAAGGAAATGCGCCACTGAACTTCTTCCTGTGGCACATATCTATATGGCGAGGTAACAGTGACGACTGGCATATGCGCCACAGAAGGTGCATTTTCATGCGCCACAGATAAGTTGTTTCCTAGTAGTGAGTAGTCTTTGCCTTAAAAGGATGGAGGCATTTTCTCTATGGGGCAAGATGTGAGTTATACACTGACCACAAAAGTCTCAAATATTTCTTCACTCAAAAGGAATTGAATATGAGACAGAAGCGTTGGCTGGAGTTAATTAAAGATTATGATTTAGCAATCAATTATACCCCTGGAAAAGCAAATGTTGTGGTAGATTCCTTAAGTTGGAAAAGCACAGATATGCAACCTATTAATAGAGAATTGCTAAGAGAATTGCAGATTGATTTGGAAAGGTTGGAATTACAATTTATAAGTACAACAGTTCTTGGAGGATTAGCTACCATGAGAGTAATTGAAGAGCGGAGTAGTGATCTTTGGCATGAAATTTTTAGACATCAATGTGAAGATCCTTTCATTGCTGAAGAAGTTCGAAGAATCTCCCAAGGTCAAACATCAGATTTTCACCTAGGAGATTATGGGTCTTTATGGTTTCAAAACCGTCTCTGTGTACCAGATGTGCCAGAGATTCGAGAGGTGGTACTTTAGGAAGCCCATGAAACACCATATTCTATACATCCTAGAAGTACAAAGATGTACGTGGATTTAAAAGAGTTATTTGGTGGAACAATATGAAAAGAGATATTGCAAAGTATGTATCTGAATGACATACTTGCCAAAGGGTAAAAGCAGAACATCAAAGTCCAGCAGGACCATTACAACCCTTGGAAATTCCAGAATGGAAATGGGAAGAAATAGGTATGGATTTTATCACAGGGTTACCCATGACACCAAAGCGCAAGGATATGATATGGGTGATTGTGGAGAGATTCACAAAAAGTGTGCATTTTATTCTAGTAAACCAAAAGGAAAATGCCGAAAAATTAGTAGAAATCTATATCAAAGAGATTGTGAGTAAGCACGGGGTACCCAAGAAAATTGTATCAGATAGAGGATCTATGTTCACATCAGCATTTTGGAAACAATTACATGAAGCACTTGGTTCAAAGTTGGATTTCAGCACATCCTATCATCCAGAAACTAGAGGCCAGGCAGAAAGGACCAATCAAATCTTGGAGGACATGCTTAGAGCTTGTGCATTAGATTTTGGAGGTTCATGGGAAGATCATCTACCATTGGCAGAATTCTCCTACAACAATAGCTATCAGAGTAGTCTGAAGGCAGCACCTTACTAAGTACTATACGGAAGAAAGTGTAGATCGCCTATCTGCTGGTATGAACCTGGTAGTAGCAAGGAATTTGCACCATATTATATCAGGGAAAAGAAAGATATCATCGATATTATTAGAGATCGATTGAAGATAGCTCAGAGTCGACAGAAGAGTTATGCTGATCAAAGTCGAAGATCATGTCATCCAGAAGTGGGGGATATGGTCTATCTCAAAGTAAGTCCGATGAAGGGAGTGAAGAGATTCGGAGTCAAAGGGAAACTAAGCCCAAGATATATTGGACCATTTAAGATACTGAGTTAGAATAGAACAATAGCTTATGCTCTCGAGTTACCAAAAAGGCTAGCTCAAGTTCACAATGTTTTCCATGTATCACAACTCCGGAGATGTCTTAAAGTTCCCGATGATGCTATCACACATCGAGAGATTGAGTTACAAGAAGATTTGACTTATGTCGAGAAACCCTGTAAGATTCTAGAGGAGAACTGGAAAAGGTTGAGAAACAGGGCAATCAAGTACTGCAAGGTAGAGTGGGAACATCACCCATAGCGAGAAGCCACATGGGAGAAATAGGATGACTTGAGGGAAGCATATCCAGAACTATTCAGATACACATCCGCAAACTTCGGGACGAAGTTTAATTTAAGGGGGGAAGTCTGTAACACCCCAGCATTAGGATCCAACGAAGGGTAGAATTCAAAAACTAAATTTGTGTATGCATGCATTTGTAAAAATCAGGGTAAATTTTTCGCCAAAAAAAACCTAAAGGGATCAGAGTTTCTTTCACTAACTAGAGGTAGGAATAGCTCTTGTTAGTGATTGCTATGAATTTTGACATGACCTCAAGGAATTATTAAGTTTTTGGGGAAGTTATTTTGAATTCAAGTTTGAAATTTAAATGAATTAGAAAGTATTTGAAAATTAGAAGTTAATAACATTGAATGGTTTTCCAAAATACCTTATTAACATTGTTTGATTAAATTATAGATATAGTAAACAACAACAAGGATTTAAGACAATGAAAATTAAATAAGAAATGAATTCTTATTTCCTGATTACATAATAATATTACAAATAGTGATAAACACACCAAAAGAAGAAGATTCCTGAGAATAGAAATACAACTTTATTAACTTATAATAATATCTTTACAAGATTCTTTACAAAAAGAATAAAAAGAAGGTTACAATTAAAACCTATACTACCTATCTACTCCTATACTAAATCTTGTATCTCCAGATCTTGTTCCTGCAAATAAGATAAAACAACTAAAAAATAAAAAAATAAGGGTTAATTAGTTAGTTTTACTCTCAGTGGTGAATAGTGAAATGCACTGTTCAAATTACATCATCGAGTAATAAAAGAGGGGCAAGTTTCACCAAGCAGTAACTAGTAAGAGGGTAGCAGGTGGAGATATTTTCGCTTGAACTGATCCACACGACCAGACCACACAGACATACAACTCAGTCACCAAAATGCATGAAGTGTGCTGTCAAGACAGCAGCAGCAGTACAAGCACTCAAACAGAGCACTCAGTCGAAGCACATCTACAGACAACACATCTCTCCTTCTCAAGCACACACTCAGAGCTCACTGAGCTTGCCAAAGCCTTAACAAAACCACCTGCCAGTCTATCAAATTAACCACCAATTCACCACAAGATGGTGACATAAGGAGGGGGTGGTGCAGGAGGATAGCAAGGGAAAGTTCCAGATCACAGGAGACTAGGAGGAGCAGGCGCAGCACCAGGAGGGATTTAAAACCATCACAAGAACCAGTCCACAAGCTCAAGCCATAAGCAACACCATCACAGCAGCAAGCAACCTGTGTGGTGAGTTATACAAAACCATCACATGCTAATTCTCAGATGCATGTGTTGTTTTATATATGATCCTCTCAGATTCACCCAAGTGGGGTGTATCCATCATTGAGGGATTTAAAGTAAAGCCAAACAGTTAATCTTTACAAACAATACCAAGATCTCAGCCTATGCATCATTGATCTTGGAGAATAAAACATGATTATACATCCACTTATTCATCAGCTTTAACTGAATATTTTTGGGCACATCGAAAGGATGGCATCACCTCAGAAAGTAGTTCATATTAAAGCTCTATAATACACATCATGGTTTAGCAAATCATTTTCGTGAAGGCTATAAGAATCATTGTTCTAAACTGAGTACCAAAGCACACTTGAGAGGTACACATTAGATAAAAACCTTAGTTTCTATCTAGTATTACCTCAGACCAACATCACAGGCATAATGCAATTATTGAGTATCATAGGCCAACATATCCAGCAGGAGTTTTCAACTCATTTTAGCATCAAGCCACTCTAGAACATAGGTAGAATAAAGCCAGTACAAGAATAAACCCTGTGTACCATTCCAAGGAAGATGTCACAATGTTTTGTCCTAACCAAGACGATCCTACCCAGTGATTACATAATCCAGGTCATTTAAAAATAAAATTCAATCATCTTCCTAATATATTATTAGGAATCATTCTCTTACACAAAAGAATTATCACCAGAGACATCAATGGTAATTCCCAGATAGCCAAATGCATGTTCTAGTACTGAAACTAGTTAACCATCATCACTAATCAGATACTAGGCTAGATTAGAGTCACAACATTCCCATTTGTGCAATGACAGTAACCAGATTTAGATAAAAATTTATCTTACAAAACTATTAGCAACTCCCAAGCCCATCAGTAGGCAATGGATCAGCACGGGATAACCACCAGTAATGTTTCTAAATATCTCGATATCCTCAATTATCAACACAGAGGAGTGAAACCTTAATGGAATAGGTAAACCCTAATTAGGAATTTATCTCTAGGAGCACACAGTGGCTAGCAAGAGAAGTAAAATGGAGAATACGAAGGGGGAGCAGAAGAACTCACTCATGGTCCTTGCTAGAGTAGAGAAGAGGAAGCAGATAGGCTGACGAGCACACACGACAGCACGGGGAGCATCCGAGGGCGCTGTAACCCGCACCGGGACATGTGGCGGCAGCCACAGTCACGCGTGCAGCACCAACGACACCATAGAGTCACCAGCAGCCAGTACAACACCACCGGGGCGGCGAAACTCCACATCGCCGGCAACCCCCAAACCCTGGGGTTCGGGGTGGAGTCAACCTGGATGGGAGAGGAGTCCAAACAGGAATCGAACTAGACCAGTCATCGGAGCAGCGTCGGCTACCTCGACACACACCATGGCGGCAGCCGAGGAGGCCCAGGGCGGTGGTAATTGGGCGGCAACGGCGTCGGCGACACCACGTCGCAACAGGTCGAGGAAGAACATGAGGGGGCCAGAGGAGTGAGGGGTGCGTACTAGGCTGGTGTGGTCCAGTACCACTCACTAGAGAGGGTTTGCCCAGCCGGGTTGGGCCAGGTCAGGGCTGGGCTAGCCCAATCGGCTAGGTCCAGTTTTAAAAGCAAAAAATCTAATTAAATTGCCAAATGACCAAAATACCCCCAGGACTTAAATGGTTCTAGGAAATAAAATAAATATCCTAAAAATATAAATAAAATATAAATGGACCCATAGAAATGTCCTCTATTTAAGAAAAATAACAAATGAAATTTTAAGTAATTAAATTTAAAATTATTATTATTAAAGTGTATATTCCTTTGGAATTTTATAAAAATATACCAAACACATAAAATTGAATAAAATTCATTTTTACAATTCTAAAAGGGTGTGCTATTATGAAAAAATACTAAATTGTATTTTTGAAAGGTAAATTAAGTGTGATAAAAATAAAGTCTTATTTCCTTAAAGGAATTTTAGTTAAATATTTAAAAGAGTTAAAAACTAAATAAATTCAGTTTTAAACTCTTTAAATAATATTAGTATTTATAAAAATACTAAATATAATGTTTATGAAAATTCCAAAGACTTCAAGTAATACTTTTCTTTTAATTAGAGAAATAGCAAACTTTTACTGTGAGGGGAAAACATGCAAATAAGCAAACAATAAACCCTTGCATGACATTACTATGCATTGCGTATTGCTTCTTTAAATATTGTCCTTACCAGGTAATAATGGTTCTCTGTAGAAACTGGAGCTCAAGGTCAGGTGGAAGCATCCGACTTCACTACCTTGCAGTCACAAGGCAAGTTCATCACTTGCTCATGTCCTTTGAAGAGTCTTTATCAATGATATTGCAAATTGTGTGTTATCATCTATGACCTGGAGAAAGAAAATATTATCTTCTCTAATAAATAAAATGTGGTTATCGTCCTAAGTGATGATAAAGATTGGCAATGGAACTTAGGGTCCCAATTGCACAAGTCACCATAGGATTAACAACCCATGACATCAGTGATTCTAGCACCGTATATTACGCGTTAACCATGAGATTTGGAATGGGACGGAGAAGTCAGCTAGACCTTCTTCCTTTCATATGCAGGCAAGATGACCTTATCGTGACGCTGTGATTCCTTATGCGGATCCAGCATATGGGTGGTGATGTCTACGCACTTCTATTCTTGTAGAAAATTGTTGGGCCTCCAAGTGTAGAGGTTTGTAGAACAGCAGCAAGTTTTCCCTTAAGTGGATTACCCAAGGTTTATCAAAATCAGGGAGGGAGTGGTCAAAGGTATCCCCTCTCAAGCAACCCTGCAATCAAGATACAAGAAGTCTCTTGTGTCCCCAACACACCCAATACACTTGTCAGGTGTATAGGTGCACTAGTTCGGCGAAGAGATAGTGAAATACAAGTGGTAATAGTGATAGAAAATAGCTTGATGGCGTGGAAAAGACTAAAGTAAAACTGAAATAAAGATGGTAGCAAGCAAACATGTAATAGATCTAGATGCAAACGGTGTTTCAATGCTTAGAAACAAGGCCTAGGGATCATACATTCACTAGTGAACACTCTCATATAAATATATTCTTCTTTATGATACTACGCAAAACTACTCTTCAGTTGGACACTCTAATCGATGGTAGGGCTATAACAGCACACCTCAAAGTTTGCTTTCCACATCTAGATAACCCCACACTATCACCTTGAGCACTATATGGTTCCAACAAACACCACAATTTCATAAAGACATCCAATTCTAAATATAACTCATAACAAGTATTTGTAATCTCTAGCCTATGTGCCACCATGGTGTGCACACTGTCAACTTAACACACATGGGGAGAGCAGAGATCTATTAAAGCACTTGAGTAGCAAGGTAGATCTGTAGCTTACAAGCTCATGATCTCAATAAGATCACGCATAGAGAGAGAGATGGACACATAGCTACCGGTAGAACCCTTAGCCTCGAGGAAGAACTAATCCCTCCTCATCATGGGAATCAGCAATGGCGATGGAGATGGTGGTGGAGATCGATAGAGATGGCTCCGGGGGCACTTCGGCACTTCCCTGTCCCGGCAGGGTGCCAGAACAGAGACTTTCTGTCCCCCAAATCTCCCCTTCGATGGTGGCGGTGCTGCGGAACTTTTCGTGGCTGAAGTCTTGATGATTTAGGGTTTTTGCATCGGGAGGGATCTTATAGGCGAAGAGGCAAGGCCGGTGGCCAGCCAGGGGGCCCACACCATGCCCTGGAGCGGCCTGGGGGGACCCGTGCCTAGGGGTGGTTTGGCCACCCTGTGGCCCCCCTTCGTCTCTCCTTCTGGCTCCGTGAATCTTCCGGGAAAATAACGACTTTGGCTTTTGTCTGGTCCAATTCCGAGAATATTCATTTTCTGACTTTCTAGAACCAAAAACAGCAGAAGGCAACTGGCACTGTGGCTCTTGTTAATAGGTTAGTCCAAGAAATCATATGAAAAGTACTCCAAAGTGTGGACAAAACATAAGAAAGTAGATAAAACCAAGCATGGAACATCAAAAATTATAGATACGTTAGCAACGTATCAACATCCCCAAGCTTAACTCCTGCTCGTCCTCGAGTAGGTAAGTGATAAAAAGAAAGAATGATTTTTGAGGTGACATGCACCATCATAAACTTGATCAAAGTATTTGTAAAACATGGATAGCTGGGATTATAGTACTTCAATCATATCATGAAAGACAAAGTTCTAGCAATAAGACAAAGAAACTATGTTGCAACATGAAAAGGCACAAACAAAAGATTAATGAATAACAATGCTTTGCAAGACGTTTGTTTGTTTCACATAAAGAAAACATATAGTGGCATTCATCTTGTCCCTCATAGAGTAGCAAACATAAATGCATAGGACACCTTCAAAGTTCATAAGAGTGACTAGATACAAATAGTTTAAAACAAGCAATATCAAGGTTATGCATCAATCAACAAGTCTTGGGACAATGCACATAGAACTAAGAATGGCCACTATGCTCTCAAAGTAGGTGCATAAAGGTAGAAGGTGGAGACTCAACAAAAAAGTAAAAGAAAGGCCTTTATAGAAGGAAGTAGGGATTCAAGTCTCATAAAAAGCTTCCAAAAATTATGGTACTTATTAGCTTTCAGCTCTCATTGCCCCTATCATAAGCATCTTGAAGTGATTAAGGTTAAAGTGAACAAACTATGGGATATATGCTTGACAAAGTATAAGTTGGAAGTCTCATGTCCCTTGAATACGAGGGCTGCTCCTCATGCCACTCAAGTTTAGTCACCAGCAAGTTATTGTCATCGTAAGTACGTGTGTATCATAGAGAACCACCAACGGGGTACCCCTTGCCCGATGAAACGGAAGAATCCCCATATCAAAATGACAAGGCAAGCAGACAAGAAGCATCTCATCAATCTTATTATTTACCATGGGAATATGGTGCTTTTTTATCTCTTTCCTCTTTTCATAATATCTTTTTCTTTTTTCTCTTTTTTCTCAATATCTGACTCTTTTTTTATAAGAAGAATGCTTCATAGACATCTCATTATGGTTACGCTGCAGGTTTCCACCATGACGGCATGGATTAGACCAGCGGACCAGGCATTTTCTCTAACACATATACATAACTCCATGGACTTACAAGCTCCCCTTTCATTTCACACCGATGACATCCATAGACAAAAGAGCATGATATCAACTAGGTACAAAGTACAAGTGCAATGTTGAAAGCGTTCCCCATGATAGCATGGTTCTGCTAATCCCCAACAAATAAGTGCAAGCATATACAACATAGATGACACAATGGTTCAAGTTTATTAAGGGCAAGAAAAGTAAAGTGTGCCATCAAGTTCGTGAGAGCTTTAATCACTAGTTTTCTCATAACAAGTTTAATTCAGAAGGTACATAAAAACATGAATATACTTGGAATAGCATATGCTAATAGGTAGGTATGGTGGACTCTTTTGTAATAACTTGGTTTTAGGAGTTGGATGCATGAGTGGAACTCTTGGTTGTGGAGGCTAGCAAAAGACTGGGAGCAACAAACTAAGAGAGCAATAATGGCCATAATCACGCAGAGCGACAAAACATCATTGATCAAAGCATAAAGTGATACTACAAGTTGAAAACTAAAGGATCATAAAGGCTATGGTGACTTGGGATAGTCATATCATGGTGTGAGCATGTGCCAGGTCAACCCAAATAAAGCATCAAAGGAGAATACCACAATACTATGCTTTAATATGCTAAAACAACGCATGATTCTTTCAAGGCACATTAAGAAATCTCAATTGTTTATAACATGTCATGCTACAGCAAAAATCACTAAGCATAAAGCCAAAACAATATCAAGCATGACATGATAAAGCCTAAGTCATAGTAAAAAAACAAGCTCCTTTTATACCACTTAAGCATTAACTTTCATACTCTTTTCCAACACCAATCGACTTATTTGAAACAACTCAGAAAGTTAATAATCCATAAAGATCAGTGAGCTTGTCTCACAAATCCAGAAAGAAGAATTAAAAGGTTCTAAGCTAAAAGCACAAGAAAACTAAGGCTAAACACAGTGCTAGCAAAAGAGAACACTCATAGAACAATAAGAATGAAAAGTAGAGTGTTCTTGGCAATGAAAAGGGAGTGTGTCTCTCTCCAAAAGAAGTGCTGGGATCCAACCAACTTATTGCAGCAAACCAAGAAAACCAAGCAAACGAAAAACCAAAACAAAAACGAAAAAGAAGACGCTCCAAGAATAACACAACTGTGTATGAAACAATAAAAATGAAGTGTTTGGAAGAAACCTGGGATTTTTATTGATGAAGAGGGGGATGCCTTGGGCATCCCCAAGCTTTGACGCTTGTACTTCTTGGATATTTCTTGGGGTGACACGCGTGGCATCCCCAAGCTTGAGCTTTAGTCCATTCTTCATCTCATTACATTATTCTCTCCATACACCTAAATTTTTTCGTTCATACAAAACTTCACACAATCTTTATTAGCAACATTAGTGCACTCAAGATAATAAGTCTTTTTGATTCAGTTCCAACACAAGTAAAACTTCCATTAAAACAAAAGCTACTGTAGCACGTCATTTAAAATGTTCAATTCCCCAAAGAGAACCCAAAAAGGAACCAACAAGAAGCATGAAAATAATGGCAGAAATCTGTCAAAACAGACCAGTAGGTAAAAATCAATTTTTCGAAGACCGTCTGTTGCTCAAATCAAAAAGTGTTGAACTAATGAAAGTTAGATAACAACCTGGGGCAAAAGCACAAAAACTGATGCCTCGAAACGACGTACAGATATTTTACACGAATTTTTACAGTGAAGCACAAAAATCTGTTTCGGGACAGCAACTTTCCCAAGCATTACTTCTCTCTCATTAGAGGTTACTCTTGGCACAAAAAGCAAATAAAAAGGATAAGGAGCGGTTATTACTGAAGTAATAACTTCCAAGACTCATCTAAAACTTTTAGGTTATCTCCCAATATGTACTTTTCTTTAACGCCTTTAAGTTAGGCATGATAGTTTGAGAAGATGCTCACATAAGAAATATGAATTGAAGTAAAAGAGAGCGTCAAGAAGCAAATTCAAAGCACATTTAAGTCTAACCCACTTCCTATGCATAGGAATATTGTAAACAAACAAGTCATGAAAGCACAAAGCAACAAGCATAGGAAAGAAAAACAAGTGCAACTTCAAGACTTTAAACATAAAGAGGGGAAACTTAATAATGTTAATATACATAAGACCATGTTTCCCTCTCTCATAATAACTTTCAGTAGCATCATGAATATATTTAAAAATATAACTATCACATAAAATATTCTTATCATGAGCCACATGCATAAAAGAATTAATACTCTCCACATAAACATAGTCATTCTTATTAGACAGTTGTTGGGCCTCCAAGTGCAGAGGTTTGTAGAACAGCAGCAAGTTTTCCCTTAAGTGGATTACCCAAGGTTTATCGAACTCAGGGAGGAAGTGGTCAAAGGTATCCCCTCTCAAACAACCATGCAATCAAGATACAATAAGTCTCTTGTGTCCCCAACACACCCAATATACTTGTCAGGTGTATAGGTGCACTAGTTCGACGAAGAGATAGTGAAATACAAGTGGTAACAGTGATAGAAAATAGCTTGATGACGTGGAAAAGACTAAAGTAAAACTGAAATAAAGATGGCAGCAAGGAAACATGTACATATCTAGATGCAAACGGTGTTTCAATGCTTAGAAACAAGGCCTAGGGATCATCCTTTCACTAGTGAACACTCTCATATAAATATATTCTTATTTATGATACTATGCTGAACTACTCTCCGGTTGGACACTCTAATCGATGGTAGGGCTATAACAGCACACCTCAAAGTTTTATTTCAACATCTAGATAACCCCACACTGTCACCTTGAGCACTAGATGGTTCCAACAAACACCAAAATTTCATAAAGACATCCAACTCTAAATATAACTCATAACAAGTATTTGTAATCTCTAGCCTAAGTGCCACCATGGTGTGCACATTGTCAACTTCACACACATGGGGAGAGCAGAGATCTATTAAAGCACTTGAGTATCAAGGTAGATCTATAGAGCTCATGATCTCAATAAGATCACGCATAGAGAGAGAGATGAATACATAGCTACCAGTAGAACCCTTAGCCTCGAGGAAGAACTACTCCCTCCTCATCATGGGAATCAGCAATGGCGATGGAGATGGTAGTGGATATCGATGGAGATGGCTCTTGGGGCACTTCCCTGTCCCGGCAGGGTGCCGGAACAGAGACTTTCTGTCCCCTGAATCTCCCCTTCGGTGGCGGCGGCGTTGTGGAACTTTTCTTGGCTAGAGGCTTGACGATTTAGGGTTTTTGCATTGGGAGGCATCTTATAGGCGAAGAGGCAAGGTCGGTGGCCAGCCAGGGGGGCCCACACCATGCCCTGGCGCGGCCTAGGGGGGCACGCGCCTAGGGTTTTTTTGCCACCCTGTGGCCCCCCTTCGTCTCTCCTTCTAGCTCCGTGAATCTTCCAGGAAAATAACGAATTTGGCTTTTGTCCGGTCCAATTCCGAGAATATTCATTTTCTGACTTTCTGGAACCAAAAACAGCAGAAAACAGGCAACTGGCACTGTGACTCTTGTTAATAGGTTAGTCCAAGAAATCATATGAAAAGTACTGCAAAGTGTGGACAAAACATAAGAAAGTAGATAAAACCAAAGCATAGAACATCAAAAATTATAGATACGTTAGCAACGTATTAGGTGGGCACCCTTAGGCCCCATGATTTTGGTATCTAGATTATCTATGAGCGGCTGCCGGAGGTATAGTTGGACCTTTATGCAGCTTGCCATGGGCATAACCGGCTCATAGAGTCTTCGGGAACTCATCAGGGTTGTAGCTTGCCCGAAAGGGGGCTTAACGGAGGTGTAGTCAGCCCTGAAGGATCATGCAGACATATGGGGTCGCGGAGAGGGGCAGTGATTGGCTTGGATCACCTACTGAGCCTCACATCACAGAATTGTGGACGGGAAAGTATGCCCGTTTGTGCAACAAGGAGTTGATCTCTCATGGGTAAAGCAACGCACCTCTGTAGAGTGTAAGAACTGTAACTTGTTACTCCATGTTCCGGGAAGGAGCTATGAACGCGGCAGGAAAGGAACTCCATGAAGTTCTAGTCAACCTGTGAAGGCTGATGGGCATAGTTTTTGATATTAAAATCAATCTTTGAAGAAATGTTTATGAAAACTGCATAGAGCCAAGGACTAATAGTCCGAGGCGGTAGATAGAGCATCAAACTTCCCACCTTGCATATAATGAACTTGCTGGGTAACACTGTTACTCACTCTTTCCTTTGAACCCCCTGCTTAAACTCTGAGGAGCCAGAAGACACTTCGATGTACGCGGCTGAAGGGCAAGAGGATGTCTACTACGAGGAGCCGGATCTATCCAGAGGAGTTGAAGGGGTGGACTACGAGATACGCTATGGAGTGGAAGGCAACGATTCTGAGTAGTTGCCTTAGTTATTAGTAAACCAGTTGAGCCTAGCAGCCTAAACCTTACAAAATAGGTTGTTGAGCTCAATTCGGAGTATGAGTTTGAACTTTATATCTTCCACTGAAACTACTTAAGTTTGGTTTGTAACTTAGTATCACTTGAAGTTTGGAACTTCTGGTTTTGTAATAATAATGAGGTGTGTATGTTTGTAATGTGGACCCGCAATGTTTCTGTTGTACCACTCTGAGGGATGTGATATTTATAGAACGGTGTTCTGTGGATTTCATGTCAACGACTATAGTATACTACACATGCAGTGGTACGTTGGGTTACCGCATGTTGTGTCACTCAAGTAGTAGTTACTTCTTTCTCGTGTTTTAACCCTTGGACTTGAACTGAAGATCTCGGATTGTGCTGGATTCTATGTTATGAATCTTGTACATGAAGCTGATCTTTAACCCAAGATCCATTCCATTGTCCCCTGTCATTAATGTTCACACATTACAATTCTAGCCTTCAAGCTTATGGTTATTGTCGCGATTAACTTTCGACAGTTAAGGACTTCCCCTACCACTAGCTATGGCCGATGTTCTTTAATGGAACCAAATAGATCACGACAAGTGTACTCCTTGTGAGTCTCACATTTATACTCGTGACTCTGCCACACCTTCCCCTTTTATGCCTTGGTTTTCGGAAGGTTGTTAATCTATGCATCCACATCTTGGGATTCTACCCTGAGCATGTTCCTTTCTCCCCTTGTTGCTTCCGACCATTGTCTGCCAGTTGGTAGTCAAGTAGTAATACGCATTGGTGTCTTCCGATGCAAGATACTCTTGTGGTCCGTCAAGACAAACCATTTCGGGATGTCAGGAGAAACAAACTCCAGCACCTTGTCATATCTAAGACCAGGTCAAAGTGTTGTAATCTGCAGATTAAGAGGCATGATTAGCTTCTATCTATTCTACGTTAAAGTATCACACTCTTATAAATTAAGAGCTTATGTTGAATTTCATGACCCCTTAATGAAGTAATGCTCTTACACATATTAACCACCCTTCCTATGAGCTTTCGTTCTCGTGAATGATGTGTGTGCGTAATAATGTGGTCATCTGAGATTCTTAGCAATTTGTTATTGCTTTGAACCCTAAGGACATTTGTGTCATATTTAGCATGATTGGTTAACCCTATCACTAAGCAAAGGATGATTGTGCTACCAAGTCCGGTATTCTGGTACACTCTCCTCGGTCAAAGAGTTAGGCTTGTGCCGAAGCTCTGTGACTATGTCTTCTTGCCTTACCAAGCAAGTTTCCTCTTGAACTAAGTGACATATCGGTGGTTCGTGATATTCTAGATGTCTACTAGAAGTATTGCCATGTTTCCACATGACCATGTAGTCAAGTTCTTGAGTAAGTAAGTTCTCTGAACTGCTCCTTTCTCCAAGGATCCGTACCGGATACCCCTGAACCAGTTGGTTGAGCTTAAACAACAACTTGGAGAGTTGTAAGACAAAAGTTCTATCTGACCTAGTTTATCTTAAAGGGATGTCTAGTTCTTTTCGTGCTGAAGAAAGATAGTATTTCCGTCGTGGATATGTTATCTTCCCCCACCTTTGATTTGATTTGGGTTATCGTCAAATAACACTCAGTTCCAAGGACTATCTTGATGATGTTGCTACTCGTGATGTTTCACTTGAGTACATCCTCATGTCCGTTGGTCTGACCAATACATCTGCCTTGTTCAAGCAACATATGAGTCCATCCTCCTGGAGTGTCTCGATAAGTTTGTTGTTGAGCCCATCGATAATATCCTTATCTTCTCCAAGCTAGACTAGATTCATATGGAACCTTTGGCATCAATGTTGGAAACTATCGAAGAACCATCTTCGGGTCATCTCGAAGTATGTGTTTTGGATGTTAGAAGTAACCTCCTTTGATTCACGAACAATTGTCGAAAGATGTCGCCATGGATTCGAGTAGAGTATCTCTGTTTCCTTATGGACACTTGTGTTTCATTGCAAGTACTTCATCCATAAGCAATTGTCATTTGACAAGTTGTTAATACATGGGTCTAGCAATAGCTCAGTCTATTGGAGCTTGACACTGTATTCCATGTCTTGAGAATCTAGTGACTGTACCGTTACGGTAAATGTCCTGAAGTATCTTTTCACTGAACCAAATCTAAATCTCGAGCAGATATGATGGTTGGCGTTCTTCAAGGTTTTGACATAGGTCTCTTTGTAAATCCGGCAAGATTGATGTAATGGTTGGAACAATTAGTCGGAAGGCCTATTGTCATATCCTCATGAATCAGCAAATAGCAACCACTCTTCATAAGGCTCCTTCGATGATTTATTACAGGAGTTGTGCTTATGGTTTCCTTTGTATCCGAAGTCTGGCCCTTACTTGATGTCTGTTTTCTCGAACATCAAGGAGAACATTTAAAGTAGTGTTGCTAAATGTCTCTCGGTCGATCCTCCAGACTCCTATGTTGGCAAGCTTCTTGTTGTGCCAAGTAATTGAAGTTTGAGAATGAAGTTTATTTTTCCTTGTGTCATCAGGAATCTTCTTATATATTCATCTTGGTGGTGTAAAGTGATACCATGATTTTCGGCAAAGATTTTGGTAGACCTGGATGAATAAAGAGTTTCCTTCGTTTCTTGATCATGTTCAAGAGTGACGACAATTTTGGTAAACATCAGTTCATCTTGTCACATGTTCCTTGTGACTCTTACGAGTCCTTGCCACAAAATAACCTTTTAGTATTGATCTTCTGTTGAATGAAGAGTGACCCTTCTGTATTAAAAGTAGTTCAACAGTTTTGTTATCCGTATCTTTGTACCTCTAGAAGCTCTACCTAAGTCATCTAGTAGAGTTTCATCTCTCGAAGTCTTTGCTCATGTTCTTTCTGTTGTAAGCTTCCCTCTTCAGAAGCTTAAACTCTTATGAAACTCCACGGTCTCAATCCTTATGAAGACCAGTTATCTAACAACTTGAAAACCTATATACTTTTGTTTCCTCCATTACCTTGATGTGTTTCATGTTCGTCATCTCAGAGTTGTTACGAACACTCCTTTCATGAGTTGACCATGAGATACTCTATGTGTTGTTAGTGTGTTTCCCTCTTATCCTTACAAGTGACCCTGTTTCTCTTCCTTCTTCCTACCTATGGAATCTCGGGTCGAGATTCTCGTAAGGGGATAGATTTGTAACACCCTAGTTTTAGCTAATATTTAATTAGGGTTTGTTTGTGCATTCATGAGCATCATCTTTTAAATTGCATGCAAAAGAAGTAAAGAAAAACCCTAAAACCCTAACCCTTCCCTCTCTTTGAAAACCTATTCAAAATAATTTGAATTTCGAAAAATACAAAATGTTTGGAGCCCAAACTGAATACAAGGGCCCCTGAGTATTTTATACACTTTATAAACCTTCTAGTAATTTTGAAATGTTTCAAAACAGATTTGAAATTGGAAATACAAAGAGAAAACAAAAACGGAAAAAGGAAAAAGTTTTACTAAATAAAAATAAGCAGCACAGCCAGAACTAGGCCGGCCCATCTCTCCTCTCCCGATCTGCCTCCTAGCATGTAGTAGCCAGCCCACCTCGGCCCAAGACCGCTTCGCCTCTTCGTCGTCTTCGTTCTCGACGCGAAGCTGCTACATGTCGCCGCCTCCGCCGTTGATCTGCGCCGCTCGCTCGTTGTCGTCCATCACGCTCTGGAGGAGGATAAGATCACCGCGCCGATGCCCTTGTCCCCATCCTGATCCTCTTTCTCCCCTGCATGTTCTCTCTCTTTCGTTCTACCGCGAGAACCCGAAACCCTAGCTCCGGCCACCACTTCGTGCTGCCGTTCCTGAGCTCCTATTGCCCCGCTGAGGCCACCATAGGATCCGCCTCGCCTTCCTCTTCTACTCCACCAACGGAATCGAGCCGGGGATGTGTAAAACGACACCGACGTCTATTTCTTCTCCGACCCTGACCACCACCATCGTCGTCAATCGCCGTCGTTCCCGGTCGCGCCCCGCCTCACCGATCGCCTCTTTGACACTCTGGTGAGCATGCAGTGCTCAGACACCACTCCGTGCTTCCCCTTCCTCTCCGATTTACCCTGTCGTCGAATGCCACCGAGCGTCGCCGCAGTTGCTTGCCTCCGGCCAAGATCTGGCTACCTCCCGCTAGCGGCCCCGCCATAATCTGATCCAGCGCAAACCACCGCATCGAACGCACCCCTCCGTGCTAGCCTGCATGCCCCCTAGCGCCGCAACCATCACCAACCAACGTGTACTCCGGCGAGCCCACGTGTCGCCTATGTGGTGTCGATGTGGCGCCCGCGTGGCTGTTACGTAGGCACCGCGCAACCGCTGCCACTGTGGCAACCGACGTGACCCCTAGGCCCAGCAGTCAGTGCCTGGGTCTAGCCTTTGCCTTGGTTAGAAAATTTTAGGGTTAGGGTTTATCTGATGTCAGCCTGAGGTAATAATTAGGTTTAATAATTTCTGAAATTTATATAAATACTAGAAATTCAATAGATAATTATTTATAACTCAGAAAAATGTGTATAATATATCAAAATGTTCAGAAAAATGAGATCTATCTGTTTAAACTATAAGCATGCATTGTTGAGCAACTTAAATGACACGTTTAATTAGAGAACTAAATCAACCCCTCACAGGTGTTCCGGGGTTCCCCTGTCCTAGGGTTTGTACCCTTCGGACCCTGTTTAAAATGATCAACCATGCCCTAGGGTTTCATTTAAGATATATTTAACTTGGCATATCATCATCCTTGCTTGAGCATTGCATCGATGCCATGTGTTGATTGTTGTTCTCCCTTTCTTTCCGGTGTTTGCTTCTTCTCGGTAGAATACGATACCGACTCCGAGATCGCAGAACGATATCAACACCATCGAAGCTTGAAGAACAATACTTGACCAACTATAACCAAGTCAAGTACAAGGCTTCCGAAGATCTGCTCTTTGGTTATCAATACGCAAAGGTAATCATAGCCCCACCATTATACAATCCTATGATTTTGAAAGTATTTCAATTCTCGCCATGATGCATACGATTCTACCATGGTATTTTATCGATAGATAGAGTATCCTATCTATTGCATTACTCCCTTGAGCTTATATTACCTGATCCACTGCTCCTAGCATAACTAGGTTTGGCTTGTGCTAGAGCTTTTATCTGTGTCTTGCTTAGCCATGCTTAGCTGTCAGTGCTGGTTCATCCAGAAGATGTACCAAATGGAGAGAACCTAGTATGATAGGAGAACAAGGTATACTGATGAGGCAAAATCAGTGGTAAAGGTTAAACATGCTAAGGCTTGTATGGGAGGCCACGGTGGGATGTGGTTTTTGTAGTCCCATGCTCGCCACTACTAGGACCCGAGTTCTTGCCTTTGGAACCGAGACGAGCGTACAGCCACACAGGGCCTGGAAAACCTCACGAGTAACTAACTTGCCTAGTAGATTCCATGAGTCACATAGTTCAGTGTTCCATTCGACATATGCATAGAAAACATTTTGAAAGATTTGGCGGGTGAAGGTGCATCATAACAGGTAGGTAAGCATGGACGGGGTTGCTTGGGGTAGATGGCGCCCCTGGTAAACCAACCTCGCCTCACATCTCTAGGGACCGGCTTCGGGATTTGACCCATTACGGCGAAACCCTCCTTAGGGCGTGACTCATGGTCTCGGCGAAAGCAAGGTAAAGGTCATGTCTAACCATCCTCTGCCGGCCTTCCAAGGAAGAGGGCTATTACTAGTGGCATTAAGAGTCGGTTGGTACGTGTGGGTAAAGTTGTACACCCCTGCAGGGTTAAATCTTTTCGAAAGCCGTGTTCATGGTTATGAACGCTTGGTGACCGAATTCTAAGACCATAGAGAACTTAAACCTAATCGTAAAACTTGGCAGTTCAACGTGTGCTTAAGGATGCTTTCTCAGGGTACGAGGAGGTGATCCTAGTTGTGACATGAGGATTACTTTGGTGGATATCAAGATGATGATCAATTCTTCGGAGATGTCGCTCTCTTATCCCCTTTTAATGATTCTGATTAGACGAGCTTCTTCTCCCTCTTGTTTTATAAACAAAGATGGCATTATGCAAAATAACCCCACTAGCCATAAGTCTTGCAGAGTACACCATGTAATCACCCTTGCTTTGTTGATACTTTTGTAGCAGAGTAAGTGTTCCCCTGAAGACGAGTTTGGTACGACATCGACACCGATGAGTAGCTTGGGGTTCCCGGCCGGTAGCCTGGAATCTATGGGTTGGGACGTCATCGTTATGCTTCAGGCCTCTTAGGCCATTTGTTAAGTTTTCTATACTTAATAGCGTAATTTGCCTTCCGTTGTTTGATGTTTGTGGCCAGTGACCTCTGCTTGTAATATTTTGGTTCTTCGCTCAGTTATGAGCTTGTTGTAATAATTTTTGGGTCACAGGGTTACTGTTGTGTTACCGATTCTTCACTGGATATCCTCGAGCTCTAGGTTAAGCTTATGTCAGGCTAAGGTCTGGATTTGTTTAACCCTGATCCCGGGGGTGTCACATGTATCTCGGTGTCAGCAGATTCTTGAATCACCTTCATTGCATCTTCAGGGCCCTTGACGGCATCAGCCATGTCTTTCTTAAAGATTTTATTTTCATCATCGAGTTCCTAGATATGCTTGGATTGCTCGACGGTGCTCTTGGCCTTAGAAATGGCCTCTATAAGACGGAACATGGACAACATTATGAGATTTCGGACGAAATGGATCCATGATAAAAGAAAGGGATGTTAGAGGAAAACAGACGCTTGCTATTTTGATATGTTCCTTCAGAAAGGCTATTTTACCCTTTTCAATATCTAGATATTTTTGCAGCTTGGCATATTTCTCATTGGCGAATTTTCTCCGGGTATTCTCATTCTATAAGAAGATAAAGTGTTTAGTTTCTCTAGAGCATCTAGTTGGAACTATTCAGTTTCAACTAAATGCTTGGGGGCTACAATATCAGATTTTAATTCAAAGGTGTTCAACTAAACGCTTGGGGGCTATAGTATCAGATTTTAATTAAAAGGTGTTCTCTCTTAGAGTATTTAGATGGAATTATTCGTTCTAACTAGAGACTCAAGGGCTACACTGAGAAGTTTTACACTTAGTTCTTTGGAGCACTTAGGCCAAAAACTATTGGTTTTCGGCCTAAGAGATCGGGGGCTACAGTGGGATATATTACAAAAGTAAAAGAAGTAAAGTTCAGAGACTTACAATGGCAATAACCTTTAGATTGTTGGCCAAGTGAGCGCATGCATTGTGGAAGGTCCGGGCATTGTTATAAATAGCATCTTCCTGTTTAATAAGATCATCCAGGAACAGAGTCAGAGGAGTTGTCAAAGCCAGAGGCATGAAGGAAGCCCTAGCCGCCTGCTGTGTTATGATGCCAGTTGATGGCGCAGAGGCTCCCTCCTTGTCCGTTGCTATGGCTGCCTCCGCCTCTGCTCCTTCCATCGACTGTTTCCCTTTCTTGATGTCATCCTTAGCCAAAGCTTCAGCCATTTTTAGGAGGTACTTTCTTGCGTTGCCTGGCCGCTAGGAGCAATGTCCATGCGAGCAGAGCCTAAGATATATGGTGTCAGATTGACATATGTCTCCATGATGGAGGTCTCAGGAATGACGAGGGATGAAGGCCTAGTGGAGCCTGTTACAGGTTTGGTGGCAGGAGTAGAGGAGCAACGACAGGAAAGGACTTGGCTGCCATATCCTTGGTCAGAATATCGCGAATATTCTTGGAACCCACAAAATCTTTGGAGGTTCGCCTCAGATCAACACCGGGTTTCTTCCTGAAATGTATGCAGTATAAGTACAGGAATTGAATAGGTGCATCACAAGTTAAAGTCAGAGAATGAATGTATATACACTATAGTAGACGCCTTAGCTAGGGGGATGCTAGTGGATTTCTTCTTCTTCTCCGCCTCTAAAGAGGCAGTGGATTTTTTGGAGACTCCACTCTCTGTTTTCTTCTTCTTACCCTCGGCAACAACGTAGAGGTGGAGCTTTCTGCTTTCGCGCTACCGAAGCTGGCTGATCCTTGGGAGCATCATCATCAGACACAACGTGGATGTCTTTCATATTTGGTCATAGACTTGGGAGGACATTTAATCCACCGCCAAGGTCGCCAGTTGATAGATCCAACATCAAGTCAAGTGAGTAATGCATTCAAGACGGAAGACCTTAGAGTATATATATATATGTATATATATAACGAGCAACAAAGGAAGCACAGTTACCCAAAACATGTCAAACGTGATCTTTAAGCCACGCTTCTTGTATTTCACTTTGATAATGTCCTTTAGCTGGAGCTTGATGGAGTCATTGGAGAAGTTGTCTTGCGAGATTTGCATAGGATCTTTCCTTCTCTAGGAGTACTTGTGCATCAGCTCAGCGCGGTGCTATAGAGGTTGGATCTGCTTCATGAACTAGCACATGGCTAGGTACAAGCCGGTCAGACCTCCGTCCACCAGCCACTTGATCTGCCTTATGGCGCGAGAGGCCTCGTCGTCGTACGGGAGGGGGCCTTGGGATCTCCACGTGGGGGCCTCGGCGGCAGCTCCATCAACAAAGTCAGGGTATAAATCTTGGCGGCTGGCTAGAGGGATATATGGGCCGTAGAAATACGATTGTTGCCAATTCTTACAGGACTCATGACCGATGATGTCGGGGAATCGCCGGTGAGGACGGATCTTAAAACTGATTGTTCCAAAAATCCGCATCTCATCCTTGGATTCTACAGACTCTCTCTTGATAGTGAAAAAATAGATAAAACAAATCTAACCTACTTGATTCCTAGGTATCCTTTGTACAAAGCTATGAAATTTCTGAGTACAAGGATGTTGTTGGGAGAGAGGTTATGGGGAAGTACCCTAGGATCTCGAGGAAGAAGTCGGAGACTAGCAGGCTAACGCCACACACCAGCTGATATTTGAGGTAGACCTTCTCTCCGGCTTGGGAAGAAGGGACCACCTCGCTGGTCGGCATCGGTCGCCAGGGCAAGCCCTCCGTCGTAGGAAGATAGCCTTCTCTGATAAGTTCTTGGAGCTGCTCGGTGGAGAGGTCAGAGCCCCTCCACACCCTCTTGTGTGAATCAGCATCCTCTTCTGCAGTGTCAAGCACCACCCGTTTCTGGTCACCACTGGTGGATTCCACCACGACGGAGATTGGAACCACCACCCCTTCCGGCGATATGGAAACACTCCACAATGATTTGGCTGAAGCCTCGGGAGCCACCGCCATTGAGGGAGTGTTGCTGTGGGAGGCCATTGCGAAGGTGGACGGAGGTTTGTGGAGGGAAAAGCAATCAGACTAGGGTTTTCCGCTTGAGGAGCTCGAACGGTCGTGCGGCGGGAGGAGGAAGAAGACATAGGAAAGAATGTGGGTAAAAGAAAAAGCCTAAGCCGCGGTAAATATTTATAGACCCCAGCGTCAAGATTCGTGTAACGAGATCTAATGGATACAACGTTGCCAACATGGGGATGAATGTGCGCGGTAATTTCGCCACGTCCTTCGATTTTCTTCTTAACGTTTCAGATTTTGTGCGCACAAAAATAGCTAATGATTAATTCCCTTCTATATGTGAGTTTCGAGGTAGCGTAGGTTGTAGCCTATGTCATCTTTCTAACCGTTGCAGTGGAAGAGTCACGTCCAAAGATTCCATGGAATGAAGAAACTATCCGACTCTGGGAGAAAGGATTTGAAGAATCTCTGGATACCTTACAAAGATGGAGATGATTGCAGGGTTCTTTCGGGGACCTTCGAGATATTTCTTGATGAATTTCCTACATCACCTAGACGGAGCATTCAAGACTAATGGGCAAGGCGATGCAAGATCTCAAAGTCCTCCAAGGGCTACTATTGGGGATATGCTAAATGGGTATCACCATTGCATGTCTCTAATCCGGCTAACCTAGGTGGACCACAATTGGTAGCATGGCCTATGGCCTGCTGGGCGGCCTAGTTAGACAGATCTAGAAGGGAGGCCCATGCCGGATATAGGAAGTCTACATTGAAGTCACCGAGATGCTCGGAGCCTTGGAGTACAAGACACGAAGACTAGTTAGCGTTAGTGTAGGACTCTGTAACTTGTCTGGCAAGGTCCTTTCCCTGTAACCCTAGGTTCTGGTGCCTTTATAAGCCGGATCTGTGGGAGCCTTTAGGGCATGATTCATATCACCCTCGCACAGCGAACCAATCTCTATAACTCGGCGTATTTCCATTGTAGTGATTTATAGCAGGATTAGAGTTCCACCACCATTATGGGACTTGAACCTGGGTAAGTTGTGTTACCTCGTACCCAAAAACTCACTGCCTTCTCCCACCTCTCTAAACACGCTATGTGAGGATCCCTCCATGGCGTACTCGTTGTCAATTCCACGACAGACTCAAAGTGGATGGTCAGTTCTACTGAATGTAATTTCCTGTTCTAACCAATGGAGATATTCAGGTGCGGCTGGTGGTGATGTTTCTTCCATGTTGACTTGCCATGTAATCAGTTTCTAGATCCTATTGGATGGACGCCCTTTTTGGATCATCGACATTGCTCCTTTAGCCCTTGGGTATTCGCCTTCATGATTTGTTGTGTTTTGTGGTTGCCCTGCTGGCAGATGTACTGGTGGCGGTGGTGGTGCACCAATGGATAAAGTGCTAAGTGCAGTGACTTATCCTCATCTTGCTGCTTCGGTTGACTTTGTGTTGCATACCTCTTGCATCATTAAAAACATTTGGCAATCCTTCATGAGATGGTTTAATCGCCTTTTGCCTGTTGAATCGACGCAGAAGTGCATATTGCAGGGTCCCTCCAGCATTTGCATTGGGGACATTGGTGGCTCCTGAGCTCTTGGCTGGTATTGTTGTGTTGGTTGGCTTCCTCCAACGTCATCTATGTTGTTGTGGTACCCACTGTTGTGATCATCGTTTCCTCGGTTGTCCCCTCCCGAGAAACTAGCTGCAACATAGCTTGGTCCACTGTATCCATCGTTGCTTTGTCGTCTTCTATCGTTGTTGCGCATGTCCCTATCTTCTTCGACTGAACGAGCTTGCTTATTATGTACCACGTCTTCTCCATCAGCCTAGCGATTTTCCATGTCCATCAGCTGTGAGATTGTTTTGGGCTTAACCCACCCCATATCCTCTATGAACTCTCGTCGGTGAAGGCCATCATTTAAAGCATCAATTTCTCTTTCATAGGATATGGCCTCAGCTAAATTTTTGATGATGTTCCATCGGTAGATGAAGGCTCGTATCGATTCCCCGGATTTCTGCTTGCACGCTTGCTCCAGGGATACAGGTCTCTTGAACATGGAGTGAAAGTTTCGGATGAACTTGTCTTCAAGATCATTCCAGCTGCTGATGGATTCTTCCAGTAACTGCCTTAGCCAGGATCAGGTTGTGCTGCTTAGGTGTAGTTGTAGGCTTTGCATTGCGGTGGCCTTGGAGCCACCCTGTAGTTTGACGGTGGCTAGATAATCTGTCAACCAAGCTTTAGGTTCCTGGAGGTCGTCATACTTCTAGCGGTCATGAGGGAGTTTGAAGTCCTTGGGTACTGGAGTCTTGTGAACCCGTCGAGTAAAGCAGCCGGCTCCACATAATTCATACTCATCCTCGCTTTCACCGTCGTAATATCTTCGGTTGCTGCGCTCTTCCCTAGATCTATCGATCCTGCGCTGCATGATGTTGTCTCTCGCATCGTTTCGTGGCTTAGAGATCGAAAAGTGCACCCGATATGGCAACCTACCGAGGGCTGTTGCGATGGCGTGGAGATCTGTTGGGCTATTGTGTGTTTCCTTGTTCTGCTTGCGTAAGAGATTCGCCCACCATGCCGAGGTTCATGAGAGTGGAGTGATGGAGAGCCACACGAGGATCTTCGGGTGCGGGTTGAGATGTAATCAGGTATGTTTGCGCGGCTACAATTGTGGCTTGTGTTGTTTTTGCTTTGATGTGTCCTATTGGATCCAATAACATAAATGATAAATCAAGATCTCGGGTTAGTTTGTTTCTTTCGGCTTCGGGGATGTTCTGCAGTCGCGAGACTCCTCTTCGTGGCTATACTCCTCCAGTTACACTTCATAATCCTCGGGTAGAACTTAGTTGCACCCGCAGAAGACAGAATCGGTCGGCTAGCCTTTTTCTTTCGTCGAGTTACCTCTGCATCCTTAGTAGATCCCTCTTCTTGTTATGGAGCAAGTATTGGTAGGCCATTAATTCTTCGCGTGTGGCCTCAGCTGTCATTGGAATCGCACCCAATAATGCTTTCCTTGCTTTTTGCCATGCTTCAGATGAAAGCCGAAGAGTCTACCATTCACCTCTAGGTGGTTCTCCTCCTCCTTGGATTATGCGGTTGTTTGTCGGGTCTCCTTCGTTTTCGTGATTTCCTGCATTGTCATCCGATAAAATATCATTGGGATCGAGTACACGGTTACCGTTGGAGTCTCCTAAGTTGAGGAATCCCCGATGATCACGCACACTTGGTGGTGCGTTATGTATGAGTTGGTTACGTCCTTGTTGGATCCGAAGGAGACACAGTTTGGAGGATCAGTAAAATCCAACAGTTTATGCTTTGGGTAGATTTTGGCCATCCTGATTCCGACGTTGATACTTTTGTCACTTTCTTCTGGTTTAGTGTTTATTGGGATTGATTCATGTGGTGGCATTAGCTAGGAGTCCGATTCGAGGGAGAGACCAGCAAGATCCCCTAGATTTGCTGATTCCCTAGATTTTTCTTCGCCATTTGCCGGCTGTGGTGTGAATTCTTCGGATGATCCAATGGAAGATGCAGGCATCGCTATAGGTGCAACTTTTTCGACCGATGGTCCCGACGAGATCGGAACTGATAGGCGTGATTCTTCAGGTTCCTCCACACGAAAGTGGAATCTTCCGATGATAAGATCAGACCCACCGTTGAAATCGGCGGGAACTAAGAAAGGGGTGGGCATGTGTGGTGCCGCTTTTGTCGGATTGCTGTTTGATGAAAGGGGGTCCACCAAATCCATGACTCCAACATTCAGGTTTCCCATAGACGGTGCCAATTGACGACGGTTAACCTCGACAATGCCCATGGTTATGGACTTGGGGTTTCGAGGAAAAGAGAATGCTGGGGATTTCGTGGGATGTGACACAAAAAGGGAGTTGAACTCGTCTGATTATAGGTGGACAATAAGGCTACACATTGCTTAGGTGTTTTTTCGGTACCTCTCTGTTGGCTCCTTCCAGCCTATATATAATAAGTTGGATCTAGAAGCCGTATACAGATAGGTTACAGAATATGATTACAACAGTGGTACAATGCCGGTTTTCTATTTCCAAACTATATCTTCCGTTGGATGCTTCCTGGGCCTTCTTTGCGGGCTTCATGGGCTTGTGTTTCTTTGTGCAGCTAGGGTAACTAATCATAATTACCCGAATAGTTATACCTATGTCACTATTTGTAACCAGATATGTGCAATGCATCTTAAGTTGTACTCCGTCTGTTTCACAAAAGCTAAAACATCTTATATTTTGAAACGGAGGGAGTATAACTTAATGTGCTTGCTTATTGTAGGGTTCGTAGCATGTAAAACAAAATTTTCTATCGCAAGAACGAACCAAACCAAGATCCAATCTATGGAAAAGCCAAGATCTAATCTACGAGATAAGTGCAACAAGAGAGATGAGAACTAACCCTCCAAGATCCAAAGCATTAACGAGATCGGATCTCGTGGTTGATGTAGTCGATCACTTGCCGATCTCAAGATCGCGTAGATGATCCTTCCGGTGCCGCATTCCGACAGTGCTTCCGCATTCGTTCACACGTACGAAGTCGATGTAGACCTTCCTCTCCATGTTCCAGTAGGCAGCGGAGGTAGTAGATCCCCTCAAAATCCCAGCAACATGACGGCATGGTGGTGGTGATGGTGGAGGAGAATTTCTGCAGGGCTTCCCTTAAGCCGGAGCAGGAAGAAGGAAGAGGGAGGAGATGTGGCGGCTAGGGTTTTTTGGGGATGGGAAAAGGGGTCGGCCACCTCTCCCCTCTATTTATAGAGGGAGGGTGCGGCTAGGGTTTCCCCCCTTGGCCTACCTCCTCCTAGGGCCGGCGTATTGGGAGGGGGAAAGTTTCCTCCCCCCCAAGTCTTATCCCCTATAATTCAGGGATTTGATCTTATCCCTTTGGGGCTTGTCCGGTTGGGCTTATTGGGGCTGGTGCAGCTGGACCATGGGGCCCCACAGCATTCCCTCAGCTCATGTGGCCCCTCCCGGGTTGGTGTCCCCCCTGGTGGCCCTCTATAACCTTCTAGAAGCTGCGGTCAAAATACCGAAACTTTTCCTAAACCCTGGAAGATGACTTCCATTATATGAATCTTATTCTCCGGACTATTCCGGACCTCCTCGTGATGTCCTGGATCCCATCTGATACTCCGAACAACATTCGGTCTCCAACTCATATTCCATATCTACTAAAAACAACATCGAACCTTAAGTGTGTCACCCTACGGTTCGCGAACTATGTAGACATGATCGAGACACCTCTCCGATCAATAACAACAGCGGGACCTAGAGATCCATAATGGTTCCCACATATTCAACGATAACTACGTGATTGAAAGAACCATTAACATATGATACTGATTCCTTTTCCCACATGATACTCTACTTATCTGAGGTTTGATCATCGGTATCTCCATACCTAGTTCAACCTCATTACCGATAAGTACTCTTTACTCATACCGTGATATGACATCCCTTGTGACCTAGTCATATGCTTGTAAGCCAATTTTATGAAAATTCACTGAGAGGGCCCAGAGTATATCTATCCGTCATTAGGATGGACAAATCCCATTCTTGATCCATGTGCTTTAGCACATACTTTCAGAATACCTAATGCCACCTTTATAACCACCCAGTTACGAAGTGGTGTTTGATGTCATCAAAGCACTCATCTGCTGATGGTGATTAACATGATCTCATGGTCGAAGGGTTAGGTTACTATGTATTTGAAAGCTTGTAGCAAAACGAACTTATTAATGACTTGATCTTATGCTATGCTTACTATGGGTGTGTCTCCATCACATCATTCTCCTAATGATATGATCTTGTTACTAATAGGATCCAATGTCCATGATCGGGAAACCATGATCATCTATAATCAACAAGCTAGCTTAATAAGAGGCTTACTAGGGACTCTTTTATGTTTACAAAACACACAAGTATTAGTGTTTCCTATTAATACAATTATAGCATGGAATGTAAACATTTATCATGAATACAAAGATATAATAATAACCACTTTATTATTGCCTCTCGGGCATATCTCCAACACTTATGTGGTCGTGTTATTTCTTATGATCTATCATTTCCACATGCTTGTTTATATGGTACAAATTAATGTGCTTACTTATGTTCTTGCATTATGTTATTTCTTATGATCTATTGTTGCCAGAACTAGATAGACGTTACTACTTTTGTATAACAGGGATACTATTTTGGTGACACTGTATAGGAAGTTGATTCTTCAGCCACACGAGAAGTTCGTGTTGAAACGAGACTAAGTACGACAAGGAATATAGCTTATCCCTTAGGAGATCACGAAGTGGAAGACAAAGATGCAACCAAGAAAACTATAACATCTAGTTTGTGTATCTATCTCATTTGTATAGGTAGTAATGAACCCAAGTAAAAATACATGTACATGAGGTGTATGAATTATCCAAACAAATATCACTGATATCATACTATTATATGTTGCTACATAATCTGGGCTTAGATCTACATGGTGAAATTGTGTGCAATAGTAAGCATATGGTTGTATATTTAAGGGTTTGTAATGGCCGAATACATACGATAAAACAACATAACTCATTTGCGATCATACACAATCACACACGAGTCGCGTCAGAAAGGCATATGTGAAATCCCAAACATTAACAAACAATTGGGTTTTATGAACCATGTGCTTCTTCGCGCACGATTCCAGGAATCCTTACCATAGTAGGGGCTCATCGCCTATCCTCGCGTAGTTACGGTTCTGTTTACCATGTGTGAAGGGTGATTTTCATCGTGTGCGGATGCTTGATCTATGTGGCATCCCGCTAAAACCACCACTAGAAAATCGATGTGTTTTTTTGTGTGCATTGCATCATCATGACCGCATGCTCATGTCATCATGTCGCATTGCATTTGAGCATCGTCATCATCATGCATGGTTTGTTTAAAAACTATTTCGAAACGCCTAGTTTTGTTTTCTAAATATCCCCGTCTTTAATTTCAAATAAAAACCTCGGTCTTATCCGGATCTTTTATTTGTCTAAAAACTATTTATAAAATCATTTCTAAAAATAAAATAAGTAAAATAAATATTTTTGTGGGGGGCCAGGCAGCCAACGGCCAGGCCCGAAGGCCCAAGCGGAGGCCACCCAGCCCACAGCCACCAAACTACAGATCACCTAGAAACCCTAGCTACCAATCCCTCCACCCAGCCACCACCCCACATCGCCCCGCTCCCTTGCCTATCACGCGCGCGCTCCTGCCCACAGCGTGTATCGCCGCCTCTCCCCTACCGCAACACATGCGGGCTCGAGGCCACCAACCCCGATGCGTAACCCGGCCCCACCACTCCTTGTCGCGTCGAACGCCAGCCCGCACACAACACACGCACGCGCCGCTCCCCAGCCCCGTGTACCACACCTGACCAGGCCCACCTACCACCTGTCCCACCCGCACGCGATCCCCATCTCCCCCAGCTCGCTCCTCTCCTCCCTCTCTCGCCCATCCCCGGCAACCGCTCCACCGCCCTCGCTCCCTCTCCCCGCATCCGTCTCTCTCCATCCGCGAGCGCCACGGCCGCCCTCCGTGCGTCCTCGCCCAGCCCGCGTTGCTGGTTGGAGCCACCCACCCCGCTAGGCCCCGCGCTCGCCGCGGTCTTCTCCTCCCCTGCAAGCCCCTGCTTCGGCCGTAGCCGCCCGCCGCCAGGGACACAAGGCCCTCTCCGGCCACCTTCCTCGTCCGCCTCCTCAAGCCTCCGTCGTCGCCACCTCCCACCTCAGCTCGCCGCCGCCGCCTTGGGTCCGAGTCCCACCGCCTCGCGGATCCCCAGCGCCTCGGCCTGGGCTCGCCTGCCACCGTCTCCCGCACCGCTATAGGGGGCCGCCGCAGCGCTGACCGCATCCCCAACCTGTATTGGCTCCTCGCTGTTGTCCCTCTTCGACGTTGCCGGCCTCGTCCTCCTCCCGCTGCATCCCGGTTTCCGCACGGCCGCCTCTGCGACCCCCGTCGCGCCTGCGTGCCCGAATCCACCTCCCGAGCTCGTCCGTCATCCACCGCCCCACCAGCAAGCATCACCGCTACCTCGAGGCCGCCCTCTCCGGCCGGCGCCGGCGCCGTCGCCCTCGGCCCCACCGCTCGTCTTCTCGGCCATGTTTTATGCTTGCCGTTGTCTGTGCGTACAGGTGTGGGTGCCTGTGTCTCTGTGAGATGGTGGCCAGTTGGAGCTAATCTTTTGTCAGTGTTAGTGTTGTCTCGTAGGCCCTAGTGTTAAATCTTGTCGCGAGTATGACCAACAACACCAAGGACTTCCAAAGAGGAACCAACATCAATTTGGGGTCCGCCAAGATCTTCTCCCCGGAATCGCCATGACCTCCATCATGGATACCGAAGGCCCCAAAAATCCGAAGGTCGATCCAGTCGAGCCCGAACCTCGTCGACCCCCTGGTGCGCCAAGTTCTTCGACCCCGAGGACCGATCCATCGGATGCGATAAGTACTCCTTCCCGGATGCGAGACCCGGATCCGAAGACCGCCAAGATCGCCACCGGAACGCCAAGTCCTTCTTCTCGGAACGCCAAGCTCTCCTTCCGTTGTCCGAGAATGATCCTGATTCTGTCCCCCGATCTCGTCCAACCCTGTCGAACCCCGAACCCACGGAGCCCAAGATCTTCCGAACCCAGATGTGTGACCCTAAGCCCCCATTTTTATAATATGACATTATCAATTGTCGCATATTAAATCGTCATGCTTGCATACATGCCATCTAGTGGGTTGGGTTAATTAGTCGATTCACCTGATAATTAAATATGGAGACTATATGCAGGTTTTTCTAGTCTCATATTGGCCCCATTTAAATTTGTGTAGCGAACCGATGCCATGCTTTGCCTTGTTAATTCCACATTTAATTTGCGGGGTAGTTAAACAACATGAACCTATTAATTAATTGTCGGGACCCCGGTTCCGCTTAATACTGCCTAAGTGCACTGCATCTTTGCCATGTCTGCATCATATCATAATCATGTCGGATCTTCTGCCGTAGTATTAAATATTGCATCCGGTGTTTCTTCTAGTGTTTGCTTCTTCGCGGATTAGGCCGATGAGTTGATGCGAGTATCGACAAGTTCTCCGGATAAGATCCCCCAGCAGTGTTCCCTAGGCGAGCATCTCTTCCCCTTCTACCTATTTTGCATTTATAGTCTTTATTTCCTCCTGTTGATCTATTGCTATCTGTGTCGCGATGCTTTAGTTCCGTGCACCAGTTATATCCCGTGCAGCCTCTATATTGCCTTGGACACCTCCTATTACCTGTGTTTGGTAGATAGCTGGCCTTGCGAGTCGTAGTTGCTTGCTCAGGTGCGATCTCGTGTTGTCAAGTACCACAGTTGTTGGAATGCTGGCAGATGTTTATGGTGGAGATGATCATGACTTTAAATACAACTATTAAAATGCTAGATATAACTAATGCAGAGGCATCGGTGGGCAATAGATGTTATTTGGTTCTTCCACGCTCACTTGTGTCCCGTAGGACCCCGAGTACTTGATACCTGTTCCTTGACTATTCGCACTATCCACATCCGAGAGGCCTTATGAACCCCCCTGAGCCAGAGCTTGATTCATTTCTATTTCTTGGGGCCACAAAGTAGTTTGGGGCTTTATTACTATCATGTACCTATGCCATGCGTTACTGCTTTATTTACGATTGTGCGTGGAGCACCTATACTATTTAGGATCGTGACACATTTTCGCTGTATCGACAAGCCTAGTCACACTTTCGGGTTCCCAGTCGTTTACAGCCATCCACATAAACCCTGGGTTCGTTCCGGAGCCGGCCAACTTCGTTGCGGGTAGCTTAGTGGGGTGGCCCCCTGAAATATTTATGAATCCTGTGATTGCTTTGTCGTGAAAGCCTCGTTGGGTTTTGAGTTGGTTTTTCCGAGGTTGATCGAGTGTGTGTTGCTATTTGTGCACCCCTGCAGGGTAAAACTTTCTGAAAGCCGTATCCGCGGTTATGGACGACTTGGAGCACAGTATCTTGATCATAGACAAGCATAACTAAAGTAGTGTTATAAATTTGACTTAATATGTGACTAGTAATCAGCTTCACTACAATGGAATGGATAATAAAAATGCCAACAACTGGTGGATCTATGGTGATCTATGTCATGCTGTACCTGCCTAGTAAGTATTGCAACTCCAATGGAATGTGATAAAAGTGCCAACAATTGCTGGGTTTTGGAATTCCTCAGGACAATTCTATCTGACTAGTAAATGTTCCAACTACAATGGAATGGTGATTAAAACTGCCCACTACTTCTGCTATCAGGATGACTCATGCTAACTATATCTGACTAGTAAGTGCTTCAACTATAATGGAATGAATAAAACTGCCAACTGTGTGAGTTCCTCGGTTTAACTTCCTCGTTTGGTCTCGAGGGGGGAATACCAGGATGGGTATGTTTGGTGTTACTATCAGGTTGGATCCGAATAGGTCTTTCTTATCCCTCTCTAATAGCCGCCAGATTTACTGAGTCTCTATAGGTTGTTTAGTGCTATTGCGCTGCCGCTTCAGTCCACCGTACCTATGTAGGCGAGAGCCGCCGAATTCTAGCCTCGCCGTGTACTGGCCTTAGTACTAACGCTCCTCTTTTTCCTTTGCCCTTTATCGGCACCCCTTTTGTTTAGCAGGTACGAGTTCGACGTCGTTAGCAGGGTTACCCTTCCGGCTTGGCCTAGGCAGGGTTATGGACGCCATTGGTTATTCTTCAGGGCTCTTAGCCCCATTTGCATCTTGTCCGTAGTCGGACGCTTTATCGTTTTCGAGGTGATTTGGACCTTTGTATTGTATATCTGTATTCTTAACTCATGGAGTCATTGTTGTACATATATGTTCTGTGGGTCCCATCGAGGACTGTTGTGTAATGGTATTACTTCGTTTTTCCACCCGCACGAAAGTGCCTGGTGGGCGTCCTTGAATCGTTTCTATGCGGGTTTGGTGGAAAGGGCTAAAACTTGCATAGGGCCGATTCGAGGGTGTTACAATCTATAATATTGCGTTTTAGTGAGGATGCCATCACAACTCGTGCTGCAGAAGTTACCAATGAGGAAATCCAAAGCATCATCATGGCTGTCGAACGGAGAAGAGGGATGATATGGGTATGCCCTACGGGTGCCTAAGGTTGGCTTATCCGGCTCAGCCCAACGGAGTCTCACAAGACGAACTATGTCCAGTAAAAAAGCCCATGAAGGTTTGGGTGGCCCATCCCACGAAGGGCGCGACTCCTTCGAGGATACGACAAAGTCTAGATAGAAACTTTAAAAGAAACCCTAATCTATAACCAACTTGGTGGTATCCTGAGACCCGGCCACCTCATACAAAGGCTAGGAGGGAACCATGAGGACAACCTACCGCAAATGCTAGCACAAACACCCACCAGATTACATCTGCACATCATCGCCATCAAGGCCCCCCTTGTAACCTTCAGTTCTTCTTCAATCAAGAGCAGATAAGTAGGAGTAGGGTTTTCCCTCCGGGGCCTAAACCTGGGTAAACATCGTGTCCAAGTGTTGCTTGCCTATTAGTCGAACGAGATCTCCAACACTCCCCTCTTACTCAAAACCCAAGTCCATAAACTATGGGCATTGACGTGTTCACCCCACATCAATTGGCACCGTCCGTGGGAAGTGGGCGCGCTGATGTTACGACCTCGACGGCCCCATGACCTTCCATCTTCTACTCATCCATGTCGGAGGGACACCTCAACATCGTATCCTTTGACTTTACCATCCACTTGCTGGCCACGCACCCGGCCTTCGACTCCCTCAACACCAAGGTCGACATGATGATCGACGGCTTCAGCTTCCAGGTTGGCAGGACTTGCACCCTGCACGTTCGGGAGAAGTTGACCATACCATCGATTGCACCAGGCTCTTGGGTCTCTCCACCGATCAAGACTCTCAGTGAGCTGAATGCCATCTCCTTGGTCCACAGCCCATACATCAGCAACAACTGGGACTCCGATCTGAGCGATCTGCTCGGGAATGATGATGACGTCAGATTCGATATGGAGATCTCTAGAAGCAACACTGTATCAACCACTACTACTACACCATGGTCAAGGCCAACACCGGCGGAACCACTGGCAATGACGCCCACACTGGTGCTAATCCTGAGGCTAGGAATGGAGCCACCCGTGACAACAACAACAACAACAATGATGACGATAGGCCGAAGGTTTACCTCAATGAAGCGGAGTGGGAAACGGTTCGACATGCCCTTCCCCCAGCTCATCACAAGAGGTACTGATGGCATACCATTGGTACATGACTAAGGAGTTCCGCCGCCAGCGGGTGCTCCAGGCCTAGCTTGATGAATGATGACGACTCGCCGATGAATCGAGTGCCTGGCGGGCGAAACTCTCTTTGATTGGCAGGTCCTTTTCAAAGAGGAACCACCATACCAGGGAGTCCAAGAGACACTCCCGAATGGACCTGATGGATGAGGAGGCCAAATGAAAAGCCACCAAGCAACTGGAATTCTTGTTCATGTCCCTAGATGCCTAGGGAAACCTGACGGCCAAGACAATGTAGGCTGTCGTCATGGCGTCCACAACCTACCTACTGTCCAACCCTCCGCGGGCAGGGGATCCACACACTGCCATCCAAAGATCTACCCTCGCCGGACTAGGATTGGTAGAGGACACACTCGTGGGAGAACCTGCCCGTCCCTGAAGACAACGCTAAAGAAGGCGCCCATGAAATTCGCGAGAAAACGCTCACCGTTATATGACGAGGACTACGTGCCACGATAGCACTGCCACCTGCGGTGAAGAGACCGTGACTGCAATGCCCGCGATCAGATCACACAACACAAGGTCGAAAAATTGTGCGCCATGTGGCGCTAGATGCTTCAGCCATGCCATATGACAAACTCTGATGCCCAAGGATTTCAAGCTGCCTTCAAACAACCCGAAGTTTGATGGCTTCCAGGAGCCGAAGATCTGGCTGGACGACCATGTATAGCCTGTGAAGTGCCATGGTGGATCCAAAGAGATAGCCATGCAATGTATGCAGCTGCAACTGCAAGGCGTCGCGCGGGCCTAGGTAAATAGCCTCCCCTCTGTCTTGATCCATAGCTAGGAGGAGATGGTGTACAGCTTCATCAGAAACTTCAAAGGCACTTACAAGCCTACAACCTCAATCAAAGAGCTTCGGTCCTACTGCTAGAGGTCTAGCGAATCCATTCTCTCATATATCTAGTTGTGGTCATCATCAAGAATTCCACGGAAGATATTTCCGAGGAGCAAGCAATCGATGCATTCAAAGACGACGTGCACCGTCGAGACCTCAAGGAGGAGCTAGGCCGCACCAAACCCGAGACCATCGACCATGTAATGGACATAGTGAATCACTGGGCAGATGTCGAAGACACCATCCACAATAGCCGAACACGCTCTGATGACGAGTACGACCAATGCCACAGGCGCGACCTCCGAGGAAAACGTAGGATGTGCAGCTACAAGGACCACGAAGAAGTCGATATGGTCGCGACTGGCTACACCGATAAACATGATGATGACAACCGCAATAGCGAGTACTATGGTGGAAGCTCCCAAGACAACGGAAATACGACCCAAGTGTGGCAACGTCGCACTACTGATGGCGCTTCGATTGAAATGGCACGACTGTCAGGCCCCTGCAATGTCCACTACTACATCGACAAGCACGATGGCAAAAAGAAGTCGAACCATCTCCTCAAGGACTGCCACGAGTTCTAGAACCTCCAAGATGCCTACACGCAACTCCAGCGCGAAGCAACAAGCAAAGGGTATGGAGCATCCACGAGATGCATAGCATATGGAGCCCCACCACCACCGCTCCTCCCAACCAACACACCACCAGTTGCAGCAGCATTGGTGGCACAACATAATGGGGGTGAGCATTATCCTACACCGTGCGGGAGCATGATGATCCAAAAAGGGCATCCTTCCAATAGGACTCAAAATACAAGGAGTCGACAAGTCAAAATGGCGGTATCATCACCACCCATGATCCTTGAGTACCTCAGCAAATCAGAATCCTGCATCACCTTCGACAGATCCGACCACCCGCAACAAGTACCATGCATAGGTCATGCAACCCTGGTGCTTGATGCTCAGATCAGCGGGTATGAGATGAGTAGGGTCTTCATGGATGGAGGCAGCGACATCACCCTCATGTTTGCTAGCACCTTGCATGCCATGCAAATCCCTCTCTCTAGCCTGGATACATCTAACACCACCTTCCATGGCATTGTACCGGGCAAGGGGATCTACCCCCTGAGCAAAATCCACCTCGACGTCATCTTCGGCATGCCTAGCAACTTCAGACGTGAATGCCTCGAGTTCGAGGTAGTCGACTAGCCATCTCAATACCATGCCATACTCGACATTGTGGCATTCACAAGATTCCTGGTAGTACCGCACTAAGCGTATCTCATGATGAAGATGCCAGGACCGAACAGTGGCATCACCATCCAAGGAAGCTTCACAAGATCTGATAACTACGATATGGAGTTCAACAGAATCTCCTAAACTTTCGGCATGCAAGAAGTGGACGGACAATAATCTCCCACCTCTAAGCCGGTAGAATGCATTTGATGAGTCCTTCGACTCCACATTCAACACCAAAGAGGTCTAGGTCCACCTGACGGACCCCTCCAAGACGACCCTCATCGCCAACAACTTGAGTCCCGCATAGGAACTTGTGCTTTTTGAATTCCTCCGTGAGCGCCGGGAAATATTCGCATGTTGTCCTGCATACATGCTAGGAGTTCCCATGTAATTCTCCAAGCATGCACTCAATGTGTACCCACATGCATGACCAATCAAATAGTCGATGCGGCAATTGTCAGAAGAAAAGGGCAAGACTATATAGGCGTGGAAGTCAACAGACTCCTCGACACTGATTTCATCCGTGAAATCAAGGAAATCACCTAGGTAGCTAACCCTGTAGTGGTGCCAAAGAAAGACATATATATACTACGGATGTGTGTGGACTTCACATCCCTGAACAAGCACTTCCCGAAGGACCACTTCCCACTGTCGCGGATTGATCAAATCATCTACTCCGCCGCGGGGTGTGAAAGCCTCTCCTTCCTTGGCACCTACTCAGGCTATAACCAGATCTAGATGAAGGTGGAGAACCAGGAAAAGATAGCCTTCATCACACCATTTGGCATCTACTGCTACAACACAATGCCCTTCGGGATGAAGAACGCAGGAGCCACCTATCAAAGGTGCAGGTAGGCCTGCCTAAAGAACCAAATAGGCCGCAATGTCCAAGTCTATGTCGACGACATAGTGGTCAAGAAAAAAGAGAGCAAAACACTCATCGATGATCTCTGTGAGACCTTCGACAACCTCGACCGCTATAGAATTAAGCTAAACCTAGAAAAATGCACCTTCGACATCCCATCCTAGAAACTACTCGGGTACCTCATCTCTACAAGGGGAATCGAGGTGAACCTGAAGAAAATCAAGGCTATACTAGCCATGGAGAAGCCGGAGAATATTAAAGGTGTCGAGCAGCTCGCTAGGTGAATCATTGGTCTCACCAGGTTCATCAGCAGGATGGGAGAAAAGGCCCTCCCCTTCTACCAAGTCCTCCACAAGACGGACAAGTTCGAGTGGAATGACAAAGCACAAGAAGCCTTCAATGACCTCAAGCGCCTACTATCAACTTCGTCGGTCCTGGTCACTCCACATGAGAAGGAACCAATGCTGCTATACATATCTGCCACACACCAGGTGTTCAGTACCGCGCTTGTCGTTGAAAGGGATGAGGAAGGCAAGATACACGTGGTGCAGCAGACCATGTACTACCTCAGCGAGGTGCTGACGCCCACCAAGCAACGGTACCCGCACTATAAGAAGCTGACGTACGGCATGTTCATGATAGCACGTTGACTGCACCACTGCTTCATGGAGCACCCGATAGTGGTGGTCAACGATGCTCCGCTGTCTCACGTCCTCAACAACCCCAAAGAAATAGGGCGAGTCGCCCTCTAGGGCATTGAGTTGTCCCCACGGGACATCACCTACAAGCGCCGCACAACAATAAAGTCGTAGGTACTCCCAGATTTCTTGGTCCACTGGATGGAGCTCCAGCTTCCTGACTCCCCAGACATGTCGAGTGTCTGGACAATGCACTTCGACAGATCCAAGCACCGAGAAGGGGCGGGCGCCGGTGTAATCCTGACATCCTTCCAAGGTGATAAGATGCGGTACATGCTGCGGATAAAGTTCCGAGCATCAAACAATGAAGCAGTGTACGAGGCCCTTATCCATGGAATGCGGATGGCAAAAGCCTGCGGCGCCACTCGAATGACGATATATGGAGACTCCTTCCTTGTCGTACAACAAACAATGAATAAGTTTGATGACATCAGCGACAACATGGTCGCCTACCACGACCTCTACAACTCACTCAAGGGAGATTTCGATGGCTATGAACTACGACACATAGGCCATGAAAGCAATGAAGAGGCTGACCAATTGGCCAACATCAGCTCCACCTATGCCCTGGTATCGCCCGGAGTTTTCCTGGAGCAAATATGCGAGTGCTCTATCAAGGTTAAGCCATCAACGGGGCCACCAGAACCTACGATGCACTCAAGGGTTGCGCCACCCTAAAAGGTAGAAGCACCAACTGAAGCAGAACTAGATCCTACACTCGAAGGACCCATGGAGATCATGCTCATCGAGCCCTCCTGCATTCAGCCATACATCAGGTATCTGCTCAGTCAGAAGTTGCCTGATGACTCGACTGATGCACGACACATCACCCGTTGCTCAAAGGCCTTCACCTCATCAACAGCGAGCTGTACAAGCGCACCATCACCAGAGTTCTGCAATGGTGCGTCACCAACAGCGACGTGAGAAGCATCATCCTTGACATCCATGAAGGCACCTGTGGGCATCACGCTGGTAGCCGCGTACTTGTCTCCAAAGCCCTACGAGCTGGTTTCTACTGGCCAACTGCAATGCGCGACACCAAGGACATCGTCACCAAGTGCAACGTCTGCCAAAGGTTCACACACAAGCCACACTCGCCAGGCTCCGAGCTGCGACCCATACCAATAGCCTGACCTTTTGTGTAGTGGGGACTCGACATGGTCGGCAAGCTGCAGAAATCTTTGCCTGGAGAGTACATCTATCTCCTCATCGCAGTCGGCAAGTTTACCAAATGGAACAAGGCTACACCCGTCACCAACCAAACCGGCACCACCACCATCAAGTTCTTCGAGTACATTGCCTACAGGTTTGGGGTGCCACATAGCATCATCACCAACAACGGAACAAACTTCACCTCGAAGGAGTTTCGGGATTTTTGCGAATAAATGGGCATCAACGTCAGCTACGTCTCCATGGCGCACCCTCAGACCAACATTCAAGTCAAAAAGGCTAACATCCTCGTATGCAACGGCATCAAGAAGCGACTCTTCCGGCCTCTCGAGCAAGTTGCCAAAGCATGGGCCAAGGAGCTCCCCTCGGTGTTATGGAGCCTGCGCATAACTCCGAACAATGCCACCGGATACACACCTTTCTTTATGGTGCACGGTGCTGAGGCGGTGTCACCTGCCAAAGTACGATACAAGGCCCCACGGTTCGTTGCTTACAGGGAAGCCGAATCCATGGCAACACTCGAAGACGATGTCAACCTACTAGATGAGGCATGTGACACCGCTGCTACATGATCGATGGTGTACCAACAAAGCCTCCACAACTACCACGGTCGACGGCTACACCCAATACCCTTCATCGAACGCGACCTCGTCCTGCGACTCAAGCGGAAAGGTCACTTGAAACTCGAGTCCCTTTGGGAAGGACCCTACATAGTCACCGAGGTGATTCTAGGTGGCGCCTATTGCCTGAAGGACGTAGATTCTGGACTCGAATACTCCAACCCTTGTAACATCGCACAACTACGATGTTTCTACCTCTAGACATTTTTACATTTTAAAAAGGTTATTCACTTAGATGAAACATGTACCTGCCACCCTTCAATCAATAAAGCTAAGTTCCTCAACTATGAGTTCATTTTTTCCTTTTTATTCTTTCATACACAATGCACTCGGGGGCTACGCCTCCTCGATGACTCTGTCAAACAAACCATCTACTGCCTCGGCCCGAGTAGGTGACCCAACCCGCAATAGAATCCTTGAAAACTCCATCCTTGTTGCAACACAACTAATACTGAGATTTGTCGGTGTCAGGCTAATAAAAAGGCGTGGCAACAATGCACTCGCACCAATACATAAACAATGTAAAACCAATTTATATAGGCCACAAAGCCCTCTCAAATTACACAAATTTTATATTATCTACATGTCCTACGTAGGATAAAAGTTACTATTGCCGCTGGAGTATGACATTTGTGCACTCGTCGAACAACTGAATGATATCCTCCGTGGGCCGGGCAACTGCCCGATAATGCAGCTGCATGTTCCATGCCATGCCATTCGGAAGATCCGGTGGTCCTTCAGTGATGGCCTCCAAGTCCACATATGGATGCTGCATATGAACAAAGGCAAGGGCAACCTTAGCACCCGTAACAAGTTGCTAGAGCACACACTCACGTACAGCACCAACATCCTGGAACTTCCACAGCAACGCCATTAGGCTAGAGGGAGCTTCGTCCAACGGGAACATCACACTAAAGATCGACCTAAAGGAGGATTGCACTTTCTTCAAATAATGCAATACTTGAGTGACGTGATCTTACAGTGTCGCCAGCACAGTCGCTCGAGTTCAGTCAGGCAAGAAGAACCCCTCCCAGCCTCAAGCTCCGCTTGAGTAAGGAAGTCCAGTCGAATGCTGACACATCCTGTCTCTTTCTACGAAATGAGATTCACAACTGAACACATAAATTGGTTAGAATAAAGCCAGGGATACCAAGCAAGAACCCGAAGGACAAAATCAGCCAAGGTTACTCGCTGATCTGCGCTACCTCGCCAAGTAGATACTTCTCCGTTCAAATGCTTTATCTGCCTTCAACTTCCACACATCGGCGTGGCCTCGGGTGACAGCAATAGTCTTCTCCATGTCATTTACACGGTCGCACAACATAGGGAATTAAGACATTTCGTCAGCCCTCGATAGCGGGGGAAGCAAAGGAATCATAGAGAACGGAGCATCCAACACACCACTTGAAGAACCCTATAGAAGCAAAAAGCTAGCAGATGAGAACATCATCCGATAGGTGAAAAAGCGACATACTTCACACAAAGAAGCACTAGAATTGATATCAACATACAATCCAAAATATTAGTGTTTTAGCAAAAGTCACACAAGTACTCGCGCCCATCACATGGCAGGCTATCAACAAAACTACAAAGTATTAAGCTTTATACAAAAGGCGACAACAAGAAATAATGCAGCATCATCTATGATGTGGCATCTGAAGGCTTCACGGCGTTCGTGGCGGCCTCCAACGCCGTGGCTTTTGCCGCACCCAACACTTTTTGCTCCGCGAAGTACTTCACGAGCAAGCCAATGAGCCACGGGCCATATTTCTTGCATCGTTTTGCAAAGGGAGTGAAAGCTACCTCTTTGCTTCCGCCATCATTGGATTCTTAGAGTTGATCCCGCTGAGGTCCAAGTTGGCGCGTAGGCTTGTGCAATTGCCAGCCCGAGAGAAGCACCCACTGCCTTCTACATCTGCTTGTGCTCCTGGGGCGCATATCCCGTTAAGGCATTCACAAGGCCACCGATGTCTTCTATTTCCACAGCCTTCGGGAACATCTCCTGATGGAAACGTCCAATGGTGGTCTTGGGCTTGAGAAGGACATCCCTAGAATATATGCTATATTCTTCGACCGTAGCCACGACACTAGCCAGCGAATCTTCACACTCAAGTACCTGATGATTCAAGTCAACGTCAGCTACATCTGCAGAAGCATAGCTATCGACCACCAATCTAATACAAGACATATTTGGAGCACACATACCAGTAGTACGGTGAAAAATACTTACCAGATAGGGCCTGGGCGGCCTCCATGAGTCGCTCGACCAAGCTCTTCTCACGCTCCGATGCAGCTACCACCTGGTCCTCCCCGTGCTGTTTCGACTCAGTATTGAAGCGCTCGAGGTCTTCCACTGTATTTTCTCTTTCATCTCCGTTGTGCTGATGCTCTTTTCAAGAGACTCTAGGCGATGAAGAACTTGGTTATTTTCCTCTGGGAAAACAAGCACGATGCAGTTTATCAACCAGTTTCAGCAAGCAACAGTTTAAGAGACAAGGTTAAAAGCAACTCACCTTGGAGCTGCTTGAAGTTAGAGTCCAACCACATATATTGCTGGCCCATTTGTACCCTGTTCCAAAGAAACGACTGCACAAAATCATCTATGATCAGACTAGCAGACTCGGGGGCTGCATAGGAAAGACAAAGGAAACTTACGTGGTCACCTGAGGACTCCGCAGGATCCTGTGTAGCTGTCCGAGTGACAATCCTGCGGCTACCTAGCTTGGAGGATCTCGAAGAACTATCACTGTCTATGGCCATTGCCTTCAGAGAAGGAACAAATAATTCAATACTCGTAGCCTTAGAGTCCACAACTTTTTCTTCCGTTTCATCCTTCGTGGCCCCACCTGATTCTCTGTCAACAAGTAAAACAAGAATGATCGTCAAAAAATTAAAGCAACCATGCTTGAATTATATAGAACAGTCGAAGACACTTACTTGCTAAAGTTGTCCAGGTCAAAGATCTCTGAATCCTTCTTCTTCTACTTCTTGGCTGGGGGAGCAGGCGGCAGTCCGGAGGGGTACTGCTGGAATTGGCCTAGTAGCACCTACTTCCGGAGCAGGACCCTTCGGCATCTTCAGAGTGGAGGTATCCGAATCTTTAGTGCGCAATCTCTTGTGAGTGCCCTCATCGCTGGGCTCAAGGGCTTCTCGTTACTGAGTAGCAGGAACAGATGAGTCTGACTCGTCTAACTCTGCGCCTTCAGCAGGGTCCAAACTCTCAAGAAAAGGAGGCATCTTTCCCCCAACTTTCCAAGTCTGCAAGGGAAGCAATAGCGTCATCAGGTTGACACCAGACAATCACAAGAAAATGAAAATATAAGCAAAATCATTACCTCTGGCACAGGGTTGGTGGCGCTGAAAGGCACAGTTGCCAAATCTACGGGAAGAGGCTCATCAGCAGTCAATTTGGTCAAAGACCTAACTTTCCTCTTGAGTTCCATGGAGGACAGATCTTCCGTAGAGGTGCGGGTTGGATCGGAAATACCGGCCCAAAGGAACATTGGATATCCACTGACTTGTAGAGGCTGCACACGGCATCGAAGGAAGGTCCGAATGATATCCACCCCAGTGACCTCTTTGCCACAGACAAGCTACAGATCCAACACTCGATGGTATAAAACCTCGACTTCTTTAGTTTCACCCGGCAGAATAGTGTTCTTCCAGGATCGCTTCTTCTTCGTCTCACCATTCGCATCGAACGGGGCTAGGCCATACTTCTGACCGTGGATGTAGAACCACTTTTCCCTCCATCCTTGAGCAGAATCGACAAACTTGAAGCTGAAGTACTGAACGACTGGGCTAGCAGATATACTGCACCCGCCGATGTCATATACCATGGACCTAGAGCCTGAGTGCCACTTCAATCTATAAGCTTCTTGAAGAGGCCAAAGTGCGGCTCAATTCCGAGCCAGCACTTGCAGAGGGTGATGAAGCAGGCGATGTGGAGAATAGAATTGGGAGTCAGCTGGTGTAGCTGAATCCCGTACAGGAAAATCAAGCCACGAACAAAATCGTCGAGTGGAAGAGAAAGCTCTCGATGGAGAAAGGCAATAAACATCACACGATATTCGGCAGGGGGGTCGGGGATTACCTCGGCGCTAGGAATCTTGCATTCGTCCTCATCCGCAAGAATGAGGCCATCTTGACGGAGCATCCACAGTTCAGAGGCCCTCACCATGGAGCGTCACCACGCGCCATTAGTGATGTGATTCCCAGCAGCCTTCTTGTCGGTGGTGGCGCTCGATCTAGCGCTGGTGGTCTTCTTGCTTTTCCCCATCTTCTCGGTACACCTCCTCCGCCGGGACCACAAAAATAAACTTGGAAATACTCGGAGAACGTCCAACGCAAGAACTAGGCTCAGAACAATGGCACGGTATGCAGAGAAGTAGAGGAAAGGAAGTAAGGAAGAAGATGATGAATATATGATTTTTTTTACTGCTGCAACCTTTTACTTAACTGGGAGTATACACAATCCCTACGGTCGAAATCCCACCTTCTGAAGCATGGCAAGCATTAGTAGAAATGTGTGGTCGCACGAAAAATAAACCGTCATCGCAAGATCCCCACTACAGGCGGAAATCGAGGAGATATGGTTAATACCCTAATCTACGCAGTGACTAGTCAAATCCTAGTCAGCTTTTGGGGCCATATCGTCAGGTCCCATCACACTATTCACACTAACGAGCTCACTGTTCTTCATCCATGATGTCATCATCGCAAACTATCCTTAAAAAGGGATGGAACCAATAACGGCTCTTTCTTCGGCTGCCTACAAATAATCAGTTTTTATTCGAGTCTACGACTCGATCAAACACTGGGGGCTGCTCCTAACAGGAGAGCTCGTCGCGCACCCGATGTACTTCCGGGTCCAGTGTACAGTCTCACAATGTTAGGCTAGGCTTCGACTCCTCTTTCGAATCAATGATTCGACTACGGACTCAGGGTTACCCTCATAGGGAGTGTTGGTCACGCATTTGATAAAGTATAGCAGCTGACGGCATTCGTAGGGCTACGGGGCTATAAAGTCCATGTTCGAGTCTATGACTCAAACAAGCACTCGGAGGATAATCCCATAGGGAGAGATGGTTGCGCACCCTATGAGAACAAGGAAAGGTGAGGATATTTATTCAGAAGAACCTCTGCGTTGACTGCATCCGCAGCATGAGTTCACACATCTGCAATCAAAGCCCTTGGCGACTCCAACCAACTGTGACATCAAGCTCAGAGACGACGTCGTCTAGGCCACCCGAATCACCTCCGCGGTGCAAAAATTCGGATGCTACATCTACGATGTAAAGATAAGACCTCCATATATCATCTGATGGCCTGGCACCCGCATCTGTTGCGTCCTACCAGATAAATACCGTACCAACAAGTATGATAAAAAAATCCCGACGGACGCGTTGGGTACATAATCATTATCACTGGAATTCGACTCAGTAAGGCCTTTACGACATGAGTCGAATTACACCAGCAATTTCTGTATTCGATTCCGGGAACTCGAGTTTGAGTAGATAGTGTTATCTTTGCCCGAGAGCAATTAACTGGCCCCGATCAGCCGAATGAGCCGGGCACGTACATCAACAATCTATGACTCGAATGTTTTGACACGATAAATCTTTCGGATGATGAGCACTCGCTTATGGCAATCGAAGACTTCAAAGTCTCCATTCGAGTAGACACACGGGGCTACTGACATGGGTATGCCCTACGGGTGCCTAAGATTAGCCTATCCGGTTCAGCCCAGCGGAGGCTCACAGGACGAACCGTTTTTATTAATAGAGCCCGTGAAAGTACGGGTGGCCCAGGCCCACAAAGAACGCGACTCCTTGGAGAATACGGCAAAGTCTAGATAGAAAGTTTAAAAGAAACCCTAATCTGTAATCGACTCGGTGGTATCCTCATACCCGACCTCCTCATATAAAGGCTAGAAGAGAACCACAAACCCTAGCACAAACACCCGCCAGATTACATCTGCGCATCATCGTCGTCAAGGCCCCATTGTAACCTTCGGGTTTTTTCAATCAAGAGCAAACAAGTAGGAGTAGTGTTTTCCTCCGGGGCATAAACCCGAATAAACATTGTGTCCATGTGTTGCTTGCCTATTAGCCGAACGAGATCTCCAGCCCTCGCATCCTCCTCAAAACCCAAATCCGTAAATTATGGGCATTGACGTTTTCCGATCACATCAAGGAACGAAGTACATATTTTGTATGTATAACGTACTACATATTCAATCGGGCCATACTAGTTTCTACAGGCTAGATATGAATTAATTATTCGTTACTTATAACTAAATAATTCATTAAAACTATCACGTAGTTAGATATGAATGAGTACCGAGGTTATCGTGTTTATTCCGAAACTAATATAATCCGCTGTGGTGGCTTTCCCTCTTAAAAAAGTTTAGGGCATGGATTGTACCGAAGCAAAAGCCTACATCATTTCTTTTTTCGAGTTGCATTGCTACAACTTTTTCCAAAAACCTATAAACGGAAGATTTCTGAATATTCTAAGATATTCATAAAAAAAGCAGTGCAAGCGAATGAAAAAGAAATGCATATCCTTGTCCCCACCGTGTCTCCACCTCGGCCCCCACAAAATCCGGAAACAAGAGAGAAAATTTGGCGCAAAGCAAGCAAGAACATCATCTCCCACCAATCCGACCACCGGCTACATGCTCCCTTCCTCATCGATTTGATCCCCGCAGATGGGCGCGTTAACAAGATGATCTCCTCCTCATCCTCCGCGTTACCTCTTTCGATTGATCCGAATTAGCGGCGTTCTTCGCTAGGGCGTGTTCGTGTGGGTTCCATAAATCCGATTGATGTCCGGGTTCGTGGGGGTGGTCGTCTCCGACCCCTCCTTGCAGGGCCAGTTCACCCAGGTCGAGCTCCGATCGTTCAAGGCCAAGGTCACGCCCAAATCCACTTGCATTTTCCGCTCCTAAATCCTAATTCCTAATCGCATTTCGTTATACCAAATGAATGTGTCGTGTGGTCGCAGTTCCTGTCCCTGAAGAGAGACTCCGGCGGCCATGTCACCACCAAGAACCTGCCGGGGCTGATGAAGAAGCTGAGGGGCCTCAGCGAGGTTGTCTCCGAGGATGACATTGCTGCATTCCTCTCCGAGGTTTACCCCGACGCCGACCAAGAGATCGAGTTCGAGTCGTTCCTTCGGGTATATACACGCCATTATTTCAGTGTACATTATTTCACACAACATTGAGGAAAGTAACTGGGGATGTGTCTCAATGTATGTTGTGCTGCAGGAGTATCTGAACCTGCAGGCGAGGGTGAGCTCCGACGATGGCGCGAGCGGGAGCAAGAGCAGGCCGTCGTCGTTCCTCAAGTCGAGCACCACCACGCTGATCCACAACCCCAACCAGGCCGAGAAGTCGTCCTACGTTGCGCACATCAACGCGTATCTTGGTGATGATCCTTTCCTGAAGAAGTATTTGCCAATAGACCCCGCCGGCGACGACCTCTTCAACCTCGTCAAAGACGGAGTCGTGCTCTGGTGAGATGATGATGATGCTATGGTTTGAGTTGCCACTTTCATTGTACTAGATGATACTAGATGATGCGTTACAATGCATCCACTTGTATGGATATCATGGTTTGAGGACAGTAGCCTAATGCTTTTGCTTTCGTCAGTAAATTGATCAACTTAGCTGTGCCCGGGACGATCGATGAGAGAGCCATCAATAAGAAAAGAATCCTTAACCCATGGGAGCGGAATGAGAACCATACACTCTGCCTCAACTCTGCCAAGGCTATTGGATGTACCGTTGTCAATCTTGGTGCTCAAGACTTGGTAGAAGGAAGGGTACTTATCTCTTACCCCTCATCGTACTTTTATGTTTTAATACTCCCTTTGATCCATATTAACATTCCCAGATTTGTCTAGATTCGAATGTATCTAGTCATGTTTTAGTGCTAGATACATCCGAATCTAGACAAATGTGAGAATATTAATTTGGATTGGAGCGAGTAACTCTTTTTTTAGGACAAATTTTAACTCTAACCGGTGACTGGGTTCAAGTGATATCAATATTTTCCTTTTCGGTAGTACGCGAGTGCTGTCACTGAAATTGCTTAAACATCAATATCGTGTTCAGTGCAAGAATAATGACTTACTCTAGACTACATTCCTTAATATTGCAGCCTCATCTAGTTCTTGGGTTGATATCTCAAATCATAAAGGTATATCCTGTAAGTACCAATCAATGCTACTACAATGCAGATTACACTAGTACAAGTTTAGAGCTGTCTTATGACCTTTCTTAATTTTTTTTGTAAGTAAACAGATACAACTTTTGGCTGATCTAAATCTTAAGAAGACACCGCAGCTGGTGGAAATATTTGATGACAGCAAGGTATATACTACTTTTGTCATTCTGTGAATGTTTTGTTGACATGATATATGTCACATTTATGATTATACTTTACTCATTACTGTACAGGATATAGACGAAGTGCTGAGCTTATCACCCGAAAAGTTGCTACTTCAGTGGATGAACTATCATCTCAAGAGAGCTGGCTACAAGAAAACTGTTAGCAACTTCTCTTCAGATGTCAAGGTTCACACAGTCTTGTCTCTTCAAGAAATTAGGAACATATTTTTCCTGTATCGCATCCGTAAAATATATCTTCATTTCTTACCACATTAGTCTGTTAGATGCCCGACAAGCAATTATCTTACAAGCTAGGACTGGACAGGATGGTGAAGCCTATGCCTACCTTATCAAAGCTCTTGCTCCGGAGCATTCCTCTGAAACTGCATTTGAGACGAAGGATCCTACGGTAAGGGCAAATATGATACTTGAACAAGCAGAGAAGTTGGACTGCAAAAGGTACTTGAGCCCGAAGGATATTACCGAGGGCTCTCCAAATCTTAACCTTGCATTTGTTGCACAAATATTCCAACAAAGGTGAGAATCATTTGTCTTCTGTTTGAAGAAATTTTAATTTGATGGCTTGTCTACTGAAATACTCCAGAAAATAATTTATGCTCACCAAAGGGGGATGCATTTTTGCATGCAGAAATGGCTTGACTACTGACAACAAACAGATCAAGCTCACACAGTCAGCGTCGCGAGATGATGTTATATTATCTCGAGATGAAAGAGCCTTCCGGATGTGGATTAACAGCCTTGGAGTCGCGACATACATGAACAATGTGTTTGATGATGTTCGAAACGGGTAAGCTTTTGGCAGAGGAGGAACATGTTTATCTGTAAACGGATGAGTGATGTAAATGCCTGTGCAGGTGGGTTCTTCTAGAAGTACTCGACAAAGTCTCTCCAGGGTCTGTCAATTGGAAGTTAGCAACGAAACCTCCAATTAAAATGCCATTTAGAAAAGTGGAGAACTGCAATCAAGTTATAGATATTGGGAAGCAGCTAAAGTTTTCCGTAGTGAATTTAGCTGGAAATGATATTGTTCAGGGGAACAAGAAGTTGATTGTCGGTGAGTTTTTTAACCAAACTTATTGATCAATGCACATGACCATACTTTTTTGAGATTCATCTTACTCTCTCATAAATGTATCTATTTAAACACTTTTAAATATATACCATCAAGTGTCCTATGTATGTTTGCAATGTTCATTGATCATAGAGTGAGGAATTATGGTGGATTACTGAACTGTTCAGATGTCATACAGATAGAAAATGGATTTTTATTATAATACATCATACCTTCTTTTTATTTTCTGTGTTCCAGATGGACTTTTCATTTTAAATATCATCTCACGTGTTATTGCAGCGCTTCTATGGCAACTGATGAGATTCAATATACTTCAGTTGTTAAACAAACTGAGATTCCACTCTCAAGGGTCACAAGGAAAAGAAATAACTGATGCTGATATCTTGAGTTGGGCGAACAGCCAAGTGAAGGCTTCCAGGAGAAATTCTCGAATTGAAAGTTTTAAGGTGATTCTTTCGATTGCACATTGCGTTTCAGAAATAATGGATAGAGCTTGGGAATAAACTAAGTGAGATCCAATATGCAAATTAGACAACTTCATAAAGCCACTTTGTTTCTTAATTACCAAATCACCCTCAACAATACTACTGAATAATGTAACTGAATAAACCGAAGGGCACCTACACCCTTGGTTCAGTTGTCATTCCTCTCCAGAAAATCACAGCTGCTCATAATTCTATGTTTGGTCAGGACAAGAACATATCAAGTGGAATTTTTTTCCTTGAGCTTCTCAGTGCTGTAAAGCCCAGGGTTGTAAACTGGAAGGTTGTATCGAAGGGTGTTGATGGTGCGTTCTTTGTTCATGAGTGCATCGGTTTTATTTTTCCTGTCAACTTTCTGAGCCTTAAGTCATATGTATTTACTTTTGGAGAACCATGCCCTGTCTTTCTTCATTTTATTGCATTTCCTTTGTCCTAACTCCCACATACACTTGTACTGTTGCAGATGATGAGAAGAAGTTAAATGCTACATACATCATCAGTATCGCACGGAAGCTTGGGTGTTCTGTTTTTCTATTACCAGATGACATCATTGAGGTAATGGATGTATACCTCTAAATAAATAAATAATGTGATGCTTTCGCAAAATAAAATAAATTATGTGATGTATATCACTAAATATCAAATTGTTTCTCCGCTAGGTGAATCAGAAAATGATCCTAACATTGACTGCGAGCATCATGTACTGGAGTCTGCAGAAACCGCAACAGCCTGAAACATCCGAAGAGCCAGAACCATCTTGTGCGGCGTCAGATGCGGCTTCCGATATCGCGTCCGAGGATTCCATTTCGCTGGTAGCACCATCAGAAGGAGAAGAGGTTAACTCATTGCCTTAAAAGAGTGTCCAACATGCCAACGGATGATCCATTGGTTGATGTTGTCAGACATCTTTTGTGACTGCAGAACAATGATTTAGAATAGTACTTATCCTCCCGTTCGTTTTTGTGTGCTATCTCGCACACAGAATTGAGCTGAGCAATTTTGTAACTTTTTTTTAGTTCTTTTACTAGTTAGTGCACATAGAACTATGCTCTGTATAGGGTATGCTCAGTGTGGGTGATAATTGTTCACTGAGTTTTGATCTTACAATGTAGAAGAAGTATAAAGAGGACATTATTTTGGACAATTTATATCCAATACTACTTTGTATAGATCAAAGGGCTTCTTTCAACCTGCCAGTCACTTGGGCAGTTTAGAGCTTTTAAGCATAGTTGGTTGAATGCTGTAACGGTGAGTTGTAAATTGTGTATTGTATCGTCATCCAGAATTTTTTTATGGGAATTATGTGGTATTCCTGTGTTCATACTGTAAATTATTCGATTGAGTTTCCAGAGCGTATGATCGTGCCACGTCGATTATTCAGTATTTTTGTAATGACTTATTTGACATGGGGGTTAATCATGTTACGAAAGACTGGCAAAAAAATCACCACGTTGTTGCTTTTCAGGTAAATACATTAAAATTAAAGATAATATGTGAACTATGCATCTCAAAACACATATTCTTCTGTAGTGGTTCCTTTGGATGGTTTGGAATGAAGAAACATAGTGGAGGGAGAGAAGATCACTGCATTTGTCAAAGGAAAATAAAGTGAGATGAAAACTAGAAGAAAACAGCGAGACTGAAAATCATGCTGGTTTTCCTCTAGAATTGTGGCCATATAAGAAAGCTTAGGTTGTTAAACAAACTGAGATTCTATGATCTAGAGGGTTCTTACAGGAAAAATTAAGTTGTTGCAACAAAGCAACACCTGATGACGGTTCATGCAGCTGGATGGTAACTCTGATCGAAACACTGTTTTTCTTGTCTCCAATATCGGCTATTGCCATTGAGATACTGTGCAACAAGTCAGACATGCTGAATCACCAGAAGTTCTATTCCAGTGAAAGGATCATATGTTCAGAAACAAAGGTGAAACATGTACTACTTTACAAACACTACATCGCTCCATTCAGCGAAGACTACAAAAAACAGAGTTACAAACAACGGTTCCAGTTTTCAGTGGAGTCCAGTATAGTCAATCATCGGCTTTTCGCTCAGCAACAGACATAAGCAGCTCCAGTCGCTTGTCAAACAGAGCCGCGCTCTGATCTCTCTTGTCTAGCTCAGCAGCCTCTGCCTCCAACCATTTCTCACGCAAATCATCGAGAACATTACCTTGCTCAGTGTTTCCTGTACCGCCGGGCGTGCTGGGACGAGTAGTTCGCAGCGCATCGTCTGCAGACGGCGGTGGGAGTGTCAAGAGCAAAGCCCGGAACTCTTTTGTGTGCGCAAATGTCTCGAAATTGCAGGCAATGATATCCAGACAATACTCCCTTATTTTCACAACACCATAGCTGCATTTGGATAAAATCTCAAACTTAGTAACACGTAAAAAGTATAATCATATACAGATATTAAGCATGACGAGCACATACATGTCTGACAGCATCAGCCAATGACACAGTTCTGCGGGCGAAACATGTGCCAGGCTTGGTAACAGTAGATCAGCTACAACTCGCTTAAGGGGAAACAACAAGTATCTCGACGCGACATCAAAAAGTTCTTCAGCCTGGGAGAGGTTTACTTCAGTTCAGTTCCATATCAATTGAAGTAAATTCAATATTATTGTAAGAAGAGGTAACTGAATACTGTTTTTATATCTTACCAGGATTGGGTCCATATGCTCTAGCTCATCAGTATACCTAAAATTAACACAAGCGGGAAATAAGCCAGCCAGTAGCAGTAATGATAACAATAAATAGTCAAGCAAGAAAGAGTGTAAAGGGATCTTACATGTAAAATTAACACAAGCAGGAAAAAAGCCAGCCAGTAGCAGTAACGATAACAATAATAGTCAAGCAAGAAAGAGTGTAAAGGGATCTTACATGTATTCAAGCATCTTTTCAAATGCTTCTACACTCAAGTCATGCGCCTCAAGAAATGGGAGATCCAGAGATTCATTGTTACCTTCAAGAAAGCCCACCATTCGAGATATCCTGGCTTTGAAGTACTCTGACCTTGAGGCCAAAATAACCTGATGGCAACGAAAGATCCTATCATCTACTTTGACAATGAGATCGGCACGATCATCATCCTCTGAGTTTCTGTGTGTCCCGTTCGGTGCATTGTTGCAATAATCTTCTTGTCTTGAGTTAGCTAGACAGTTGTGTAGAACACGTTGCAGTGCTGATGGAAGACGATCTTCCGGTGGCAATGACTGCCCTTGCAAAACAAACCGCGTCTGCGACTCGACCAAATCCAAATTTCTGTTTGCCTTATATGGTGCAGATCTATGATGTACTATCTCTTTATCAACTAGCCTGCGCAGCTCCTCGCACTTGCAAACTTTGCAAATGAGTGACAGACTTTCCATGTCGTCGACAGGCGCCTCGAGTCTATCGGCATAGAAGAAATGGATAAGGTTGTACAGGGCACTAAAAGATAATTTTTTTCCAGAAAACCTCAGTTCCTTCCTATGTTTCCAGTCTCCCTTGAATTTCTTCTCAAAGAAGGGCGATCGGGCACAGAGGATGGCCCTATGAGCTTCGATAGGTTTTCCACCCACGTAGAATGTGATATCCGGCGGGACCAAATGAGCAGTCGATGCAGCATCCGTTGGCCCAAATCCTGCAGAAAATGAAGGTGCACAAACACGAAACCTATCAATTGTGTACACCCTTCCCTAAAATCATGTGGCATTGGGAATTCTAGTATAAATTAGATGATTTGTTGAAGCTAAAGCATGTGTGTGAAGCCTAGATACCAATTCCGCCCTAGAGTAATCAATCAATCAATCCGTCGGTCGGTAATCCATGTGCACGGAAAGCAGTAGAAGGAGAAAAGACCTGCGGCCTCGGCAAGTGCGGCGGCTTCAGCGGTGGCGCTGCCCTGGAGCATCATGTCGAGGAAGGCGTTGCGGTTGGCGGGGCAGGTGAGGAAGGTGGTCCGGAGCGCGGCGGGCAGCGGGGCGAGCGGGGGAGGGCGCGCCTCGAAAGACTTGAGGAGGCTGCGGAGGCCGAGGTTGAGGGCGGCGTAGTGGCATCGGTCGCCGTCGAAGGTGCGCTCGGCGCAGACGGCCCCGGCCTGGAGCAGCATCCGCGCGGCGTCGGCGTGGCCGGCGAGGCAGGCGTAGTAGAGCGGGACGGAGTCCCAGCGGTCGCGCGCGTTCACGTTGGCGCCGGCCTCGAGGAGGAGGGCGAGGCGGCAGCAGTCACCGGCGCGCGCCGCCTCGAAGATGTCGCCCGCGGGGACCTTCTTCAGGGGCACCGTCGGGTGGAGGTCCTCCGGGTCCAGGTCTAGGTCGATCTCCATGTGCATGTCCATCACCTCCGCCGGCGGCGAGAAAACCATTTTCCTTCTTTGGGGAATTTTTCTGCGGCGGCGGCGGGCGGCGGTGAATCCAATCCAAAGAATAAGGAACGAACGTATGACCACGGTGGATATTCTTCATTTTCTAATGTCCTTTGTTTACGGAAGTATTTCTATTGTCCTGTTTCTGATTCCCAAAATCTATCTTCTGACCACATATTCAGTCTTATCACATGCTCAACGCGCACCACCGTGGGATCTCGCGTCCCACGCGGTAGGTCGTCTGCGGTATACAGAGCCAAATACGGAAGCATGAGTCTCGAAAGAGAAAAACGCTGCAAGATCCATCCCAGTTACTTCTCCAAACTTTACAATATTATCGTCAACATCTCCATGATGAAGTGGGAATATGCCACCCCAAGACTATAGGTTAGTAGAAGTAGCTCAATCGATTTCTTTCGTGTGATATGATTGATCTATAACTATACACGAGCTTTCCAACATGAATGTGGTCACATGTATGTATATGTAATTTCTTTGTGGTGTATCTTTGGTTTATGAGATGATTATACGAGGTAGCATGTGTTTAGTGTAATAATAGCTGTATATATGTATTCCGTCGTGCATACATGTTCTAATCAAACTAGTATGCATAGGCATGAGAGAGGGGGAGGGGGAGGCGGGGAGTGTGCATTAGATGAAGCAACTGGTAGTAGTAACTAGATAGTGAAAGAAAATTTTGGGTCTAAAATGATTTTTACCCTTTCTTTGTTGCCTCACTAGGGAGAATGGAATATTACTACTACCAGTTGCTTCATCTAGTGATAAAAAAGATGATCTCGTTTGTTCCGTGTAGTATAATATTATTCAACATCATGTTAAAGTTTTTAAGGTTATACCCTACCTTATCTTAAATCTAGCATTGATGAGTTTTTTTACTAGAGGAGTATGAGGGAGATGTGTTGCACCATCTTTGTTATAGACATGATTCCCATATGAATGTGAACCAAACACTACCATGAAAGTTCCATCAAGATTTATGATATCTCTACGTATGTTTTGATCCCACCATGTTTATGAGAGAGTAGATAAGTAAACCCATGAACCTCATTCCATTTTTAATCATAAGAATAAACTTTTATTTGCGTTTACTTAACGATACATAATCGTTGTGATGGTCCTTGCATTTTGCGAAGGCTCTTCTTTTTAAGTTTGGAATACACGAACATGTCCTCTCCGGATGAGTGATAAGATAGCGTCGAGAACGCTCCTGGAGCGTTCACTGCCGTTTGAGCAGGGATGCTTACCACATTTTTTCCCGAGAATTATCATCGTTCAGTTTTGCGATATGCGAATGTGTGCTTCATGCATGAGTTGTAAGACAAGATTGTTTATGTTTCGCATGACGTGATCCTTCGGTTCGAGGGTCATGGTCCGCCCTTCGCTGCACGAGAAAGTTTATGTACAGCCTCGTTAGCAAATATTCCGCCAAAGATCACACGCGAGAAGCCGCATATAGTCAGGCGTTTCCATCCTACCTATGAGCCAAATCTTGCACCAGGGACACAAACGACGTATGCACGCGGTTTCTCGTGGCTACGGAACGATTCCATTTGTATGCCCATCTAAAACATAGAGTGGTGTTTGTCCTATCACGCATCTGGTCCATATCTCACGCGCGAACAACCGCACACTAGATGTAGAAAGGTAACGACGTATGTATGCGCTCAACGTTGTAGATTTACTCGCTTGCCACAAGTCTCGCTCCCACGCTTCTCTGCCATCATGAAGCTTCATTATTTTGCGCATATTGCCATCGAGATCTCTCATTCATACTTATATTTTCATCGTCCACAGCCTTCTCGGATTTTTTTATAAGTACTTACTCACTCCTCCTTTCAGACTTTGCTTCTCCATTCTAGATCGCATCCAATGGATGATGCTTGAAGTGTCACCAGCGGTCGCCTCATCGGACGATTATCCGTTCTAGGATCGCCCTTGCCATCAATGGACGGCTCATTGTGTCATGCGTTTTGATGACTTTTTTATCCCAACAGTTAGCAGTTCCGTGCACACCCAATAATGATCTCCGTGTTGTTTTGCTCCTACATTTGTAGGACAAGCGAAATACAGAGATGGTCTTCATACGTATGTGTTCGACCAAATAGCTATGATCTCGATAGAAGCTTCCACTGTGGCAGCTACATCTAGTTTCGACGCTATCGGATATCCTCCTATGGAGGACATACCGAGATGGCTGCGGAAGTAGCTCCACACACGATGATGACTGCAACATGACCTTCTGCTGAGGCAATTAGGGTTGTTTCCAACGACATCGGTGATCCTATTACGGTATTACACTTCCGTGATGAGAAAAGGAGGCGGTTTGCATTAGATGAAGCAACTGGCAGTAGTAACTAGATAGTGAAAGAAAATTTTGGGTCTAATATGATTTTTACCCTTTCTTTGTTGCCTCACTAGGGAGAATGGAATATTACTACTACCAGTTGCTTCATCTAGTGATAAAAAAGATGATCTCGTTTGTTCCGTGTAGTATAATATTATTCAACATCATGTTAAAGTTTTTAAGGTTATACTCTACCTTATCTTAAATCTAGCATTGATGAGTTTTTTTACTAGAGGAGTATGAGGGAGATGTGTTGCACCATCTTTGTTATAGACATGATTCGCATATGAATGTGAACCAAACACTACCATGAAAGTTCCATCAAGATTTATGATATCTCTACGTATGTTTTGATCCCACCATGTTTATGAGAGAGTAGATAAGTGAACCCATGAACCTCATTCCATTTTTAATCATAAGAATAAACTTTTATTTGCGTTTACTTAACGATACATAATCGTTGTGATGGTCCTTGCGTTTTGCGAAGGCTCTTCTTTTTAAGTTCGGAATACACGAACATGTCCTCTCCGGATGAGTGATAAGATAGCGTCGAGAACGCTCCTGGAGCGTTCACTGCCGTTTGAGCAGGGATGCTTACCACATTTTTTCCCGAGAATTATCATCGTTCAGTTTTGCGATATGCGAATGTGTGCTTCATGCATGAGTTGTAAGACAAGATTGTTTATGTTTCGCATGACGTGATCCTTCGGTTCGAGGGTCATGGTCCGCCCTTCGCTGCACGAGAAAGTTTATGTACAGCCTCGTTAGCAAATATTCCGCCAAAGATCACACGCGAGAAGCCGCATATAGTCAGGCGTTTCCATCCTACCTATGAGCCAAATCTCGCACCAGGGACACAAACGACGTATGCACGCGGTTTCTCGCGGCTACGAAACGATTCCATTTGTATGCCCATCTAAAACATAGAGTGGTGTTTGTCCTATCGCGCATCTGGTCCATATCTCACGCCCGAGATCACGCGCGAACAACCGCACACTAGATGTAGAAAGGTAATGACGTATGTATGCGCTCAACGTTGTAGATTTACTCGCTCGCCACAAGTCTCGCTCCCACGCCTCTCTGCCATCATGAAGCTTCATTATTTTGCGCATATTGCCATCGAGATCTCTCATTCATACTTATATTTTCATCATCCACACCCTTCTCGGATTTTTTTATAAGTACTTACTCACTCCTCCTTTCAGACTTTGCTTCTCCATTCTAGATCGCATCCAATGGATGATGCTTGAAGTGTCAGCAGCGGTCGCCTCATCGGACGATTATCCGTTCTAGGATCGCCCTTGCCATCAATGGACGGCTCATTGTGTCATGCGTTTTGATGACTTTTTTATCCCAACAGTTAGCAGTTCCGTGCACACCCAATAATGATCTCCGTGTTGTTTTGCTCCTACATTTGTAGGACAAGCGAAATACAGAGATGGTCTTCATACGTATGTGTTCGACCAAATAGCTATGATCTCGATAGAAGCTTCCACTGTGGCAGCTACATCTAGTTTCGACGCTATCGGATATCCTCCTATGGAGGACATACCGAGATGGCTGCGGAAGTAGCTCCACACACGATGATGACTGCAACATGACCTTCTGCTGAGGCAATTAGGGTTGTTTCCAACGACATCGGTGATCCTATTACGGTATTACACTTCCGTGATGAGAAAAGGAGGCGGTTTGCATTAGATGAAGCAACTGGCAGTAGTAACTAGATAGTGAAAGAAAATTTTGGGTCTAATATGATTTTTACCCTTTCTTTGTTGCCTCACTAGGGAGAATGGAATATTACTACTACCAGTTGCTTCATCTAGTGATAAAAAAGATGATCTCGTTTGTTCCGTGTAGTATAATATTATTCAACATCATGTTAAAGTTTTTAAGGTTATACTCTACCTTATCTTAAATCTAGCATTGATGAGTTTTTTTACTAGAGGAGTATGAGGGAGATGTGTTGCACCATCTTTGTTATAGACATGATTCGCATATGAATGTGAACCAAACACTACCATGAAAGTTCCATCAAGATTTATGATATCTCTACGTATGTTTTGATCCCACCATGTTTATGAGAGAGTAGATAAGTGAACCCATGAACCTCATTCCATTTTTAATCATAAGAATAAACTTTTATTTGCGTTTACTTAACGATACATAATCGTTGTGATGGTCCTTGCGTTTTGCGAAGGCTCTTCTTTTTAAGTTCGGAATACACGAACATGTCCTCTCCGGATGAGTGATAAGATAGCGTCGAGAACGCTCCTGGAGCGTTCACTGCCGTTTGAGCAGGGATGCTTACCACATTTTTTCCCGAGAATTATCATCGTTCAGTTTTGCGATATGCGAATGTGTGCTTCATGCATGAGTTGTAAGACAAGATTGTTTATGTTTCGCATGACGTGATCCTTCGGTTCGAGGGTCATGGTCCGCCCTTCGCTGCACGAGAAAGTTTATGTACAGCCTCGTTAGCAAATATTCCGCCAAAGATCACACGCGAGAAGCCGCATATAGTCAGGCGTTTCCATCCTACCTATGAGCCAAATCTCGCACCAGGGACACAAACGACGTATGCACGCGGTTTCTCGCGGCTACGAAACGATTCCATTTGTATGCCCATCTAAAACATAGAGTGGTGTTTGTCCTATCGCGCATCTGGTCCATATCTCACGCCCGAGATCACGCGCGAACAACCGCACACTAGATGTAGAAAGGTAATGACGTATGTATGCGCTCAACGTTGTAGATTTACTCGCTCGCCACAAGTCTCGCTCCCACGCCTCTCTGCCATCATGAAGCTTCATTATTTTGCGCATATTGCCATCGAGATCTCTCATTCATACTTATATTTTCATCGTCCACACCCTTCTCGGATTTTTTTATAAGTACTTACTCACTCCTCCTTTCAGACTTTGCTTCTCCATTCTAGATCGCATCCAATGGATGATGCTTGAAGTGTCAGCAGCGGTCGCCTCATCGGACGATTATCCGTTCTAGGATCGCCCTTGCCATCAATGGACGGCTCATTGTGTCATGCGTTTTGATGACTTTTTTATCCCAACAGTTAGCAGTTCCGTGCACACCCAACAATGATCTCCGTGTTGTTTTGCTCCTACATTTGTAGGACAAGCGAAATACAGAGATGGTCTTCATACGTATGTGTTCGACCAAATAGCTATGATCTCGATAGAAGCTTCCACTGTGGCAGCTACATCTAGTTTCGACGCTATCGGATATCCTCCTATGGAGGACATACCGAGATGGCTGCGGAAGTAGCTCCACACACGATGATGACTGCAACATGACCTTCTGCTGAGGCAATTAGGGTTGTTTCCAACGACATCGGTGATCCTATTACGGTATTACACTTCCGTGATGAGAAAAGGAGGCGGTTTGCATTAGATGAAGCAACTGGCAGTAGTAACTAGATAGTGAAAGAAAATTTTGGGTCTAATATGATTTTTACCCTTTCTTTGTTGCCTCACTAGGGAGAATGGAATATTACTACTACCAGTTGCTTCATCTAGTGATAAAAAAGATGATCTCGTTTGTTCCGTGTAGTATAATATTATTCAACATCATGTTAAAGTTTTTAAGGTTATACCCTACCTTATCTTAAATCTAGCATTGATGAGTTTTTTTACTAGAGGAGTATGAGGGAGATGTGTTGCACCATCTTTGTTATAGACATGATTCCCATATGAATGTGAACCAAACACTACCATGAAAGTTCCATCAAGATTTATGATATCTCTACGTATGTTTTGATCCCACCATGTTTATGAGAGAGTAGATAAGTGAACCCATGAACCTCATTCCATTTTTAATCATAAGAATAAACTTTTATTTGCGTTTACTTAACGATACATAATCGTTGTGATGGTCCTTGCGTTTTGCGAAGGCTCTTCTTTTTAAGTTCGGAATACACGAACATGTCCTCTCCGGATGAGTGATAAGATAGCGTCGAGAACGCTCCTGGAGCGTTCACTGCCGTTTGAGCAGGGATGTTTACCACATTTTTTCCCGAGAATTATCATCGTTCAGTTTTGCGATATGCGAATGTGTGCTTCATGCATGAGTTGTAAGACAAGATTGTTTATGTTTCGCATGACGTGATCCTTCGGTTCGAGGGTCATGGTCCGCCCTTCGCTGCACGAGAAAGTTTATGTCCAGCCTCGTTAGCAAATATTCCGCCAAAGATCACACGCGAGAAGCCGCATATAGTCAGGCGTTTCCATCCTACCTATGAGCCAAATCTCGCACCAGGGACACAGACGACGTATGCACGCGGTTTCTCGCGGCTACGAAACGATTCCATCTGTATGCCCATCTAAAACATAGAGTGGTGTTTGTCCTATCGCGCCTGTGGTCCATATCTCACGCCCGAGATCACGCGCGAACAACCGCACACTAGATGTAGAAAGGTAATGACGTATGTATGCGCTCAACGTTGTAGATTTACTCGCTCGCCACAAGTCTCGCTCCCACGCTTCTCTGCCATCATGAAGCTTCATTATTTTGCGCATATTGCCATCGAGATCTCTCATTCATACTTATATTTTCATCATCCACACCCTTCTCTGATTTTTTTATAAGTACTTACTCACTCCTCCTTTTAGACTTTGCTTCTCCATTCTAGATCGCATCCAATGGATGATGCTTGAAGTGTCACCAGCGGTCGCCTCATCGGACGATTATCCGTTCTAGGATCGCCCTTGCCATCAATGGACGGCTCATTGTGTCATGCGTTTTGATGACTTTTTTATCCCAACAGTTAGCAGTTCCGTGCACACCCAACAATGATCTCCGTGTTGTTTTGCTCCTACATTTGTAGGACAAGCGAAATACAGAGATGGTCTTCATACGTATGTGTTCGACCAAATAGCTATGATCTCGATAGAAGCTTCCACTGTGGCAGCTACATCTAGTTTCGACGCTATCGGATATCCTCCTATGGAGGACATACCGAGATGGCTGCGGAAGTAGCTCCACACACGATGATGACTGCAACATGACCTTCTGCTGAGGCAATTAGGGTTGTTTCCAACGACATCGGTGATCCTATTACGGTATTACACTTTCGTGATGAGAAAAGGAGGCGGTTTGCCTAAGCAATAATTGTAGTTATGTTCTTTCATACAATGTAATAGCTTATCTATGTATTTTTAGCTTTTATTTCTCATGCATTGTGTTAACAAGAGTTCAAACATTTGGTCGCCACAACCGAATCAATAATCAGTCCGGTCTCTATTAAGCTGTAAGTTACTCTCTCTATTCAGAAATATAAGACATTTTAGTTTTGTGAAATAAATGTATCTAGGCGCTTTTTAGTGTATAGGTTCACTCTGAACCTCTATGAACCTATACACTAAAAGATGTCTAGATACGTTTGATTCACAAAACTAAAATGTCTTATATTTCTGAACAGAGGGAGCACTAGTAGAAAACTAGTCTTTCGGCCGGAGCCCCATTCCCCATTAGCCCTGGTTCAAGCAAAAACCGGGACCAATGCCCGGCATGGGTCCCGGTTCGACCTGAGAAAGCGTCGTGAAGCGTTAGCCCCGGTTCGGTTGGGGGAAATAGCCCCGGTTCAGGGCATGAACCAGGACTAATGCTCCCGCGCCTGACATGTGTCGGGCCACGGAGAATTAGTCTCGGTTCATGCCCCGAACCAGGACTATTGCCCCTCCCCTGCCTATAAATAAACCCCCACATCCTAGTTTTTTCTGGCTGGATGTGTGAGAGGGGTGGGTGCTAGGTTTTTCCCATTGCTATATATGCACAAGAGGTGTTCGGTGAAATGCCCGAGCCACACTTAAGTTGAAACAAAATGGTATCCTTGACCGAGGTTAGCAACCTTATCCTTTTCATCTGTAATTGATATAAAAATATTGCATGTGTCCATGCACGATGGTCATTTGACTATTATGTATGATGCAGATCGATGCACGGAAGCGATGGATGTACGGCGACCATCGCAGTTCCGAATTCATTGCAGGCCTGTATAAATTTATCGATGTGGTTGAAGATAATAAGGTGGATAATTTTATGCCTTGTCCATGTGTTGACTGTCGGAACGTCAAGGAGTACACCAACTCGAGAACCATTCAAGGCCACGTGCTTTGGCAAGGTTTCATGCCCAGATATTATTGTGGGTCCTTGCACGGAGAAAGAGGGGTTACGATGGAAGGGAATGAAGAAGAAGAGGACGATGACAACTATCGTATGTTCCATGAAGAAAATGAGGATACTGCAATGGAAGACAATGAAGAAGAAGGAGGTGACAATGAAGAAGAAGGAGGCGGCAATAAAGAAGAACAACGCGCATCGGATGAGCCCGTTGATGGTCTTAGTCGGGTCATTTCTGATGCAAAGCGAGAATGCTTTATAGAAAAGGAGAAGCTAAAGTTGGAGGCCATGCTAAAGGATCACAAAAAGTTGATGTACCCAAATTACAAAGATGACAGCACAAAGCTCGGTACCACACTGGAACTGTTGAAATGGAAGGCTGAGGCTAGTTTATCTGATAAGGGATTTGATAATTTACTAAAAATAATGAAGCCGAAGCTTTCAAAGGATAACGAACTGCCTGAGACAATGTACGAAGCAAAGAAGGCTATCTGCTCTCTAGAATTAGATGTGTAGAAGATACATGCATGCATTAATGACTGCATCCTGTACCGCGGTGATAAGTACGAGAATATGGATAAATGTCCGGTATGCACTGCATGTCGGTATAAGATCATACAAGATGACCCTGGTGATGTTGAGGGCGATGACAAGCCTCCCAGGAAGAGGGTTCCTGCTAAGGTCATGTGGTATGCTCCTATAATACCACGGTTGAAATGTCTGTTCAGAAACGAAGAGCATGCCAAATTGTTGCGATGGCACAAAGAAGAGCGTAACAAAGACGGGTCGAAGCTGAGACACCCTGCCGATGGGTCGCAGTGGAGAAACATCGAGAGAAAGTACGAGAACTTTGCACGTGACGCGAGAAACTTATGGTTTGGTCTAAGTACAGATGGCATGAATCCTTTTGGGGAGCAGAGATGCAGTCACAGCACCTGGCCCGTGACTCTATGTATCTACAACCTTCCTTCTTGGTTGTGCATGAAGCGAAAGTTCATTATGATGTCAGTGATCATCCAAGGACCGAAGCAACCCGGCAATGACATTGATGTGTACCTAAGGCCATTAGTTGATGAACTTCTGCAGCTGTGGGCAAAACCAGGTGTACGTGTGTGGGATGAGCATAAACAGGAGCCATTTGACCTATGAGCGTTGCTTTTCGTGACCATCAATGATTGGTCTGCTCTTAGTAACATTTCAGGATAGTTAAATAAGGGATACAATGCATGCACGTGCTACTCAAATAATACTAAAGGTACATATTGGGATAAATGTAAGAAGGTTGTGTACTTGGGGTGTCCTCAATTTCTTCCAGCCAATCATCAAGTAAGAAAGAAAGGAAAGCATTTCAACGGTGGGCAGATCACCAGAAGAAGCCTCAGCTCCCTACTGATGCTGATGTATTTGGTATGATGAAGGACCTGAAAGTAATCTTTGGAAAGGGTCCTGGCGGTCAATCTGTTCCGAAAGACAACATTACCTGACACGCGGCCATGTGGAAGAAGAAATCTATATTTTGGGAGCTACCCTATTGGGAATTCCTAGAGGTCCGATCTTCAATCGACGTGATGCACGTGACGAAGAATCTTTGCATGAACCTTCTAGGCTTCCTGGGCGTATATGGGAAGTCAAAAGATACACCAGAAGCACGGGAGGACCAGCAGCATATGAAAGACCCATACAACAAGCATACTGATGAAGGGCGTCAATACTTGTAACTACCTCGGTGAATTACGCTCTTAGTTACATGCCTGGATGAACGAAAGTGGTTAAAATAGTACGGTGGGGCCCAGGGCCACTCACGGTAGACCTTTCGGCCGTCCTAACCACTTTCAGATCATCGGGACAAGAACGAGCGGCGTAATTGGCAGGCGAAGGGATCAACTACATACACAAATGAGTATGTATGCAAGCCACATACAACAGTCCTCAGAGCCATTCCATCTAAAAGAAATAGAAATATTGCAACGCCATACGGCAAGATTCAAATATCCTAGATAGAGATAATAATTTAGGATAGCTCCTCACACAACAAACATCAGAGTATCAGGCGGAAGTGGAAAACAAGATCCGAGTATGGATAAGAAGCAAATCGGCATAAGATGCCATATAAATAAACACATCCCTCCCATAGATCTCACGGATCCCCGTTCACGGAATCTCTACACCGAGTGATCGTTGCCAACATCATCTGTCTCCTCCACCCAGTATCCATCTTGCGAATACACCTGTTCATCTGAATCAAACAATTTATCGTGTGAGACCCTAGGGGTACTCAGCAAGTCTTTATGCCACTAAAGGGGTCACAACCTGGGGTGACGCAATTGCAGCAAAAGATAATATCTAACAATTGTATAGATACTCGCTAACCATCCGCCTAACCAATGATAGACGGATGTCCGTGACTTAAGAAGAACAGTTATAACAGTATAATTAACAGATCCATCCTCCTCCTCGCTTACCAACGAGGAAGCGGACGAACAACCCCCATCATCCGTTAGCAGTTTTATTAACCATTCCATGAGTATTGCACTATTTACTAGTCAAGTACTTAGTCAAATTAAAAGCGGTACTTTAGTTATACTTGTCTATGATCGAGAAACTGTGCTCCAAGTCGTCCATAACCGCGGACACGGCTTTCAGAAAGATTTACCCTGCAGGGATGCACGAATAGCAACACACACTCGATCAACCTCGGAAAACCCAACTCAAAACCCAACGAGGCATTCACGACAATGCAATCACAGGATTCAGAAATATTTCAGGGGGCCACCCCAATAAGCTACCCGCAACGAAGTTGGCCGGCTCCGACACGGACCCAGGGTTTGCGACGATGGCTGTAAACGACTGGGAACCCGAAAATGTGACTGGGCTTGTCGATACCGCGAAAACGTGGCACGATCCAAAACAGTACAGGTGCTCCTCGCACAATCTTAAATTAAGCAGTAACATGGCATAAGTACAAGATAGTAATAAAGCCCCAAACTAATTGTGGCCCCACGAAATAAAAATGAATCAAGCTCTGGCTCAGGGGGTCCATAAGGCCTCCCGGATGTGGATAGTGCAAATAAACAAGGAACAGGAATCAAGTACTCGGGGTCCTACGGGACACAAGTGAGCATGAAAAAACAAATAGCAGATATTGCTCACCGGAGCCTCTTTTATTAGTTATCCCATTACTACTCAGGTTAAGTTGTTTAGGTACCTCGTTATCCATCAGACACTCACATACCCTACACATGCTTTTCTACGACTCGCATGGCTCAAACAACTCCTGTAGTAATGGCTCATGGGATGGAGGAACAAGCTTCGGTGGGGTTTAAAAGTAAAGGCTATGCAGTACTTGAGATTCAATTTAATGCAATCGTGACTCAATGATGCAAGAGTAAGATTGAGGCAATATGTACTATATGTATGCAAGCATGTGGTAGTGCTTGCCTGGCAGCTCAGTTGAAGAGAAAGATGGATCTGGGTAGTACTCCTGTGATTCCTGGTAATTCTCCTGTTGGGCGTCTATTCGAAGAAGATCCAAACAAACAAGGGCCAACATAAATAAATTGCACAAGCATAGAAATAAAATGCGACAATCAAACAAGCATGCCATGATGAATGATGCACAAATTACATGGTATTAAAGTAGCATGGCATGGTGAGGTGTGGGGTGCAAGAATAAAGCATTTTATTATTTATTTAGTCAAATTTTATTGCCATAAACAGTTCAGATTTGTAATAATGACATGATGCATGCTTCTTCAGAACAAGGAATGCATAGATGGAACGGGCTCGTCGCGCTGATCGATTTAGACATATTATTTGTCAAAGTTGGAGTTGTAGAATTAAAGTTATTAATTTATTAAGGAAAATGGCATTTTATTGTAATTTTATTCATCTCGAAAATTAAAGTGTTCAAACAATATTTTGAATGGCATATTTGAATTCCTCACATTTTTCTGATTCAAAAACATATATTATATGCATTGTTTGGATTTATAATTTGAAAGTTATTTAAAATCTGATTCGAATTTGAATTTAAACAATTTTGAATTTGTTTTGTTTAAACAGCTATACAGCGAAAACTTTTTACACCCAGGAGAATTCAACCCAGCCACTGACGGGTGGGCCGCTGCTGACTGGGGCCACGCGCGCGGAAAAAGGTTTTCTCACCGCGCGTTCGCCTAGCCAATGTGACTGCTAGGTGGGACCAGCGGCTAAGGCCCACGTGACAGCGGCGGAACCCGCAGAGGCTGTCAGGTGGGGTCGCACTGAACCGCGGGTTGGGTGTTCGAAACTACAGGGGCGTTTTTGCAAACTGGACAGGGAGGCTGACTGGTCGGGCTCGGTTGGATCGCGGGTTTAGGAAACAAAAATGCTGGGGGCAAAATGTAAAACGTGCGCGTCTACTGTGGATCTTCTCTGTCGCGCGGTTGTCTGACGGAAAACAGCGCGCGGCGACAGAGCGCACGGCGCGGGGGCTCGATCTGGGGACCTGGGGCTCGCGCTAGGCGGCGGTGACCAGTGCGGCTAAGCGAGGGATGGTGACAGGGAAGCGGGCGGGCGCTAGATAGGTCGTTGCGTGACGCGACAACGTGCAGACGCGCGCGACCATGGCGCACTGGGAGCGCTCGGCGAAACGTCTACCGCGGCTAGGGCTTTACGGCGGGGCGGAGGTTGTCTAGGCGGTAGAGGGGCTCACCGCGGGGAGGTTGCCGGTGGCGGATCGGGACGAGGCACAGCAGGGCGTCGGCGGAGCTGGCGAACCGGGGATCTAGGGTTTCGTCGGGCGATGCTGGTCCTGGCGCTCCTCCTCCTCGCTAGCATGTACGGGGCGAAGCAGAGGATCCTCCTCAACCTCCTCGACCACCTCCCCGACGAGCTTGCTGGCTGGAACGAGGGGACGACGGTGGTGCTAGCGGTGGCCGACGAGAGGGAAGATGGGTCGGTGGAGAGGAAGGAGGGGAGAGGCAGGGCTCCGAGGTGGATCTGGCGAGGCAGAGGAGACATGGGGCGGAGGGTAAAGCGAGGGAGAGGAAGGAGGGTGCCTGTGGGGCTCGGGTTAGATAAAGGTGGCTTCGGCCACCTTTTTCCATCTCCTCCCTCACGTGCTTGTCGTGCACGGCCAGGGCAGGGCAGGTTAGGGTGGAGCTGCCAGGTGGGGACGGCGTGGTGGAGCAGCTGGGGCCTGCATGGCATAGAGAAAGGGAGAGAAAAGAGAGAGGGGGCTCGGGTGAGCTAGGCTAGGGTTAGATATGGTGGCTCGGTTTAGGGTTTTGTTAGGGTTGGGGTAGGTGGGTAGCTGAGGTGTGGGGCCAGGGAGAGAGGGTGGCTAGGTGGGGCCAGCACGGTAGAGAGAGAGAGAGGTGAGTGAGGTTAAGGGTTAGGGTTTAGTTAAGAAAGATTAGGGTTTGAGGAGAGAGGGTAGGTGTTAGGGTTGGGTTTAGAGTTTTTAGGTTTTTAACACATGCTTATAGATCAAGTCAAGATGAAGGGGTGAGGGAGTGTAGGGATTAAAAGATGCATGATCATGACATGGGCAAGTGTAAAGGAGAAAAGAAAAGCAATGTGGATAGTTTCTCATATGATCATGCATGAAGAAAATTAATGGTGTTGATGATATCATGGGGATGGTGGAGAGAGATGGAGATGATTCCATAAAGGAAGAATCACTTAAACCAAGAGAAAAGCAAATGGCTAAAGGTGGTGGTACTCTTGCATGGCCCATGCAAAATAATTAATGCCATGTTTTATCCTTGTGAATACAATAATAATGATATGGCATTATTCTTATGCATTCCCAAGAAGTGGAATAAAGGCCAAGCAAAAGAATTTATAGAATTAGATCCACCCCACCCACATGAGCTAGAATAAATATCAAAATAAAAAGAAATACAAGCTCATGGATAATGGGATGGTGGAATTATAAGGTGGTGAAAAGAAAGGTGATGGAGTTGAATAAAAGATATGCCCCCAACTCAACTTGGGCATTAAACAATATATCAATAACCAAATACAATACCAAGAGGCAAATACAATTAATAATGCATATGAGAGAAGAAGCAAAAGAAAAGGGTTTTATATGATGCTCAAATGCAAGGTGGCATGATGACATGAGCATGATATAATTATGATGCAACAATTATATACAGGAAGTAGCCATTATATCACTAGACCAAGTAGCATTACAATTGTTAGACAATTGGGATGCTACAACTCTCTCCCACTAAACAAGAATCTCGCCCCGAGATTCTAGGAAGAAGAAGAAGACTCAAAGAGGGTAGGATACTTGGCACGGAGCTCATCTTCACATTCCCAAGTGGCTTCATCAACGGAATGGTGCGACCACTGCACCTTGTAGAACTTGATGGACTTGTTGTGAGTCCTTCTTTCTGCGACTTCTAGAATTTTTATGGGGTGTTCTTGATAAGACAGATCTTCTTGGAGATTAATGAGTTCATGGTCCACGGTCCTGCCGGGATCCTTGAAGCACTTCTTGAGTTGAGAGATATGGAAAACATCATGGACCTTGAGTTGTTTAAGGAGCTCAAGAGCATAAGCAACTTCTCCTCTTCTTCCACGAATTTTGAAAGGACCGATGTATCTAGGAGCCAGCTTTCCTTTGATACCAAAGCGGTGCGTGCCTCTCATGGGAGTGACACAAAGGTAAACGAGATCACCAGGGACATACTCCATGTCCGTGTGCTTTCTGTCATAATTGCTCTTCTGGCGACTTTGAGCAATCTTCAGGTTTTCAAGAATGATGTGAACTTTCTCCTCCGCTTGAGTTACAATGTCGGGGCCAAACAATATTCTTTCACCTGTGCCCGACCAACCAATCGGAGTTCTGCATTTGCGACCATAGAGAGCCTCAAATGGTGCCATCTTTAGACTTTTCTGGAAGCTGTTGTTGTAAGAGAATTCAGCATAAGGAAGACATTCTTCCCACTTCATGCCGAAAGAGATAACGCAAGCACGGAGCATATCTTCCAGAATCTGATTGATCCTTTCAACTTGTCCTTGCGACTGAGGGTGGTAAGCTGTGCTGAAGTTTAATTTTGTTCCCAAAGCATTTTGGAAACTTCCCCAGAACTTGGAAGTGAAGATGCTTCCACGGTCTGAGATGATCTCAAGAGGAACTCCATACAGAGAGACAATTATGTTGATATAGAGATCAGCCAACTGAATTGCAGAAATTGTTTCCTTGACGGGAAAGAAGTGAGCTACCTTAGAAAGCATGTCAATGACAACAAAGATTGCATTGTTGCCCTACTGCGACCTTGGAAAACCAGTGATGAAGTCCATCTCTACTTTCTCCCATTTCCATTCCGGAGGCTTCAATGGCTGTAGAAGACCGGAAGGTTTCTGGTGGACAGCTTTAACTCTGCGACAGACATCACACTCCGAGACATACTTGGCACAATATCGTTTCAAACCAGGCCACCAATATTGTGTTTTCAAGTCCATGTACATCTTAGTGCTACCAGGGTGGATAGAAAGAACAGAATCATGCGCCTCCTTGAGGACTTGCTCTCTTAAACCCGGGTAGTTCGGAACAAACATCCGGTGTTCAAAGAAAAGAGTGCCTTGATCGTCGACGTGGAAAGACTCATACTTCGGAAGCTGAATGTTGGAGATGATATTTTTAGTGTAAGGATCACCAAGTTGAATGGAACGGACCTTTTCTTCCAATAGAGGTGTTGCTAGAAGGTTCATAAGATACCCTTGATCCACAATTTCAAGGTTTAGCTTGCGGAATTCCTCGCACAAGAGAGGCTGTTGTTCTTCCACCATGAGATTGTTGACATAAGCTTTTCGGCTGAGAGCATCGGCCATGACATTAGCTTTGCCCGGAGTGTAGTTGATGGTCAAATCGAAATCATTGATTGTTTCAATCCACCTTCTCTGATGAAGGTTGAGGTCAGGCTGTGTGAATATATACTTCAGACTCTTATGATCAGAAAAGATCTCACAACGGTTGCCAAGCAAGTAATGCCTCCATACTTTCAAAGCAAAGACAACTGTTGCGAGTTCGAGGTCATGTGTAGGATAGTTGATCTCATGCGTCTTCAACTGACGAGATGCATACGCAACAACTTGTTTTTCTTGCATAAGGACCGCACCCAATCCTTGCAATGAGGCGTCACAGAATATCTGGAAAGGTTTTGATGTATCTGGAGGAACCAAGACTGGTGTGGAAGTGAGCTTCTCTTTGAGTGTTTCAAAGCTTGCTTGACATGGAGGAGTCCAAAGGTATTTCTTGCCTTTCTTGAGGAGATCGGTAAGAGGCTTCGCAATCTTCGAGAAATTTTGAACGAAGCGACGGCAGTAACTGGCCAAACCAAGGAAACTCCGGACTTCTTTGACATTTATGGGTGGAAGCCAGTCCATAATTGTCTTAATAGTTTCTGGGTTGACGACAATGCCCTTGGCAGAGATGACGTGACCAAGGTAGGTGACTTGAGGCAGCCAGAACTCACACTTGGAGAACTTTGCATACAGGCGGTTCTCACGAAGCTTGTTTAGGACACACCGAAGGTGTTCTTCATGTTCTTCCTTTGACTTAGAATAGACTAGAATGTCATCCAGATAGACCACAACGAACTTATCAAGATATTCCATGAAAACCGAGTTCATAAGCCTCGAGAAGGTGGCATGTGCATTGGTGAGACCGAAAGACATGACTGTGTACTCATACAAGCCATAACGGGTGGTGAAAGCTGTTTTAGGAACATCTTCCTTGCGAATCTTGATTTGATGATAACCACTTCTCAAATCAAGTTTAGAGAATACCACAGCTCCAGCTAGTTGATCGAAGAGATCATTAATCCGCGGAAGGGGATATTTATTTTTGATGGTTTTAGCATTGAGTGCCCGATAGTCAACACAAAGTCTATCAGTCTTGTCTCGCTTCTTCACAAAGATGGTTGGACTACCCCAAGAAGAAGTACTGTGCTGAATGAAACCCAACTTCTCTTGTTCATCCAACTAACGTTTGAGTTCAGCCAACTCAGCAGGACCCATTTTATAAGGCCGCTTGGAGATAGGAGCGGTACCAGGTTCAAGTTCAATGACAAACTCAACCTCACGATCCGGAGGCATACCTGGCAACTCTTCAGGAAAGACATCTAGGAACTCACAGACTACAGGAACACTCTGAATACCTTCCATAGCATCATCATTCAGAGCAGCCAAAGAGTAAAGCTGAATTGCAGGAGTCAGACTTGGAGAATAGACTATATGGCCTTCAGGAATTTTCAAAGAAACCGAACGTTCAGCACAATCAATCACAGCTGCATTTGCTGTTAACCAATCCATGCCCCAAGATAACATCAATATTAGAATTGCCAAGAATAATTAAGGAAGCCGGAAACGAAGAGCCACCAATCTCAATTTGATTGCCATAGCTGATTTTAGAAGCCCTCATGTTTGAACCAGGAGATTGCACCATGAGGCGAGTTGGTAAAGCATCAGAAGGTAACCCATTACTCTCCGCAAACTTGTATGACACGAAAGAATGTGAAGCACTAGAATCAAATAAAACTCGTGCAGGAACTGAGTTAATAGGAAGCATACCCATGACAACTCCAGGTGCATGCTCAGCTTGAGCGGCGTTGACACAGTTGGCACGAGCAACCATAGACCCAGGCTTGGTGTTGATGTTGAGAGCCCGAGGTGGAGGTGCACAAATCATAGGAGCAGTTACCGCAGGTCTTGGAGGTGGTGGTGGTGGAAGAGATTTGTTGTTCATAGGACAATTCTAGTGCTGATGCCCAGTGTTTCCACAAGTATAACAAGCACCAGGTGGACGTGGAGCAACGTAGCCAGGGACTCCGCCAGGCGCTCCAGGGTAGTTGTGGTTGTAGCCCCTAGGAGCCGTAGTGAAGGAGTTTGGTGGCCTTGGTGCGTAGCTTGACGGTCTTGGTGGAGCCGGGAGCGACGGTGGGGTGTTAGGAACCCACACACGATGCTTAGAAGGAGCTGTCATAGCAGAAGAGCTTGCTGCATCACGGCTGTGTTTCTTTGACTCCTCGAACACTTGCCTACTTGCTTCTTCCTACAGAGCTGTGTGTTGGGGTTCCAGAAAAGACGCCGGCCTTGCATGAGTGATTGCATATTTGATGGAAGCATTGAGGCCTTGCCGGAACCTGTTTTGCTTCTTCTTGTCATTAGAGATCTCATTGCCACCATAACGAGAAAGGTTCATGAAGTTTCTGATGTAGGTATTGACATTGTCAGTACCCTGCTTGAGGTTGAGAAACACTTCCTTCATCCTTTCCATGACAATTTCTGACAGATATTGCTCTTTGAAAGCAGCAGTGAATTGCTCCCAAGTAGGCTGAAAACCAGAGAGGTCTGCCTTGAGGTAATTTTCCCACCACAGAGCTGCATCTCCCTTCAGAAGGTGAGTGGCACATTTGACCCATTCTTGCTTGGGAACATCCGCAATCATCAGCAACCTTGACACTTCACGAAGCCAATCATCCGCATCAAGTGGCTGATCAGACACCTCAAATTGGCGTGCATTGAACTTGAGAAAACTCTTGATGTCTCCTCGCTTGGGAGGTGGAGGTAGCGGAACAAACTCATTCCTCCTCATGCTTTCCTCGAAGCGCTGCTAGTTCTGCTGCATAGTGCCCAAAGCATTTGCAATACTTGCCAAAGCAGCCCCAAGTTCAGGTGGTATGTCCTCCTCAGAATGGCGTGGTGGTGCCATCCTGTCATTGATATAAAACACAAGTCAGTACTATAATGGAGAATGATAATAATCCAAAATAGTACCAAAATGGAATTAATCAAGATGAAAGGATGCAATTCACTGAGATGATATTAAAATATCAACAAAGTTCAAGGCAACTAGAAGATATTAAGCATAACGCACACGACTGAACAAGGAGTGTGGTACACAAACTAACAAAGAAAAAAATTCCGCAAATTTCGGCATTAAAATACCACTATATGCGCAAAAACCACTTCACGAATCAAGATTAGTAACTCTACTAGTTCAACATACAAGAGCAAATGATAAAAGTAGTGGTATGGTCGCGACTCCATCCCGCACTCAAATCATTACTCCGCACATGAATTAGTAAAACACATATCCGAACACCTTCTTCTTAAGATGAACCTAAAGATTGGTAACTACAAAAAAGAACACCCAAACAAGATAACGTCGGATAACAAAGAGTAAGATAGATCGCATCGGTATACAACGAATCAGAATAGATCACGTCGGTTTACAAAGGCCTGTCGGTATGGAATGTACCAACAGTTGATAACCAAAAGGCAGATGGTGATAACATTTGGATGCAACAGATAGACAAGGAATTTACACAGATACACACACACACAACCTATGGTACTACGGAACCCAGAACACGTGAATCCTAGTTTGAATTTTAGAAGAGGATTGAAAACGTTACACTTCCTTACCAGAAAAGGGTGGGTGGGTGGGTAAGAAGAAAAATGGAAGCAGTCCTACTCTCACGTTTGTTTTTCCCTAGTATACATAATTACCAAAAATATTTGCTAGACTGACAACGACCATTTTGGCTGAGACCCTGAAGGGCGGGATGGCTCTGATACCAATTGTAACTACCTCGGTGAATTACGCTCTTAGTTACATGCCTGGATGAACGAAAGTGGTTAAAATAGTACGGTGGGGCCCTGGGCCACTCACGGTAGACCTTTCAGCCGTTCTAACCACTTTCAGATCATCGGGACAAGAACGAGCGACGTAATCGGCAGGCGAAGGGATCAACTACATACACAAATGAGTATGTATGCAAGCCACATACAACAGGAAGCAAATCGGCATAAAATGCCATATAAATAAACACATCCTGCCCACAGATCTCACGGATCCCCGTTCCCGGAATCTCTACACCGAGTGATCGTTGCCAACATCATCTGTCTCCTCCACCCAGTATCCATCTTGCGAATACACCTGTTCATCTGAATCAAACAATTTATCGTGTGAGACCCTAGGGGTACTCAGCAAGTCTTTATGCCACTAAAGGGGTCACAACCTGGGGTGACGCAATTGCAGCAAAAGATAATATCTATCAATTCTATAAATACTCGCTAACCATCCGCCTAACCAATGATAGACGGATGTCCGTGACTTAAGAACAACAGTTATAACAGTATAATTAACAGATCCATCCTCCTCCTCGCTTACCAACGAGGAAGCAGACGAACAACCCCCATCATCCATTGGCAGTTTTATTAACCATTCCATGAGTATTGCACTATTTACTAGTCAAGTACTTAGTCAAATTAAAAGCGGTACTTTAGTTATACTTGTCTATGATCGAGAAACTGTGCTCCAAGTTGTCCATAACCGCGGACACGGCTTTCAGAAAGATTTACCCTGCAGGGGTGCACGAATAGCAACACACACTCGATCAACCTCGGAAAAACCAACTCAAAACCCAACGAGGCATTCACGACAAAGCAATCATAGGATTCAGAAATATTTCAGGGGGCCACCCCAATAAGCTACCCGCAACGAAGTTGGCCGGCTCCTAGACGGACCCAGGGTTTGCGACGACGGCTATAAACGACTGGGAACCCGAAAATGTGACTGGGCTTGTCGATACCGCGAAAACGTGGCGCGATCCAAAACAGTACAGGTGCTCCTCGCACAATCTTAAATTAAGCAGTAACATGGCATAAGTACAGGATAGTAATAAATCCTCGAACTAATTGTGGCCCCACGAAATAAAAATGAATCAAGCTCTGGCTCAGGGGGGTCCATAAGGCCTCCCGGATGTGGATAGTGCGAATAAACAAGGAACATGAATCAAGTACTCGGGGTCCTACGGGACACAAGTGAGCATGAAAAACCAAATAGCAGATATTGCTCACCGGTGCCTTTCATTAGTTATCCCATTACTACTCAGGTTTAGTTGTTTAGGTACCTCGTTATCCATCAGACACTCACATACCCTACACAGGCTTTTCTACGACTCGCATGGCTCAAACAACTCCTGTAGTAATGGCTCATGGGATGGAGGAACAAGCTTCGGTGAGGTTTAAAAGTAAAGGCTATGCAGTACTTGGGATTCAATTTAATGCAATCGCGACTCAATGATGCAAGAGTAAGATAGAGGCAATAGGTACTATATGTATGCAAGCATGTGGTAGTGCTTGCCTGACAGCTCAGTTGAAGCGAGAGATGGATCTGGGTAGTACTCGTGTGATTCCTAGTAATTCTCCTGCTAGACGTGTATTCGAAGAAGATCCAAACAAACAAGGGCCAACATAAATAAATTGCACAAGCATAGGAAATAAAATGCGACAATCAAACAAGCATGCCATGATGAATGATGCACAAATTACATGGTATTGAAGTAGCATGGCATGGTGAGGTGTGGGGTGCAAGAATAAAGCATTTTATTATTTATTTAGTCAAATTTTATTGCCATAAACAGTTCAGATTTGTAATAATGACATGATGCATGATTCAATTCAGAACAAGTAATGCATAGATGGAACGGGCTCGTCGCGCTGATCGATTTAGACATATTATTTGTCAAATTTGGAGTTGTAGAATTAAAGTTATTAATTTATTAAGGAAATGGGCATTTTATTGTAATTTTATTCATCTCGAAAATTAAAGTGTTCAAACAATATTTTGAATGGAATATTTGAATTCCTCACATTTTTCTGATTCAAAAACATATATTATATGCATTGTTTGGATTTATAATTTGAAAGTTATTTAAAATCTGATTTGAATTTGAATTTAAACAATTTTGAATTTGTTTTGTTTAAACAGCTATACAGGGAAAACTTTTTACACCCAGGAGAATTCAACCCAGCCACTGACGGGTGGGCCGCTGCTGACTGGGGCCACGCGCGCGGAAAAAGGTTTTCTCACCGCGCGTTCGCCTAGCCAATGTGACTGCTAGGTGGGACCAGCGGCTAAGGCCCACGTGACAGCGACGGAACCCACAGAGGCTGTCAGGTGGGGTCGCACTGGACCGCGGGTTGGATGTTCGAAACTGCAGGGGCGTTTTTGCAAACTGGACGGGGAGGCTGACTGGTCGGGCTCGGTTGGATCGCGGGTTTAGGAAACAAAAATGCTGGGGGCAAAATGTAAAACGTGCGCGTCTACTGTGGATCTTCTCTATCGCGCGGTTGTCTAACGGAAAACAGCGCGCGGCGACAGAGCGCGCGGCGCGGGGGCTCGATCTGGGGACCTGGGGCTTGCGCTAGGCGGCGGTGACCAATGCGGCTAAGCGAGGGATGGTGACAGGGAAGCGGGCGGGCGCTAGATAGGTCGCTGCGCGACACGACAACGTGCAGACGCACGCGACCACGGCGCACTGGGAGCGCTCGGCGAAACGTCTACCGCGGCTAGGGCTTTACGGCGGGGCGGAGGTTGTCTAGGCGGTAGAGGGGCTCACCGTGGGGAGGTTGCCGGTGGCGGATCGGGACGAGGCGCAGCAGGGCGTCGGCGGAGCTGGCGAACCGGGGATCTAGGGTTTCGTCGGGCGACGCTGGTCCTGGCGATCCTGGCGCTCCTCCTCCTCGCTGGCGTGTACGGGGCAAAGCAGAGGATCCTCCTCAACCTCCTCGACCGCCTCCCCGACGAGCTTGCTGGCTGGAACGAGGGGACGACGGTGGTGCTGGCGGTGGCCGGCGAGAGGGAAGATGGGTCGGTGGAGAGGAAGGAGGGGAGAGGCAGGGCTCCGAGGTGGATCTGGCGAGGCAGAGGAGACATGGGGCGGAGGGTAAAGCGAGGGAGAGGAAGGAGGGTGCCTGTGGGGCTCGGGTTAGATAAAGGTGGCTTCGGCCACCTTTTTCCATCTCCTCCCTCACGTGCTTGTTGTGCACGGCCAGGGCAGGGCAGGTTAGGGTGGAGCTGCCAGGTGGGGACGGCGTGGTGGAGCAGCTGGGGCCCGCATGGCATAGAGAAAGGGAGAGAAAAGAGAGGGGGCTCGGGCGAGCTAGGCTAGGGTTAGATATGGTGGCTCGGTTTAGGGTTTTGTTAGGGTTGGGGTAGGTGGGTAGCTGAGGTGTGGGGCCAGGGAGAGAGGGTGGCTAGGTGGGGCCATCACGGTAGAGAGAGAGTGAGAGAGAGAGAGAGGTGAGTGAGGTTAAGGGTTAGGGTTTAGTTAAGAAAGATTAGGGTTTGAGGAGAGAGGGTAGGTGTTAGGCTTGGGTTTAGAGTTTTTAGGATTTTAACACATGCTTATAGATCAAGTCAAGATGAAAGGGTGAGGGAGTGTAGGGATTAAAAGAGGCATGATCATGACATGGGCAAGTGTAAAGAAAAGCAATGTGGATAGTTTCTCATATGATCATGCATGAAGAAAATTAATGGTGTTGATGAGATCATGGGGATGGTGGAGAGAGATGGAGATGATTCCATAAAGGAAGAATCACTTAAACCAAGAGAAAAGCAAATGGCTAAAGGTGGTGGTACTCTTGCATGGCCCATGCAAAATAATTAATGCCATGTTTTATCCTTGTGAATACAATAATAATGATATGGCATTATTCTTATGCATTCCCAAGAAGTGGAATAAAGGCCAAGCAAAAGAATTTATAGAATTAGATCCACCCCACCCACATGAGCTAGAATAAATATCAAAAGAAAAAGAAATACAAGCTCATGGATAATGGGATGGTGGAATTATAAGGTGGTGAAAATAAAGGTGATGGAGTTGAATAAAAGATATGCCCCCAACTCAACTTGGGCATTAAACAATATATCAATAACCAAATACAATACCAAGAGGCAAATACAATTAATAATGCATATGAGAGAAGAACCAAAAGAAAAGGGTTTTATATGATGCTCAAATGCAAGGTGGCATGATGACATGAGCATGATATAATTATGATGCAACAATTATATATAGGAAGTAGCCATTATATCACTAGACCAAGTAGCATTACAATTGTTAGACAATTGGGATGCTACAATACTTAAGCAGCTACGCTCTTACCAAAGCAGAGAAGGAAATCCTTTTTGAATACCTGAGCAGTATCAAGGTCCCGGCTGGCTTCTCATAAAATATAAAAGGAATAATAAATATGGCAGAGAAAAAAATTCCAGAACATGAAGTCTCATGATTGCCACGTGATTATGACGCAGTTGCTTCTGGTTGCATTGAGGGGGCTTCTACTGAAAAATGTTCGAGTACCCATTATGAAGCTATGTGCATTTCTCAATGCAATATCTCAGAAGGTAATCGATCGAGAAAGTATGGAAAGGCTACAGAGGGATCTGGTCCAATGTCTTGTCTGTTTTGAGTTGGTGTCCCCCCTCCTTCAATATTATGACCCATCTCCTGCTTCACCTAGTCGACAGGATTTCCATTCTCAGTCCTGTATTTCTACACAATATGTTCCCCTTCGAGAGGTTCATGGGAGGCTTAAACAAATATGTTCATAACCGTGCTAGGCCAGAAGGAAGCATCTCCAAGGGCTATGGAACAAAGGAGGTCATTGGATTCTGTGTTGACTTTCTTCCTGACCTTAAGCCGATTGGTGTTCCTGAATCGCGACATGAGGGGAGGCTGAGTGGAAAAGGCACGCTAGGAAAGAAAGCAGTGATATGTAGGGACATGAATTCTTTCACTTAAGCACACTACACAGTTCTACAAAGTTCCACCTTCGTGGCTCCGTATATCGAGGAACACAGGAATGTTGTACGCTCCGAGTTCCCAGGGAATGCTGACTCCTGGATCGAGAAAAAACACATAGAGACTTTCGGAAGTTGGTTGCAAGTACGTCTCATGAATGACAATACTGTTAGAGATCGGCTCTACTTGTTGGCTGCGTCACCATCTTCCACTCTATTGACTTTCCAAGGGTACGAGATAAATGGGAATATATTTTACATGATCGGCCAAGATAAAAAGAGCACCAACCAAAGTAGTAGTGTCCGCTTTGATGCAACATGCGAGAATGGGAAAAAGGACACATACTATGGTTACATAGAGGAGATATGGGAACTTGACTATGGACCTACTTTTAAGGTCCCTCTGTTTCGGTGTAGTTGGGTCAACATGAATGGAGAAAGGGTAAAGGTAGACCAACCGTACGGAATAACAATAGTGGGTCTCAAAAATCTTGGTTACAGAGACGAGCCTCTCGTCCTAGCCAATGATGTGGCTCAGGTTTTCTATGTGAAAGACATGTCCTCCAAACCGAAAAAAGAAAAAATAAGCAAATGAATACATCAGACGATGAGCCCAGGCGTCACATAGTTCTTTCAGGGAAAAGAAACATCGTGGGAATCGAGGACAAGGCAGACATGTCAGAAGATTATAATAAGTTTGATGAAATTCCACCCTTCACGGTGAAAACTGGCCCAAGCATCCCGTTAAGCAAAGAAGATGCTCCATGGTTACGGCCGAAGAGACCATAAGCGACCATAAACGGGCATAAGAAATTCATGACTTTTATGTAAATCTATGTAATGTATTAAAACTTATGTGTACACAATATTCCCTGATTCTAGCCATAACATTGGTGGCTTAACCTAAATCTCATGAAACCTCGAACATGATAGGTCATTTTGTGATGTTTGCAATTTTCCAAGTTCAATATTTTTCCTTGCAACTTTGACACATTATATGACACCACGTGAAGGTTTCACATCGTTTAGATCATTTTTGAATTTTTTATGTCTGTTTCAAACTATATTCAAAACAATGGGCATGAAGGTTCTTAGCCCGGAGCTGAGCCTCGCTAAAGTTGTAGTGGATCTCTGATGAAATAGCATATTGTGAACCTAGAAATGATTTTAGAAAAAATTCATAAGCATTATATCATGTACTTGTAGTTCAAATCTGTGCACCCTCCAACCGATTCGGCATGAATTTGTCTTTTTCATGAGGGATGGACAGAAAGGTTCCAGATAAACCGGTTGGGAAATTGTCCATGTAAGGTGGTCTAGTATTTTTGAAAATTAGATTAGTACCAATGCCAAACTTTAATTTGGTGGTTGCTTCACAGAACACCCCAATTTCGACACCTCAAAAATGGAAATTGGCTTTTTCGTGTGATAAAAGGAAAAATTCCTACTGCAACATCGTAAGCCATTCCAAGATGCACATGTGTGCACCATATGGGCACATTATCACAAACTATGCCCTGATTCTAGAAATAACATTGCTGGTTTGACCTAAATCCCATGAAACCTCGAACATGATAGGTCATTTTGTGAAGGATTTTTTGTGATGTTTGCAATTTTCCAAGTTCAATATTTTTCCTTGCAACTTTGACAAATAATATGACACCGCATGAAGGTTTCACATCATTTGGATCATTTTGAATTTTTTATGCCCGTTAATGCATTTGTAATTGAAAATGGTAAAATTGTTAGTTAAAATGATTATGAGGTCATTTGAAAAAGTCTTTCTCGCAATGGAGTAAGTGATGATACTAGTAGTAAGTGATGATACTAGTTTTTTCAAATCCCATGAACTTTCTCGCAACAGGAATGACTTTAATATTTGTTAGTTTCGTACAGGGTTAAAGTCTTTCGTACAGGGTTTAATACTAGTAGGTCACAAAACTAACTCTCGACCAGGTTAGGTTGCCACGATGACTAAGGTCTTCCTTGCACTAGTCGTGAGGATCTGAATCTGAACATCTATGCAACTCTTCATGACTGATAACTAACACAACCCAGAGACTTCAATGCATGAGAATCTATTCCCGACGATGTAATTGGATGTGGTGATCATAATGAGAGTCCTGCCAACTATGTACATTGTTAGGACATGTCGAGTGTAGACGCAGAACACTTTCAAGATTGTGCAGGGGAATGTTTCCTCAAATTCCATGCAAGACATCGGATAGTAGTTAGAATCCCATCTATCGGATTTGATATAGACGACCAAGATATCATGATAGGAAGACGACAGTACTTCCTTCCCTACATTGTACTAGGTTCACAAGCAGCGTCTCATCGGACGAGTATGTGAATGTGCAATCCTAGCGACCTCCTAGGTCAAAGCTTCATGCTTTAGGAGATCGCTTTCCCCTAAGACCTCCTCGGCTCGCTAAGGTATGACCTATGTTTGAGATGTATTTCCCCTGGCACTAACTACATTTTAGGACCTCGTCGTAAGCCTGTTATTCTAGGACATTTGAAACAGAGAAATCATCAGACCTGTTCTGTCGGGTTGAGGACATCCGAAGGACCAGCGTACTAGGTCATGTGCACATGTTAGCAACCTATCCTTTGGATCCTAGACGTTCGCCAGACCTGTTCGACCAGGTCACTGAAATCATCGAGCTCGTCAGTCAAAGGTTTGCACAAGAGCTGGGTAATTCCGTCAACCTATCACGAAGGACGACTATGGGCTTGTCGATGATTGGTGGATTAAGTCCTGTAGTTAACATCACATGGGCCTTATCTCATTTTCGGGCCCACGATGACCTCAATATCCATGACTTGGAGGCCTATATCCAGGAGCTCTCAACCGACCTGACATGTGGTGCTGCAAGAGGACTTCCCGGAGGATCCGGAAGACTAGACGTACCTTGAAGGGAGATCAAGGATTACATGACATACAAGACAAGATGGAGATGTAACGTGACCTATGGTGGCTATGTATATTGAAGACCATTGACCCGGAGAGGACACACCATCCACGCCCACGTCGTAGCTTTAGTCTCTAGTCATAAACCCTGATTCATATACTTTCGTCGGGTGTCTTTATAAACCCATCAAGATCCATCTTATAAATAACTGTACGATATTCCGATCACACCATGAATAAAGTCTGAGAAAACTCAATTACGATAATGTTTGTCTCTTTGATGCAAACATAGATGCGAGCTTTTTTCCGAACAAATAAACTATCTTTATATCTTTAAAAGTGAGACTACCGTGAAATCGTGAAAACTATACTTCTTCAATGTCATTTTTACAAAGTTTGGTAGTTGGATACAAGAAGAGGAAAGGGGCCAGTTCTTAGGTTGGAAGAAATAAGTTGTTACCTCGTTGCATTCTCATCATATATGCAGTCCTTATGTTGCTAGAATGACGAAGGACTATCAAACATGAGCAAGACGCAACCGAAGCACGAGGTCCCTAAAATGATCTTTTGTCTCTAGTTCTTGTGGTGGTCATGACCAAGATGCAACAAAATCATGAGGCCCTAAATAAAAATATATCATAACTGCAATTTTCTTAATCTCCACTTTTTTGAGAACCTCTTACTCTCCGCTTACCGTGGGGAATATGGAGACTTTGTCAATCTTGTAATGGGCCTTGCTCATGCACTGAGTATGTTTATTTTTTATTTTTTGACTTTTGACTTTTTAATTTCAGTTTCTTTTCACCTTTTTGTTATATTCTAATTTTTTCATTAGTTTAACCACTTTTTATTTTTATATTATTTATAATTCCTTTTCATTTATTATTAAACTAATTTTATTTATTTCATATTTTTATTTTCTGTTTCTTTATTAAACTAATTTGATATACACGAACATTGTTTTGAAAGTTAAGAAGATTTATTTTTCACATAGTTGAACTTTTTTTTAGAAATACATGAATATCACTTTGGAAATGCTTGGACAGTTTCATATAGAAATGGGCATTACTTTTGGAATACATGAACATTTTCAATAGGGTCAACATAAATTGATGTTTACATGTGGCATAATATTTTGTGATATAAAGAAACAATTTCACTATTAGAATGAAGATTTAATTAACATGCATTATGAAAATTTTAAAACTAGGTAAACTATGTTTGGCTAACTAATATTTCCATATTTTATAATTATATTGGCTGTTGGAAGTAATTTTAGTCAAAGATTCAAAAATGAAAAAGATGGTATGCCTTCACCTTATCTTGGGGACAGGAGAAGTACTCCCACAAACAGTGGACGCCAAAATTCTAAATAGTTTCTAGTAGTAAGGCATGAGCTGTCATTTCTTAGTGTTTTCGTAATATTAGTCACAGTGTTTATTTTTGTAGTAACACACGGAATAAAATGTAGAATCGCACATGCACACCCACCTGCCACTACCACATTGCACACACCCCACAATGCAAACAGAAAAATAGAGCCCTGGAATTAAATATTGTTGAAGTTACCATAGACGACTGGATCACTAGCCATCAGACTAGTCACAATGGGGATCTTATAGTAATATCATGCATTTGATACCGGTATTTGATAGTACCATATTCACAATGCATAGTATCATATAATAGTATCATAGATCTTAACGTATTTATTATTTTATAGAATCTAAATATAAAATTGTGCAGAAGATTTATTTCAGATTAATTTTTCTAGTTCTACATGCTATAATACCAACACAATCTATTTCATCATTAATTACAGTAACACATAAACATCTTGCATGCATGTATTGTATGATACCACCTACCATACTTTCGTTGGGCTAGTCTAGACGATTGCATGATTGTCTTCTAATGAAACAATATTTCACCTTTTTTTCAAAAACCCTCGCCCAATAATTAATACGTGGCAATTGGCATGACATTTAATGCGTTCATCGGCCACTTTTGCCGACCATTTGATGGATCACGCTCGTAGCAGCGCACGGGAAAGTGAACTGCTGAGTCAGTCCAACAAACTAATGGCCAGGACTACTTACTTCAGCCTTCAGGCCACGGTATATAGAAATGAAACATATAACTAGTTGTTCCTTATACATACCTGTACATATTATTAGTTGTGCTTACAGGCCACCTCGACCAGTGACCACGTATCTGCACATATACCTTTTTTTATGGCAACCTGATCTAGTTTGTTAGTACTCCGTAGATGATAAACTCTCGACCACACGTAAATCCGTGGATGAATGTCAATGCCCGCCCCCATGGGCTAAACCCTAATCAAGTCTGACAACGAGATATACCAACATGCAACCGTATCAGGGCATGCAACTTACTCGAACTTTAGCTCGCATCCACAATTGCTCGAACATTGTAGTGCATGTATGTGCTCTCTGCTATAAATAGGGGATCACTGGGGGTTATATCATCTCATCCTAAGCTCTTGTTAGCTAGCTCCATCAGACACATCATCTACAATGGCTGTCAAGTCTCTACTTTTGCTTGGTGTCCTACTTGCTTCTTCCCTGCTTCTCTGCCAGGATGTAGCAGATGCTAGAGAGCTCACTGAAGCTAAAGGTATGCCAAACTCTCTCTCTCTCTCTCTCTCTCTCTCTCTCTCTCTCTCTCTCTCTAAATTTTTATTTGCACAATTACATCGTATGAACGGTACCTCAAGTGTTGACCATGAAATGATATTGTCTTGTATGCATGAAGAATCTGAGGGGAAGAATGTGAAACCTGAAGGAGGGCACGCTGGGGGATATGGAAATAATGGAGGGTATGGAAATAATGGTGGAGGATATGGCAACAACGGAGGGTACGGAAATAACGGCGGAGGATATGGAAACAATGGAGGATATGGAAACAACGGCGGAGGGTACGGAAACAACGGAGGATATGGGAACAATGGCGGAGGGTATGGAAACAATGGAGGATACGGTAACAACGGTGGAGGATATGGCAGTGGTGGTGGAAACCAACACGGTGGTGGATATGGAAACAATAATGGCGGTGGAAATGGTGGATATGGTGGCGGGAATGGTAACCAGGGACATGGTGCTGGGAACGGCAATCCTGGTTATGGTGGTGGCAACAATGGTGGATATGGCAGTGGCTCTGGCGGAGGATATGGTGGTGGCGGTGGATACGGTGGGGGTGGAGGTTACGGTGGAGGATCTGGTGGAGGAGGAGGCCAAGATGGTGGATGGCACTAAGAGGACAACTAGATATATATTTTGTGCTAAATAAAACATCTTCGATGTGTTTGAATAAATTTGGTCCTTAATTATGCTCTCGTATAGGAGCAAGGTCGAGAAGTGCAAGAGATCATACGATCAACCTAGTCTTTTGTGGTTTCATGTGTATGCTATATGTCTTATAGTATATATTAATTGTGGTACACGTGTGTGTATTATGGATTAATTGTTGACCATTTTGTTTTTGCTAGCTTGTTGCTATTTTTACATTCATATGCAGGATGTGTCTATGCTCGTGCACTCTTTGCTAGTGCACTATGCTATTTGGGAATGGACGCATCCAGAAAGAGAAAGTCGAGTGCAATAACTTATGGATAGCACGACTGCTGGGATGGCTAAATTTTATTTTGCCAAAAAGCCTGATTTATCCTACATTACGGTCATTTCGATTTTAGCAAAATTCCTTGGGACCCAATTCCAGACCACATCCTCGTTCTCTCCCTCTTCCTCCGCTTCCTATTGAGACAACCACATCAGCGCCGTCACCAATCACCTCCTGAGGGTGCGTGTCGTGCATGCACTTATATGGTACATGCCACTATGTAATTTACTTATATGTGTGTTCAGTTTTTGTTGTAGAGATTTTTCGTACTATTTCTCCTTTAGCGGCTGTGATGTTTTTTTTAGAATTGTATGGAGTACATATAACAGAAAATAGAAATATTTGCCTTGTGAGTACATCCGTACATGCAAGTATGCGCGTAAAGTGATCTATACTGTTAAAAAGATTCACGTCGTCTGTCAGCAGCGAAAATCCGTCTGCCGAGTTTTAGACTATTTTACCCTTGGTACTTTGGATAAACTATAGCCAATGGCACCGCCAAGTTAAATAGACGTACCGGTTCGCATCACGAATTCGGGAGAGCGGGGGAGATGGGTCGTGGCGACAGACGCTTTCCGGTAGGTGGGCCGCTGCACGGACTGGATCGAAAGCTTATTTTTGGCCTACACGAGTCAAGGAGCGGGGACAGGTCGCCAGAGCACACGGAACGACCGAGTCGGAACTGAACCACATCCGTGCGTCACGCGGGACGACGGACGAAAAAACTAAATGAGACGTTGGAATCATGCTTTGCTATTGGCGTTGAGTCCAACACGTGAGACCTATTTTCTCCAGCGTGTATATATACACATGACAGGACTACAAGAAATAAGAAAAAAAAAACAGCGACCTGTATGAGCGTCGCTCACCGCCGCCGGTCACCAGGACCCGCACGTTGGGCTCCATAGTCAGGTCGTGAAGTTGAATTCGTGGGTCTTGGTGATCTTGTGTGCGGCCTCGGGGACGAGGCAACGCCGACGCACACCTGGCAGAGTTTCTGCTACACACGGGACGACACGGGAGCTCGGCCACGGCGGCCTGACATAGTGAAGGTGAAGGAGCGGGCTGCTCGGCTGCTCGCGATCAACTGCTGGAGTTGTGGAGGTTGCCGATGACTATAGTCGCCACATCGAAATCTAAGCATGACGGCGCCCTCTCCAAGAACGTCAAAGTGGAGTTGGTTGTCTCTTAGTGCCAAGCCGATGGAGCTAAGCTGTCTCAATGATCAATTCTGAGGTATTCAGAATCTAGACATAGCGCTATTTGTGACTTTTTTTAGCAACCAGCAAGCTCTGCCTTTTTATAAAGAAAAAAATTGTTGACCGATTGGAAACCGGTCGAAACTAGGGATGAAAGTGGAGTGGAAAGTTTCCGACTTTTTCACGGAAAAAAGAAAATGGAATGAAAATATGGAAATGGAAACAAGATTTTTTTGATGAAAATGGAAACAAAAACGGAACAATGCTTTCCGGCGGAATAGACACGGAAATAGAATTTTCATTTCCGTCTAATATGAAATTTTCATTTTAGGGTTAATG